>JAFMSR010000013.1:9360979-9758774 GCA_022818135.1 Saxidomus purpurata | reverse complement strand
GGACTAGAGCTTAGATAGTTGGCATGTAGCATTTGCTAGTGGACCTCTATCAAGATTGTTCAAATTATGACCCCAGGTCAAAATTGTTCCCGCACGAGGGGTCACTTAGTTTTACATAGGCTAATATACATGAAGGAAAAACTTAAAAATCTTCTTCTTTGAAACCACAAGGCCTAGAGCTTAGATATTTGGCATGTAGCATTGTCTAGTGGACCTCTACCAAGATTATACAAATGATTGCCTAATAGACCTCTTCAAAGTTTGTTCAAATTATGCCCCTGGGATCAAAAATTTGCCTTTTCCTGTGGGGGGGGGGGGTCATTTGTTTTACAAAAATGTATATAGGAAAACCTATTTGGTATTTAACATTGTCTAGTGATCTTCCACCAGGCAAATGGACTTGTATCAAGGTGAGCGATATAGGGCCATCTTTGCCCTCTTGTTTATTTTTGACTAGGATAGTCAAAAAAGATGTTTACAGATTTCCTCTATGTTCATTGTGAATGAAACTGTTATACAGTTTGTTATTTGTGGGTTATAGCAATGTTTATTATCTAAGGAGTATAAATCACTGATTAATGTTTCATTTAGAATTATGAGGGTCACTTTGAAGGGTAATATCACTTTAAACAACATCTCCTCTTTAACAAGTGGGCCAATTTCAACCATACTTCAAAGGATTATTGCTTGGATGGTCCTCTACAAAAATTGCTCAAACAGTTCTGCTAGGTTGCACAAAAAAGGATGTTTAACTTGATGAGCTCTAGGTCAAATTTGAAACTGGATCACACTGGATCAAATTATACAAAAACTTTTATACTAATTTATTTTAGGTCCATTGTGAAACAAGTTATACAACTTATATTAATCACTTTCGACACCTCATTCCTGATGGTATCCATCGCCCTGAGGCATGATAGACGAGAAGCCAGTTTCCCTTTAAATGCTGAGCGCCAAGCAAGGGAGCTACTGGTACTATTTTTTACGTTTTTGGTATGACGCGGCCAGGGAGCGAACCCAAGATCTCCCATACTCAGCCAAATTTTAAGTACAATCTTGGTCTGAGTGTTTGTCTGGATGATCTTTATGCCAATTTTGAAACTGGGTCACATTGGGTCAAAAACTAGGTCTGCAGGTCAAATAATAGAAAAACCTTATGAACAATGTTAAGGCCACAGTTGAATGTGATCCTGATGAATATTAATCAGAATGTTTTTCTCGATGGTCTCTAAGCCATGTTCAAAATTGGGTCATGTTGGGTCAAAAATTGGGTCCCAAGACCACTAGGGCCAAAATTGACCCCACATGGGAATTCAGTTGTTTTACGTAGACTTTTATGGTTGTTATATTTGATGGACACACATTTTGAAACAGACTTTGGTACTTGGATTGCAATATGTGAGTTCCAATCTGCTTGTTTGATTGGTTTAAACTTGTCGTGAAGAGCAATAACTATTACGGTACTCAGGTTAGAGATATAGGGCCATCATGGCTTTCCTGTATGCAACAATTAGTATTTAACAGTGTCAACATTGCTTCAATATCTGTGTAGGTTATTAAATGTTCATGACACATTTCTGGAGCTCCTTGTTTCTCCAATATCTCCAAAATCAATGAAGAAAGAAGTTGAAACTTTATGGGAATGGTAGTCTGCATTCAATATTTTAAACTTGTGTAACTGGTGTTTGCTTCTTCTAGTCTAGCAAGAAAAGAATTATAGCTCTGACTTAGCCACAATTTAGTTCACAGTTTCACACATATTTACAAAGAATTTACATAACCAATTGCCCTTGAAGTTCAGGATCATGATAGTGAATTGAGATTGTGCATATTTTCTACATTTATGTATTGTATTAGATGTAATATGTACATCTATTGCTGTCATCTGGCATAAAGGATTCAGAATAACTTGGCATCAGTAGTGATGGCAGGCTGAGGATTACACTGTCTCATGCATTAGATCAAGGTCACAGGGCTCAGAAGGTTGGTATCAGCAGATATATCTGTAAAGGAAACATGCTTACTACCACTTCTTGGGTGGCTTGGCCATCTGTGACTTCTAAGAATGTGACTTCTAAAAATCAAGAAAGATCAAATAAAATTATGAGAAATTGACAGTCTCATTTAAGAGAATTTTTTCAAAAGCAGATGAGAAATGTGTTTTGGCAGCCAAAAACAGAGGTGAGTCTGTTGAAATTTTGAAACACCAAAAACTTCCAAACCATGTTTCAGGATTGAGAAGGTAAATATTTAAAACCAGTACAGTCATGTGTTTCTTCGTATAAAATATACATTTGATTTTTTTTTCTTCCCTTTCAGCGAAGCGGTGGTAGTAGCCCAGCCAAATCACCATCATCAGATAGTGAAGGCAAGACTGATTTCCCTTCTCCAGTACAGGGCTTAGTCCAGGGCCCAAGGCAAGGGGACAGGTCACAGGTATCAGACAGATTTGCAAAATCTCGTTCTGTCATGATAGAAAATCTTCATTTTAATGCACCTCCAGTCAACACAGGACCACCTCCTCCAAAGTCTGCAACTTTTCCATCAAATTTCACAGCACCCATTCATGAGGATCTTGTAAGTTTTACTGTTAGTGTGGCAGCTACTGTATTGCACATCCTGTTCAGTTATACATATAGTCTCACCTCATGTGAAATTCTTTCTTATAAAATTCAACACATAAATAAAGTAGTTAAACATTTACATTTTTAAGAAATTTGGAAGCCAAGCTGTTGCAATTTTCTGCACAGAGCAAGGGTTTATTCAGACTTTGAACTTCACATTATTGAAAATGTGTTTTTGTCCCTTCTTAAAATAACAAATACTTAGCTCACCTGGCACTTGATGCCAGGTAGAGCTTTTGGGATGGATGATTGTCCGTCGTCTGTCCCTCTGTCTGTCAACTTTTACTTCAAATGACATCTCCTCTGAAACCACTTGATCAATGTTGATGAAACTTGGCAGGGATGTTCCTTGCATGAAGCTTTACCAAGGTGCTCAAAGAAATCAATTCCATGCAGAACTCTTGTTGCTATGGCAACAAATAGGAAAAACTTCAAAAATCCTCTCTGAAACCAAAAGGTTAGATATTTAGCATGTAGCATTGCCTAGTAGACCTCCACCAAAGTTGTTCAAATCATGACCCCTGGGTTAAATTTGACCCTGCCCAGGAGGTCACTATTTAAAGCTGCTCGCTCTCAGATTTTGGTGAAAAAATAAAGTTCTTCAAACTATCTGAAAATAACAAATTTTGAATTAATAGTCAAATAAAAAGGTTCCAGTCAATACCTGTAAAGTATATTCTGTATGTTTGAAATTATATGCTTTCAAATTATAAAGTGTTACAAACACTTGAAATTCCAATATAAACATATAGTGTAGCAGTGCTGTAAAACCAACAAGCTCACCAACATTTTCAATAAAATTTTGCAAAATGCTACTTAGATTTTTAGCTCACCTGGTTTTAAGGGTGAGCTTTTAGGATGGATGATTGTCCGTCGTCTGTCAACATTTTGCTTCAAACAACATCTCTGAAACCACTAGGTCAGTGTTGATGAAACTTGGCAGGGATGTTTCTTGCATGAAGTTCTACCAAAATTGTTCAAAGAATTCCATTCCATGCAGAACTCTGGTTGCTATGGCAAAAAATAGGAAAATCTTCTCTGAAACTACAGGGCCTAGTGCTGAGATATTTTGCATGTAGCATTGCCTGGTGGACCTCTACCAAGTTTTGTGCAAATCATGACCCCTGGGTCAAAACCTCTTGATTTTAGATAGGAAAAAATGTAAAAGTCTTCTTCTATGAAACCTCAAGGCCTAGAACTTAGATATTTAGCATGTAGCATTGCCTTGTGGACCTTTACCAAGATTGTTCAAATCAAGACCCAGGACAATATAGGGAAATCTTTAATAAACTACAAGGTCCACAGGCAGAGCTTAGATATTTGGAATGTTGCTAAGCATTGTGTAGTGGACCTCTACAAATTATGTTAAAATCATGACCCCTTGTATTATTATGTCCCCTTCAAAGAAGAGGGGTTTATTGATTTGTAGATGTATATCTGTCTGTCCATCAGTCTGTCTACCAACTGGTTTTCGGATGATAACTCGAGAACACTTGGGCCTTGGATCCTGAAACTTGATGTGGAGGTTGGTCTTGACCAGCAGAGGACCCTTATTGTTTTTAAGGTCAGTATGTCAAAGGTCAAGATCACAGTGACCGGGATTAGTAGAACGGTTTCCAGATGATAACTTGAAAATGTTTGGACCTAGCATCTTTAAACTTGATATGTGTTAGTCATGACAAGCAGATGACCCCTATTGACTTTGAGGTCAGTAGGTCAAGGTCACGGTTACCAGTAATTGTAAAACAGTTTCTGAACGATAACTCGAAAACGCTTGGGCCTAGCATCTTGAAACTTGGTTGGTCATAACCGGTAGAGGACCCGTAACGGTTTTGAGATTAGAAGGTCAAAGGTCAAGGTTACAGTGACCCGGAGTTGTAGAATGGTTTCTGCTCAATAAATAAAGTTAGGAGTGACCACTTGCAATGAAATTTGGTTTGTAGGTAGTTTCCGGGGAGAGGAAGCTTGGGTTGCATTTTGGGTCACTAGAATCAAGGTCAAGGTCACTGTTACTAAAATAGAAAAATGGTTTCCACTTTATAACGTGAGTTAGGAGTGACCAATTGCAATGCAACTTGGTTTGTAGGTAGCTTGCATGGAGAGGAAGATATTTAAATAGTTTTTCTTTTAAATTCACAAATTGTTTTTAGCAATAAATTTTTTTTTTTTTCTTTCGAGGCGGGAGTAGGGGGGGTGGGGGTCACTGTTACTTAAAATAGATTTTTCTTTTTAAATTTTTTTTTTAGCTCACCTGAGCTGGCTCAGGGTGAACTATTAGGATCGATGAATGTCCGTCGTCCGTCCACACTTAGTTCGTTAACACTCTAGTGGTCACATTTTTGCCTCAATTGTCACGAAACTTGGTCAGGATGTTTGTCCCAGTAATTACTCGGACGAGTTCGAATATGGGTCATCTCGGATGAAAAACTAGGTCACATGACCCAAAAATAGAAAAATCTTGTTAAGGCTCTAGAGGCTACTGTTTCAGTCCAAATATCCTGGCAATTTGAGAGAAAGGTTGTTTGGTTGATTTCTAGCTCAAGTTTTAATATGGGTCACCTGGGATCAAAAACTATGTCACACAGCCCAAATATGGAAAAACCTTGTTAACACTCTAGAGGTAACATTTTCAGCCCAAATATCCTGGAAATATGTCAGAAAGGTTGTTTCGATGATTTCTAGCCCAAGTTCGAATATGGGTCATCTGGGGTCAAAAACTAGGTCACAGAGCCCAAATGTGGAAAAACCTTGTTAACACTCTAGAGGTTACATTTTCAGCCCAGATATCCTGGAAATTTGTCAGAAAGGTTGTTTCTATGATTTCTAGCTCAAGTTTCAATATGGGCCATCTGGGGTCAAAACTAGGTCACAGAGCCCAAATATGGAAAAGCCTTGTTTATACTCTAGAGGTAACATTTTTAGCCCAAATATCCTGGAAATTTGTCAGAAAGGTTGTTTCTATGATTTCTAGCTCAAGTTCGAATATGGGTCATCTTGGTTCAAAAACTAGGTCACAGAGCCCAAATATGGAAAACCCTTGTTAACACTCTAGAGGTAACATTTTCAGCCCATATATCCTGGAAATTTGTCAGAAAGGTTTCGATGATTTCTAGCAACTTCGTTAAAAGCAGTTGTACTCGGGTGAGCGATAAAGGGCCATCATGGCCCTCCCCAAGTGAAAATGTGACTGAAATCCCAGTGAAATCCCAGTGGGATTTCAGTGAAATCCCACTGAAATTTCACCGAAAAATTTGGTCAAAATAACAGTGGGATTTCACTGGGATCTCACCAAAATCTCAGTGGGATTTCAGTGAAATATTGGTGGGATTTTCAGTGAAATCCCACTGAAAAATTTGGTTGAAATCCCAGTGGGATTTCAGTGAAATCTCGGTGGGATTTCAGTGAAATCTCGTAGGGATTTTCAGTGAAATCCCACTGAGATTTTGGTGAGATCTCAGTGAAATCCCACCGGATCATCTAAAATTAATGTACATGAAATTAACATTCAGATTTAAAAAACAAAAGGCAATAATTGAACACTCGACACTTTAATCACTGCATATATATGCAATATATGTTTACTATCGTTACACCCCTACTCTATTGTATTCACATGGTCAAGTGTAAAGACAGACAGACCGCAGACACCAGGCGATCTCAGTAACTTACCATGAGCACTTTGTGCTCAGGTGAGCTAAAAACCATTTACCTTAAGTTCAACAACTAGTTCAACAAATATATATTTCAATTAGTAGACAAGTCCTCATTGCAAAAACAAAACATTTTTCTTTAACAGATAATTAATACAATTTTGCATTCTCTCCAGAAAGATTCCAATTAACCAATTGAAGTTGGAAATGTAAAATGAAACAAGTTTGTGTATTACAATTTAACAATTTAGTCATTGTCAATAGTCTTTATTGTTGGTGGTATCGAGTGCAATGTCAAATTAAAACTAGATGCCCATGTGCAACATGTCAAGCCCACCATATGTCAAAAGGGCTAACTCCTTACCAAGTAGAGATGGGTCAAAATACACCTAAATATTGGATGTAACATGCATGTTGTACCACAGAAAAGTGGTCTCGATTTTTCTCTACGGCCAGTAATAAAAAAGTTACAATATAAGCTATTTATAGTAACAACAAAGGGAAGTAATTCTAAAAACAAGGGTAGCGCATGGTGGTGAACATTTGTACAAAGTAACTTCAAAATCCCTCCATGCATGAAGAAGAAATGCTCCAGACAAAGATATTCTTGACTTTGAACTTTAACCTCCAAGTGTGACCTTGACCTTAGACCTAGTTCATGCGCATGACATGTGAACATTTGTGCCAAGTTAAATTAAAATCCCTCCATGCATGAAAAAGATATGCTCCGGACAAAGTCATTCTTGAATTTGACCTTTAACCTCCAAGTGTGACCTTGACCATAGACCTAGGGACCTGGTTCTTGCGCATGACACTCCATCTCATGATGGTGAACATTTGTGCCAAGTAACATCAAAATCCCTCCATGCATGAAAAAATTATGGGCAGTACAAAATCAGACGGACAGAAGGACCGACGCACTGACGCACGCACATACACCGAACCGCCAAAAGTGACAACTATGTCGAGCTCACATAAGCGGGCTTGACAAAAAATTGAAAAGCCATAATTTACATAGTAATTAAAACAATAAGATTACAATATGAATTGAAAATCATCATGCAAGTCACAAAATAATAAAATTTCCAAGGAGAATGAAGCGCAACCAAGAAAATACTTGAATAGGTCTTTCAACATGTGAATGATATTTGAGTGCTGAGCATAGCTACCTGGGAAATCCCACATAAAATTCTTTAAGACTGGAAAAAAATCTATATTAAACTTGTCAAACAATTTGATCTGTAAAATTCAAAGTCAACACAGTTCCAATATAAAAAAGCTTCAAATCATCACTTTTTTAAAATGGTTTCATATTACCCTTCAAAATGGTCACATTGGTTTATAGTTAAGAATGATGCTCAAAACACAGCGGATGCTTTAAAAAGATAAAAGAAATCAGTTCTTCCATGTTATTTCTGTTCTTGACAAATACAAATTAAGATATATGGTACATAACTGAAAGAGTGGATTGTTTATTTTTGACTAGGATAGTCAAAAAAGATTTTTAAAGATTTCCTCTATATTCAATGTGAATGAAACTGTTATATACAGATGGACATTTTTTAGTTATAACTATGGCAATGTTTATGATTCTAGGAGTATAAATCGCTGATTAATGTTTTGTTTAAAATTATGATGGTCACTTTGAACAGTAATATCACTTTAATGAACAAATTTTTTTGCAATGGATGTGACTTTCAATACCACTCTCTTGAGCAAAGCAAATTTTCTAGCATTAAGTTGTGGCTTTACGTTATTCATGCATTTGATGGTTCTCTTGCAAGTCTGAGTGGAGTTGATCAGTTCATATTCACTGAACACTTGGAAACAAAGACAATTGAATATGTTTTGTTTCCCAACTCTGTTGAAGAATTCCCTCGGTTAAAGCTGGCAGTGATGAAGCAACAACTGTGGCTGGAGGAAATTGTTGCTTTAGTTAACTCTTTCGTGAACATTCATTTGCTGGTGCATCCGTTTGGTATACTTATGTCAGATTGACTGGCTGGAAGACTGCCTATATTAAAGTTTATCTTCTCTTTCCTTCAGTTTTCTACCGACATCACCTCATCTTCTAGTTTCTTAAATTTTCTCTTTAAAAAATCAAGAAAATATTATGCTAATACAGATCAATTAAATGAAGAAGTTGCATTTTAAGGGAAAATTTAGTGCCTCCTGTTAATGATTTATATCCAGCACCACAAAACAGTGGAGGAAAGTTATTGATGTTATATTTTTTGAAATGCTGAGGCTAAATATGCTGCTTTTCCTAGCACTTTTCCTTGAGTCACAACTATGTGATACCTTGCTTAGATTTCAAACAATGTAATAGAGTAATTGAAGTTACCAGTCAGCAATGTGCTTAAAATTTAAATCCTTTTAAATCTTAAAATTATTGTTACTCTAATTTACGTTACAACAATCTTGACTCGGTTCTCGAATAACAGCATGTTTGAACAAAGTTTCATCCTAACAAGAGCTGTATACCGAGCAGAAAATTACAGAATACATACCTTGATGAATCTTTTCTGTTTCTGAAGATCCAGTACTGGACACTCGTCATTTCCTTAAGAAAGAAACAACAAAAATGTTAAACAATGTAAAACAACGTTTGCTACCATCTTCATGCAAATTAAAATTGTAGAGTCAGTTTGTTCAACTTTTTAATGACAAATACAAGATATTGCTAGATTGTAGTGCAATTATGTTGGACATTGTCTGACTAGAAACTAACTGCAAGGTTAGCTGCATTTAGAATACATATCTTTTCACAACAGTTACAACTTACAATCATTAACTTAATTTCATTATATTTAAAACAACTCTTTAATTCAAATTTTCAGCAATATTGCCTTTTTCAAGAAATTTCTCTGCACTTTTTACATTTACATAGACTCAATTATTAATGCTCAAATGTGAAAATTTGAATTAAATATTTGTTTTAAATAGAAAAACAGTTATAACTATTATTCCCTGAGGAATATTGAAAGAATTTATTGTATAATTTCATTATAGTTATAGAAATACCTGGAGCATTAACTGTCCCTTGTGACTTTATTTCTGCAGAACCAAATAAGCATGCATCCTCCTCTTCAACAGCTGAAGCCTAAGTATAAATATATATAACAGGTCATTAATATTAAATAAATCCTGACGTTGTTACATTATAGTCATCCATTCTTGGTTATTGTATATTTTAAATTTAAAGATACATAGAGAACAGCGATGAAAGCCGAGGAATCACCTTTCCCAAATGTAAATAATTTATCACTTATTAATATTTAATCCAGATGATAATGTGAAGACGAAAATAATGCATTGCAGTTATTTTTTTAATTTTAGTACCTTTCTCTTCTAAAAATGTATCCGTCTCATCTTCTGTAACTGAACTGGATGTAACTGTCCAACCACTCGACTAATTTCTTTGTCTGAAACATGCAGGCGATGTTCTACAACGTACAAAATGATTATGAGGGAAATGATATTTTAAATATACCACATTCAGAAGTTGTAGAGCTTGATCTTGCTTGCCAGCTAGCTTTCATGGTGACATGACTAGAGGGCACAAGTTCAAATCCCTCTCCAGGCAGATTTTTCAGATATTTGGCGCCCAGCATTAATAATTCATGTTTTAGGTCAGCACCCTTAGATATTTGGATTTTGATGCTGATTGCAATGTGAATGCAGTTATAAAATTCTCACTTAATTTACCATCTTACTTTTGATAATTTATTGACGTCAGATCTGTGGCTGATAGAATGTTTAAAATCACAGGTGATCGAATCATACCCCACCCACCTTCTATTACCTATATAATATACAAGTATATATTATATATAGGTAACAGAATGTGGGTAGGATATGATTCGATCCCCTGTGTGGTTAAAGGTGCTGTGTTTAAAACGTGTATTCAGAGAATTTTTAAAGATTCAAACACCACCGATCAAACATAGTTTTGATAATACCTCCAGGCTTCAACACTCCTAACAGCCCCTCAATATACCATGTAGCCATTGAAAAGCCATTCCACCTTTGGTTCTACAATCTGCTTAAGAGTATGTACCGAAAGTCAACAAATCGTTTGTTTTCGTCTGCAAGAAGCAATTTGGCGCGACAAGACAACGTAGCGCTCATTTCATTGGCTAGTTAGATTCCTACAAGCCAATCGAAAATCGTTTTTGTGTGCACAGCTTCTCCCCACCCAAATCTCGCAAAAATAGCAGTTCTTGGGATTTTTAATCAAACACAAAAAATGATTTAAATATTAACGGCAAACAGTAGCAAAAATATGAAACATGTGATAATGTATAAAACGTAAAAAATAACACTTTCTCCCACGCTTGATGACGTCACAAAAAAAGCGTCTGTAAACATGGTAAAATGAAATTTTTGGATAGAAACAATGACGAAAGTTTTATTGCAAAGGACGAGAATATGCCAGTGTTTGGTGTCTTCACACAAGTTAAACACGAAGCGGAATGTTTTGCATCATTTATGTTGCATACACGATATGTGTAAGTAAATTTATATATTCGTTTCGCCCGCAAGACGTTTCGTCCAGAACGTTTCGCACTTGGATGAATTATGACATTTATACTAATAAATTAAACCTGGGGTGCATAATACATTTCTTACAACTTATGTAAATCGCCCTCGAGACTCGATGCATAAAGAATCAACATCAAAAGTGGTGAAATGACTGACTGTCCGAAATATCTACTGTCCGAAAAGTGTTAGTTGCATGATTCAGCTTACCTTGGAATTTAAGCGTAAATAAGTCATTCCATTGTTAAAATCCATTTGTCATCATAATTTTGCTTAACACTGATGCTTTTGGCACAGTTAACATTCACAGAATTATTGTGCATAATTGTATTTTTGCATTTCAAGCATTTATGACACTTACTATCAAAGTTGAAAATGTCCTCCATGTTAACTATTTTGGTCGAACCAAAATGATGTTTATTTACTTTTCGTATTATTATGCATAACACCAGCAGTGTTGTATTTTGTCTGAATGGTTATTTTAAGTATTATGAAGTGAGTCCTTGTATCATTTTATCATTGGTACCTTTTTCAGGTTAATTTATTATTGATGAACTTTTTTTTTCTTTGATAATTGTTTATAAGTCCCGACGACCATGGCACTCTTATTTTGAGGTTATTATTGATGAACCTATTTTTTCTTTGATTGTTTATAAGTCCTGGCCGACCATAGGACTTCTCCCTAGGTGAACTTGCCAGGACTCCTGACAGGTGTAGGTTGAACAGACAGATGCCATGGTTCGCACAGGCCTTGAAAAGTACTTGAATTTGATGCCAAGTCCTTGAAAAGTACTTGAATTCTGTGCTGAGAAAAAGTCCTTGAAAAGTACTTGAATTTGAAAAAAAACTAGTGAATTTCTTTAAAAAGTCATTGAATTGGTATGTTCCGCGTAAAAAACCTCCAAAATAATTGTAGCATGCCTTAAAATGACGAAAAAACAGTCTTATTTTTTTCTGTATGAGTCTATCGAACCTACTCGCATGTGATGTATCAACTACGTGCCCTGGATTCGGGAATTTAGACACGCTTGCTTCCGGAGTGATTTCCCTTTACCAAAAGTCATGGTCGCGGAAAATTTGTGAAATTAAGCCGAAATAAGTGCATTTTCTCATCAACATTGCTCACGAATGATAGTTATACGCATGAAAAAAGGATTTTTATGGGAACAAACACAAATGTACTTGCGTTGTGTTGGATTAACTTATAGACACAGCGCATTATGGGCGAAAGTGCGTTGAAACTTGAAGAGTCGTCAACGAGAAGAAAAGCATTTATAAACAAAATCAGACAAATTAACGTTCCAATGAGTCAATACAGTCGTTCCTCGTGACAAAAATCCGGATTTGAATAAGAAGTAAATATTGAGATTATCAACATGTATTTTGCTTGATATTAATTTGAATAACAAAGATACATATTACATTGTATTCCAAATATGATTTAAGGTGACATTTGACTATATATCCCGACATAAAGTCAGATTTTGCGCATCATTTTAGTCCTTGAAAATTAGAAAAAGTCCTTGAAAAGTCCTTGAAAAGTACTTGAATTTTGTCTCGGAACTTCTGTATGAACCATGGATGCAGATATAAGGGGATTGGAGTACCTGAGACCCTAGCTCTTTTTACAGATAGACCCCTCGGTCCTTTAAATGCTGATTTAAATGAGACTATGTCTGGGTTTCTAACCAGTTCATCTCTAGATGGGTGGGAAACAATCTGAAACACTGAAAATCGTTTCTGAAATTTCCAGTGCACCGGCCAGGATTTGAACCGCAGACCATTTTAGTCACTATTGCAGCAGTTGCTGGCAATTTTCAATGTTAGAATATCACATTATTTAACGTCTGTTATGGTTTTAAAGTATCTTTAATTCTATCTACAGCTAATATGGAACATCTGTACTGGTATTATAAGTGATCAACTTGAAACTTTGAATGATTCTCTAAATTTTTTTTTAGGGTCGTCCGGCACAGTGTTTTGTGCACTCGCTTTTCATCAATGCAATTGGTGTTCGATCATGTCCTGGTTGTATGTGAATTGGTAGTTGGTCACCAGATGGTATCACACAGGTAGGTTTTCTCTGGGTTTTCTGGTTTCTTCCACAGGAAAACCATCATAAGCAAAGTTCACCAACATGCACCTGCATGCTCAGTTAAAAAGCTCGCATGATGTAATGGTTGTTGTGATTTGTTTATTGCTGACTTAGTAAAGATTAATATTATTATTTGTCCCTGTAAAGCTTTTTAAACAGTTTTTGCAAGATTATTGGCCGAATATACATGATTCTTACGGCAAATCAGTTACCAGTATTTCATTAATAATTATCAATTACACAACAATGGACATTGGCCAATTATTTTCTTTGAGTTTCTTTTATAAATAATAAGCCAAGTTCCTTACAGTGGAAATAACTGTGTCTTGCATTACTTAGCATTAGTTGGGATCCAAGACCCTCCTCCGATCCTGACTTTACGTTATAATTGATAATGATCAATAATTTGATAGACCTCATTCATTGAATCATTGTAACTAAAAATATATTCTACTGATTTGTAAGAATGTGTAGAATTCATGGTAAGTTGTTTTATGAAAAATTGTTGTCGTATAACAATAGAAAAAAAAGCTACTAACAGTAAATTGTTTTATGCTTTCTTAGGTGGTTAATCAACAGACTATGAATGTGCACCTGCTTAGACATCTTTCACATTTTGTCCAAATGTTGGGACCATTTTTCACAACTTGGTATGTTGGATTGGAGTCCTAGAATTCGTATTTGAAAACCATGGCACAGGGCATGGTGGCACAGGGCATGTCAACAGTGACAGGTAACTATTTCAGTATCTGCGTCTCATTTTCCTGTAGTATTTACATTTGGACATTAACTAGTATTTATCATACAAGCACTAAAGAAATATGTGTCGTTGACGAAATTAAAGGACAAACAATAGAACTGATTGTGATATAAGGCATTTAAATGGGAATTAAAGCATTTGATTATATTGTAATACAAGTAGTCTGGGTTATACCAATCCCTCCGGTGAACTTTCATTCAATTCTTGAAGAGGGGTTTAAATCAAAGATGAAGCTGTACAAAAAAAAATGTTTATATGTACACTGTATTGAAAAGGAACAAAGGTCCAAAACTCTGAACAAAACAAGATGAGAGCATGCACAAGTAGGTTTGATACCATTCGCTACAACTGACTCCTGTGAATTTTATTCAATTCTGGCCAGGGGTTTTTGACATGAAGCATATACAAAACATGATTTACACTGTATTAAAACAACGATTTCTTCATTGCAGTCAAGTTTAGCTGTTGGATTAACTAAAGCTCTGCCTTGACTTGTAAAATACCTGCAAGAAACATACGCTGAAAGTGCTGGTTGATCGTCTGTCTTCAAAGATTACCAGGTATAAGTATGTATAAGTCTGATATATCAATTTTCAAAGTCTATTTACATACATGGTTGATTTGAAGTTTATTTAAAAACCATGACATTGAATATCTTTAACCAGAGGATCACTTGAGTTTACATAGGCTTATACAGGAAAAACTTTAAAATTCTTCTCTGAAACCATAGGGCCTATAGCTTAGATATTTGGCATGCAGCTTTGCCTAGTAGACTTCTTCAAAGTTTGTTCAAATCATATCCCTGGAGTCAATATTGGCCCCGCCAAGGGGGTCACTTGTTTTACAAAGACATATATAGGAAAACCTGTTTGTTATGTAACATTGTCTTGTGGTCTTCCACCTACTTTTTCAAATCATGCCTCTTGGGTCAAATTGATCACACCCATCATGCATGTGGACTTGTACTCAGGTTGGCGATATGGGGCCATCATGGCCCTCTTGTTTAGAATTGTAAAAGTAAGTAGAAAGCTTTTTCTCTAGGCCATGCCATTCTAAAATATTATATACCGGTAATGACTTTTATATTCACATGTTGATAGAAAAATGTGATTTCAGGGACAGCAATGTTGGAGGTAAGACCATATTTCCATGCTTTAAAAAACCCAAGTGATACCTCATGCGGAGGAAAATAGACAAACAGCCGAGCCAATAGAAGAGAGAAAAGCAGTCAACCCAGTGATTTCTGAACAAGCAGCTGCTGTAAAATACCAGAGAGGAAAAGAGGTCTTCTACCCCCAGGAATATTTAAAGATAGAAACTAGTATACCATGCTACTTGAGAGTTGAAAAAATGCTACTGTGCAGTTTTTCATCATGCTTGATAATGTTCCAATGACATTTGTAGATGTGTGAAAAGAGGTGCTATGTTCATATGACAGAATATTTCAAAATATTGAAAAAATTTCTCAACAAGAACACACATCAAGCTCTCATTGAACCGTCAGTTCAAGCAGGCCAAATCTGAGAAAGTGATGAAACTTATACCTTCTGACCTCATGATGAAGAATTGTGTTCTGATGAAAATAAGTAAATTTAGGCCATAATTTTTATGTTTCATTGCAACATGACTTTGTAGGACACAGTTGAAGGTTGAGTAAAACTTGCTAGACATAGCATGCAGTAAATAACTAATACCTTCAGTTAAAAACATTTACTGAAAAATCTTGTTAAAAACCTGATACACAAATTCATGTATCAGGGTTTCACATGACTTTTCGGTAAATGTTTCAAATTATATTTACATTCAGGTTAGGTGATGTTTGCTATATGGTACTTCTGTGTAGGCCTTGGATTGGATAACGTGTCCCAGACTTTGTAACATGCTGGTTTCAGTTTCAGTTCATTGTTTATTAAGTATTCACTTTTAATTTGGTATAGTTAGGCGACACATATTGTGATACTGCAAATAAAGCATATAAAGTTATAATTTTCTTAATCAGAATTATATTAAACCACCCTCACTGTATAGCTCACCTGAGCACAAAGAACTTCATAATTAACATACATTTTGAGGTCAATTTCACTGGGATTTCAACAAGATCTCACAGAGATCCACATCCAGATTTCAGTGAAATCCCAGTGAAATTTAGTTTGACGTATTAAGGGTGATTTCACTGGGATTTCAGTGAAATTTCACTGAGATCCCAGTGAAATTCGCTGGGATTTGAAAAAAATACCAAAATACCACAATCTCAGTGAATTTCACTGGGATTTCACTGGGATTTCAGTCACATTTTCACTGGGGTCTTGTTTATTATATAATTGTTTTATGCAAAAATTAATTTTTTAGGTCAAGGTCACTGCTTAAAATAGAATTTTGTTTCAAATTTATTTGTGTTAGTTTAAAGCGACTGCACTCCAGATGGAAAAGTTACGCTAAAAATAGAAAATTTTCAATTTCAAGTAAACATTTGTCATTACTGTATCATGGGCATTGTATTATGATAACATGACAAGTTTTCTAACAAAAGAAACAATTAAAATGTGTTGTTTTGCTTACTTTTATTGTAGAAAATATTACCCTGTGACTAACGGGGTGGGCTCTTTGGTATAACCAATATTTTTAACTCGCATCAAATCAGCTGACTCCGTAGTGTAGTAGGTTAAGCCGCTGTAAATTTTTTGTAAGCGCAAAGATCCGAGTTCAAAACCTGGCTCGGGTAAATATTTTTTTTCTACCTTTATTTTTAGCTCTTACACAAAGAAAATAATCTTGATGCTGACAAAATGAATATATATTGATTTTACCAAAAAATTAAAATTCACTAAGAATTTGGAGTGCAGTCGCTTTAAAATTGTTTTCAGCAAAAAAAAAAATTCTAGGGGTCATGGCCACTGTTACAAAAAATAGATTTGTTTTCAAATTTTTTTATTATTAGCTCACCTGGCTACGCCATTCCATGCAGAACTCTGGTTGCTATGGCAACAAATAGGAAAAACTTAAAAAATCTTCTCTGAAACCACAAGGCCTAGAGCTTAGATATTTGGCATGTAGCATTGTCTAGTGGACCTCTACCAAGATTGTTCAAATTATGACCCCCGGGTCAAAATTGACCCCGCGCAGGTGGGCACTTAGTTTTTGCATAGGCATATAGAGGAAAAACTTTAAAAATCTTCTTCTCTGAAACCACAAGGCCTAGAGCTTAGATATTAGGCGTGTAGCATTGTCTAGTGGACCTCTACCAAGATTGTTCAAATTATGACCCCCGGGTCAAAATTGACCTGGCGCAGGTGGACACTTAGTTTTTGCATAGGCATATAGAGGAAAAACTGTAAAAATCTTCTTCTCTGAAACCACAAGGCCTAGAGCTAAGATATTTGGCATGTAGCATTATCTAGTGGACCTCTACCAAGATTGTTCAAATTATGACCCCGGGTCAAAATTGACCCCGCGCGGGTGGGCACTTAGTTTTGCATTAGGAAAAAACTTTAAAAATCTTCTTCTCTGAAACCACAAGGCCTAGAGCTTAGATATTTGGCATGTAGCATTGTCTAGTGGACCTTTACCAAGATTGTTCAAATTATGAGCCTCGGATCAAAATTGACCCTGCACGAGGGGTCACTTAATTTTACATAGGGTTATGTAGGAAAAACTTTAAAAATCTTCTTCTCTGAAACCACAAGGCCTAGAGCTTAGATATTTGGCAGGTAGCATTGGCTAGTGGACCTCTACCAAGATTGTTCAAATTATGACCCTCAGATCAAAATTGACCCCGCACAGGGGGTCACTTAGTTTTACATAGGCTGATATAGTAAAAAATTTAAAAATCTTCTTCTTTGAAACCACAAGGCATAGAGCTTAGATATTTGGCATGTAGCATTGGCTAGTGGACCTCTACCAAGATTGTTCAAATTATGACCCCCGGGTCAAAATTGACCCCTGCACCGGGGTCACTTAGTTTTACATAGGCTTATATAGGGAAAACTTTAAAAATCTTTTTCTCTGAAACCACAAGGCCTAGAGCTTAGATATTTGGCATGTAGCATTGCCTAGTAGACCTCTTCAAAGTTTGTTCAAATTATGCCCCTGGGGTCAAAACTGACCTTGCACGGGGGGGGGGGATCATTTGTTTTACAAAGGCGTATATAGGAAAACTTATTTGGTATATAACATTATCTAGTGATCTTCCACGAGGCAAGTGGACTTGTACCAAGGTGAGCGATATAGGGCCATCTTGGCCCTCTTGTTACTTAGAAACTCTAGTTAAATTTTCATTCTTGTCCACTTGTTGACTTGACCATTTAAGATATTACTTTGAAAGTCGGAGTACTTATGTACCAGCATGAGACCTATCTGTAAGCAAGAGAAGATAACTCTGTGAAAATGTTTCTTGATTTGTACTAAGAAATTCCTAGTTAAAGTCTTGTGTGCCCTTAATTGTCAAAGTTTTGTTTTATAGGCAAGCACTAAAAAGTCGAGCGCGCTGTCTTACTGACAGCTCTTGTTACTTTTCCTTGTCGCAGAGCATAATTTGAAAACTACTGGTTGGAATGCAATACAACTTCATACAATGGTCCAGCACAATGAGAGGAAATGCAGTGTACAAGAACCATAACTCTATCTTGACTAATCACAGAGTTATTGCCAAGAACAATATCTCTATTTTAGTTTTTTTTGCAAGGTATTCTGTTACTACGAACTTCCTCAGTATATAAAGCAGTCTTTCGGGGGTATTAATCACATTTAGTAATAGGTCGAGTTGAGTTTTCTTGTCTAGAACCACTAGGTCCAGAGCTTAGATATTTGGAATATAGCATTATGTAGTGGACCTCTAAAAATCTTATTCAAATCAGAACCCCTGGGTCAAAAAATATTATTTCTGCTATTGATGTATTATAGCCAATGGTAGCCAGGTGAGCGATATAGGGCCATCATGGCCCTCTTGTTTTGCTTTTTACTGCCAAAAGTTTTGTTTGATTGGCAAGCACTGAGGATAATCAAGCACACAGTCTTACAGACAGCTCTTGTTGACTGCTGTTCAAGTAAGGATCAGTTAGTTCACCTAAAGATTGTTGTAGGAAAGAATTGTTCTCAATGTCCTTAGAGTTTCAGCAGAAGTATTGTCAAAAGTATATAAATTGCCCCACATAACTACAATAACTAATAGTGATCCACTCATGCTGATTTTGTTTCTATTTTTAAAGCAATAAACCATCAAATTGATTAAGATAAAAAGAAAAGACAAAATACGATAATCTGTAGAATAATGCAATTGAAAAGGACTTGCAGTGAAAAGGAGCATTAAATGTTATGACTAAAGTAAGTTATGGTAATGTCTTTTGATAGCTGTATTCTTATAAGAAAGAGTTTCACACAAATGCACATTATATTATGCCCACCTATAACAAGACATATACTGCATGATTAACACATATTACACTAATGTTGCATGTCAGTATTGTCACAACTCCCTGAATTCTGCCAGCAATGAGAGAATGGAGGAAAGTGATAGAAATATAAGATCCTTCTCACCTAGTCATTATTCATACAAAGAACTTGTGTGTAGTACATATTGCAAAATTAAGCTACTACATAACGGTGTACTAAAACCTCTAAATGTTTAATATGACTATTCAAATTTGATTAGCTGTTTATGTACCTATAGTCATTGTGCATCAGTATGCAATAGTTGTCCTTGCAAGTTCATCAGTGTGTGTTGTATGTCATCCATATTAAACTTAGCATGATTTTTCTTGAATGGCTTCTCTTCCAAAGTTGTTAAAAAGACTGTCTTCCATGCAAAACTTTGCCAAAAAGTGGGGAAAGTTCAAAATTGTTACACCTTTAGGCCACACCAATTTGATTAATAGTTCTTCGGATTTTTTCTCTAAAAAAATGGGGCGGGCGAGCGAAATTTTTATTTTTATTTTATTTTTTACTTCTCAAATTTTCACAGGCGGCAGTACTTTTTTTATTTTTTTATTTACTTTTCGAAATTTCACATGCGGCGGGCACTTTTTAAAATATTCTTTATTTACTTTTTGAAATTTCACATGCGGCGGGCACTTTTTTAATCTGATGTTTTGACCTTTTTTACTTCTCAAAATTAGAAGGTCCCATGTCTGAAATAAATCACATAATTATATCCTATCTTTGTATGTAATTATAACAAGAGGTGTCAGTAGTGCTTTCCATTAAAACAAAATGTTCGCAGTACAAAAATCTAAAGGATCTGTATAAACAAGGGTCACAAGTAGCACGATAGTAAGCCAAGAGTTTTCAAACTTAATTGTTTACTACATTTTTAAATTAATTAAGTAGTTGCACACAAGACGTCAACTAGGAATTTTAAGTACAAATCAAGATACATGTTCACAGAGTTATCTTCTCTTGCTTACAGCTAAGTGTCATAAGTATTCCAACTTTCAAAGTAATCTCTCAAACGGTCAAGTCAACAAGTGGACAAGAATGAAAATTTTAACTGAGTTTTAAGTCGAAAAGGGCCATAATTCAAATGAAATCCTATGCATAGTAACCTTCTCCTGCCTATATATGTTTGGAGATCATGATGGTAAATAAGTATTCCAACTTTCTAAGTAATATCTCAAACAGTTAAGTTAAAAGTTGACTGGTAAAAAAAACTTAAACGAGGTTCTAAGACGATAAAGGGCCTAAATTAAAAAAACGTCTGACAGAGTTACCTTCTCTTGCCTATAGATTGGGGTATTGATTTAAAACAAGTATTCCAAGATTCGCAGCAATACTTTAAAGGATTAAGTTAACAAGTGGATTTTACCCATATTCAATGTATTTTCCAAGTCAAAAAAGGGGCATAATTCTGACAAAAACCTTCACAGAGTTATGTACTCTTGTCTGTGGATGGAGGTAGAGTACACGTGTTTTTTTTCCAATTGTCACCCATCACCGCGACGTCCAGCCATCGTGTCCACGCAAAGTTGGTCATCCAAATGCCCCCCAGAATCACCCGTCGACCTAATTAGAGTGTCTGATCACGGTGACCATTTGTCTGGACAGTGTTTCGCGTAGTCCACATTCGGGTCGTGACTTGAAATTTAATGTTTTTTACTGATTAACTTTTATTTATCAATAAAAAACAGAAATATGTTTGTATTTTGATGTTTTTCAAACTTCCCGACGCCTAAAACGTTTTAATTACGATGCCGCTATCAACAACCGAGCTACCGGAAATCGTGTTGTTACGCGAACGCTTGAATTTTAGACACTTGTAACAAAAATAGTTTAAAATGAACCGGAAGTACCTGAAATTAGCGACAATTTTTAGCGCTGCGCAAAAAATAAAATTTGATTTCTGACGGACATGCGGCGGGGTCTTTTTTTTTTTATTTTCCGCTTTAGGATTTTGAAGCAGCGGAAAATCCGACGAACTATTAATCAAATTGGTGTGGCCTTAATTCTATAAATGTCTTCATCGAATGAGCCAATGGAGAGGGTGACATGATATTTTTAATATCGGAAACTTTTTCAGTTCCCTGAAAATTGGGCCTGCAGTTGTTAAATAAGAAATATATTATTACATCACATTCTTGTACCCCAGGATTTTTCTCCTGTATGAACTTCATAATGAAGGAAGGAGGATATAGGGATGATTATCGTCTGTCTGTCAGTACCAAAACATTTAATTTCCTCTTACCCCTTTCAGGATTTTTATGAAACTTCTGTTAAATATTCCTATCTTTTGAGACAATATATAAAACCCATGTTACAGCTGTTCCACCTCGAGGTCACAACCAAATGTCTAAGGTTAGATCTTTGCATTTCTTGCCATATATCCTAAAGGATCTTTAATAAAGCGGTTCAATACACATGCAAAACCCATGTTACAATTGCACTGCCTTTAGGTCAAGGTCACTTGTTTACTTTTGGACCATTCATTGTTTCCAACAATTACTTGTTTTATATGGCAGGACATATGCTGCTGTCTTTCAGACAGCAGCCTTGTTAACTTTGGCAGAAGTGTCAACAAGTTTGCTATTTTGTACAGTACACGCAAGGTGTTTTAAGCTCACCTGGCACAAAGTGCTTGGGTGAGCTATTAGGATCAGTCACTGTCCGGGGTCCATTGTTCGTCCATCTGTCCACCATTTCCTTCAAACGAAATCTCCTCTGAAACCACAGGGCCAATGTTGATGAAACTTTGCAGGGATGTTCCTTGCATGAAGACCTAACAAAGTTGTTCAAAGAATTTCATTCCATGCAGAACTCTCGTAGCTATGGCAACAAATAGGAAAAACTTTTGAAATATTCTTCTCTGAAACGACAAGGTTCCATTGGTTAGTGGACCTCTACCAAGATTATTCAAATTATGACCCCTGGGTCAAAATTGACCCTCCCGGAGGGGTCACATGATTTTACATAGGCTTATATAGGAAAAGCTTTAAAAATCTTCTTCTCTTAAGCCACAAGGCCTAGAACTTATATAGCATGTAGCATTGCCTTGTGGACCTTTACCAAGATTAATCAAATCATGACCCCCAAAATTAACCCTTCCCGGGATGGGGGGGGGGGGGAGGGGTTTATTTCACATAGGCTGATATAGGAAAAACTTTAAAAAAACACAAGGCCCATTGGCAGAGCTTAGATATTTGGAATGTTACTAAGCATTGTGTAGTGGACCTCTACGAATTATGTTAAAATCATGACCCCTTGTTTTATAGCCAATGGTAATCAGGTTAGTGATATAGGGCCATATTGGCCCACTTGTTTCTAATTGTCACCCGGTCACCATGTCAAGTATAATTCCAGGTGACCAGAAACAATGATGTGGTCACTCTAAAGAAGTTTTGGTCAGCTAAATGGTCACTGTGACCACTTACGATGCGCTGAAATATGCGGTTTGGTGATTCACGGTGGACGGTCACGGTGATTCACGGTGACCAACTTGACTGAAATAAAGTATTTGACAACCATTTTATTAGCTCTACTACATTCTGCAGGTCGCAATATTCATTTGACTTTGATTAATCTAGCTGATAAGGATCCCTGCAACTTGTAGATGTTCCCTATGGTGTTTGGGGTCAGTGAGTCAAAGGTCAAGGTCACAGTGACCTACGATAGCAATTCCTTGATAACACTACAGGTCACAATTTTCAATCAACTTTCATCAAACTTGCTCAGAAGGTTCTCTGCAATATGTAGATGTTCCCTATGGTTTTTGGGGTCAGTGAGTCAAAAGTCAAGGTCACAGTGACCTTCGTTAGATTTTCCTTGATAACGCTCTTCAGGTCACAGTTTTCATTCAACTTTCTTCAGACTTGCTCAGAAGGTACCCTGCAACATGTAGATGATCCCTATTGATTTTGGAGTCAAAGGTCAAGCTCACAGTGACTTCCGTTAGAATTTCCTTGATAATGCTCAACGGGTCACAGTTTTCCGCGTTTTGTGGTGACAAATGGTCACCGTGATTTGACACTATAGTAAGGGTGACGGATGACACTGGGGGACATCTGGGTGACCAATTTTGTTTGGACGCGATTGCCGGACATCACAGTGATAGGTGACAATTAGAAAAAAAACACCTTGCGTGTACTGTATAGCACATCACAGATGTTTATTGAATAAGAACAGTATGCTCAGATGAGCAACTTAGGACTAACTTTCCCTCTTGCTAATGCATTGAAGTTTTTCAGGTAAAGTGCAATTGTTAATCACTTTATTATGCCTTGCTTGGAAGAAGTAGGGGGTATATTGTTGCAGCTGTGAGAAAGTTCAGGTCATCATTAGAAAAATATGGCAACTGAAATTGTACTGACTATCTGAGGCACATACCTTACCTACATTTTCATGAGTACATTATTTAACTGCTATGTTAGCCTTTATTTCTTTGATATGTGTGACTAACAGACTTGTCAAGTTTCATGTGTTTGCTCAGAGTCATCATCTGTGACAAAAGAATTTGGTATCAATGATATAACCGTTATTTAGTGACCAAAATGTTCATTGAAACAATGCTTTTTGTAAATCGGTTTGAGTATGATGACTTTCTATGGTTGATAATACAAGGTGTCACCTCAATCACTGATGTCCACAGTATCAGTTTGGATTTCAGGTCATTAGCATGGCAAACTATAAACCAGGGTGAGCTATTGTGACCACTCACTGTTCACGTCTGTGCTATGTGGTACATACGTATGTCCACCATTTTCCTCAAATGGCGTCTCCTCAAAACTCACTGAGCTAATTTCTTCAAACTTCACAGGTATGTCCCTTGGCTGGTTCCCTTTAAAAGTTGTTTAAAGAAGAATTCCATTCCATACAGAACTGTGGTTGCCATGGCAACTTTAAAAATCATGTACAAAACCACATGGCTTAGAGCTAAGATATTTGTTGTTTAGCATTATCTAGTGGATCTCTAACAACTTTGTACATATAATGTCTCCAGGGTCAAAATTGAACCCGCCCTGGAGGTCACCTTATATATATATATGTGTATACCTTTGTCTAGTGGAACCCTAGCAAGATTTTCAAATCATGTTTCCAGTTTGCTGTCCCTGGGGTCACTTTATTTAATAGAATTATATATGATTTTTAAAGTTCTACTGGACAAAGTCAATACAGCTTATGCCATGGTGATTTGTCAGTCGTTCTACCATCTGTCAATAAACACCTTGCAGTTCACTATTGTCTTTTGATTTTCATGAAACTTACTCAGAAGGTTTCTGCAACCTGTAGATGGTCCCTATTGTTTTTGTCAAAGGTCAAGGTCACAGTGACCCAAACTTTGAAAATCGTCTCTGCTCAATATCTTGAGATCTATATGAACCATAGTCATCTAACTTCATAGGATAAGTGGTCTTATTGAGTAGACAAACCCTACTGTGGTTTGGTCAGTGGGTCAAGGTCACAGTGACCTCTGTTAGCTTTTCCTTGATAACACAACATGTCACAATTTTCCTTTGACTTTCATGACACTTGCTCAGGAAGATGCATGCAACCTGTAGATGATATCTATTGTTTTTGTGGTCAGTGGGTCAAGGTCACAGTAACTCGAAATTTGAAAATCATTTCCCCTCAATATTTTGAGATATTATTATCAACAACAGTCTTAAAACTTCATGGGATGATGGCACAAAATGCCACAGTGAGCTATTTGGATCTCTCACCATCCGGCTTACCGGGTACGTTATCCATTCATAATCTTCAAATGATATCTCGTCTGAAACCACTAGGCCAATGTTGATGAAACAATGAGATGTTCCTTGCATGAAGCCCTACTATAGTTGTTCACATAATTCCATTCCATGCAGAACTCTTATTGCAATGGCAACAGAAAGCTTAGATATTTGGCATGCTGCATTGCCGAGTGGACTTCTATCAAGATTGTTCAATCATATGACCATTGGGTTAAAAATGACCCCGTCTGTGGGGGTGGGGCGGTGGGTCACTTGATTTTACATAGGCTTAAATAGAAAAATCTTTCTCTGTTCAACCACAAGGCCTAGAGATTATATGTTTATTATCAATGAGATTCTTAAGGGAATATAGTGCTTTTCTGAATAATTATTCTATGTAGAAACTAGTAATACTGAATTAATTTAACTTACAACAACTAAGTTCTTTATGACTGTAACTTGTAAAAAAAATCCTCCCTTGTGGATGAGGCCCCTATGGGATGGTGAAATTCACTGAATATGCTTGTTTCAACTTTTGCTGACCCTGACCTACTTTCTGTTTCTGAAGCTACATCAATGAAATTTGGACCATGTATACAGTTTTTCATGTAGATTTCAACTTCAACTTTGTCTGACCTGGACAAACTGATCTACTTTCCTCTTTTTGAAGCCACAACAATGAAATTTGAACCATTTTTACAGTTTTTAATGCAGATTGATGAAAAAGACATTGACCTTAAGCCTAGCTTTTGTTCTTCCAGCTAGAGAGCTAAAATTGGATTACTTAGTCACCCAGTTTTGCAAACTAATTTCCAAATTTCCCATGACTGATTCTGACCTGCTTACTTGTTTTAAAGTGCAATGATACTCATGTGAGCAATATAGGCCTTGAACTTTTGTCCTTTGGAGCAATGGTACTCGGGTGAGCAATATAGGGCCAACATGATCCTCTTGTGTAAAAGTTTAGTTTGTAAAAAAACAACATTTGAACATTGTAAGTTTGTATTTTGTTGCTGCAGAAATAGCTCCAAAAATACTGATGAAAAATATCTCCTGAATTTGAGTATGAAAAACTTGACAGGTCTGTTAACTTGTATAATAACGTATCTGTATGTGTATCCTAGTACAGTATTACCTCAGAATTGTGGCAGTGATGTTTTTAGCTCACCTGGCACAAAGTTTCAGGGTGAGCTTTTAGGACCACTCACCGTCCATGGTCCGTCTGTCTGTCGATCCATCATTTCCTTCAAATGACATCTCTGGAACCACGGGGTCAATATGGAGGAAACTTAGCAGGGATGTTTCTTGCATGAAGCTCTTTCAAAGAAGTTCAAAGAACTCAATTTCTTGCAGAACTTAAGATTCTATAGCATCAAATGGGAAAACTTTGAAAAATCTAAGCTTAGATATTTAACATGTAGCATTGCTTACAAGACCTCTACCAAGATTGTTAAAATCATAACCCGGATCAAAATTGACCCCATCAGGGATGTCACTTGATTTTACATAGGCTTATTATAGGAAAAAGTCCTCTTTTGTGAAACCATGAGGCGTTAAGCTTAGATATTTGGCATGTGGCATTGCCTCCAAGTGGACCTCTACCAAGATTGTTCAGCAACATTCACTACCTTGTCAGCCCTGTAGCTCAAATTATCTCCACATAATATCTCAAGCTAAGATCAATTACAAGCTTGATTGCCCCAGGCTAAAAAAAGAGTGTTATTTTCCTCAGTAGGGATTATTTCTGAAATCAGGACAGCTAGGCATTTTACCATGAAAGTAAATATGCGAACTGGTTGTATCATTAAAATATAGTTATTCTGCATCTTAAAATAATAAGTGACATCACTGTTAAAATTCTGTGGTGAGGATATAGCTATAAAACTTTTTATTTATATCATTTATTCTAGTCTGTAGATGGCAAAGATAGTGGAAAATCTCAGTCCAACAGTAACCATCACCAACAGACTGTATTTCAATCTGTTAATATTAACGTAAGTCTGCTACAGTTCTCACTATTTTCTCTCATTTCTTAGCAGACATAATGTGCACTGTTTGTCATGCATAACAATTGCTTTTAGCTTAACTTGACAAAGAATCAAAGCACTGAAAGTGCTGACAACAAGGCGCAAAAAGGTTTTTTTTCCTTAAGATCCTCTGTGTCAATTTTTCGCTTACAATACTGTATATTGGTTACAATCTGTTTATTTTAATCACAGACCTAACACATGTTGCTGTTGATTTGAATTATTTCGAAATCCCTCTATGTAAAACATAGTTATGCTTGAAACTTTATGACGAAGTAAAATGCAGTGCTTTTAAATTGTATATAATTGGCTTTGTTTATGACACATCCTTCAGGAATAAGTAACACTACCTACTCAACACTTGACATGAATTCCTCTTTTATTTCATGAAATTGAAAGTTGGTACATTTATGCTTCAGTAAGGGACACATGCTAACATCATAAAACATATAATAAAGGTAATTTTTGGGTCGATTGTTAAAATCGAGCCAATGTTAACAGAGTATATCGGCCTTACGGCCGAACGCACAACATACAAACAAGTAGTTCCATATAAACAGTTGTTAGGCATTATAGCGATTTCTGTTTTCAAAATTATATAGTAATAAATCTAAATAATTTAAAAACATTTCAGAAAAGAATAATATTATTTAATATATTATTGTTGTTTAAATGTGTAATTAATCGTAAATACTATTAATGCGCGAACGAACGACTTGGACATACAAATTTATAAGAACTCATTTTTTACCTATAACTCTATAGTCAGCGGACATAGAGCAGTTGGTAGAGATGCTGAACATTGAAATTGCGCTGACTTACTGCGGCGGACGCGAGTTGGAAACCCATCTAATACAGTTGTTTTTACATTTTTCTTCTGTTTTACTTATAATATTTTAAATGATTTACAGCAAATAATCATAGAAAACTTCATTCAAGGATAATGTTAATAAGACATTACTGTATACATATTATTCGATAACAAGTTCAGTCAGTAGTCGTGTCAGGTTTTGCTTGTACAAGCAGAATATGGTTTCCTTGGGTTCTTTTGGGGCCATGCCTCAACATCAATCATCACCAATTTCTAGAATATTTACATGTCAGTTTTGTTTGTGGGCCCGCTGTGATACTTTGTATCACTGTTTTTCTTGTTCAGTTATTAATTTACTCTGTGTCTTCTTTGATCTTGCTCATTGTTCAGTTTTTGCCTACAATTTAGGATAGGAATTTATTTTGTATTATTGACACAATACACTCAACCCTATGGGCAAATCCCATAACTTTTGAATGACACTTTGAATTTTCAGTTCAGGTTTGTAAAAATCCACTTCTCAGTTACCATTCACAGCTATGATACTTTATAGGGTAGTTGAACATACATGTAGTCACTGAATGCAAAAGGTAAGCACAAGGGTTCCTATCAAAAGTAAAGTTTACACGTATGGTTAAAGGTCAAACTCTGTGGACATTTGTGTCTTCAGTTTGTTGATAACTTTACTCATGCATGGGTTGCCCTGATATTTACACATGTATGTGTACAGTCTGTGTTGTTCAGAGACAATCGACCCTCCAGCACTTTCAGTCCTTGATTTAATAATGATGTCCGACCAGATCCGCCTCCATGGTCGAGTGGTTAGAGTTGCTGACTTAAAATCACTGTTACCTCCATGTCTCTTTACGTGAGGAAGTTGGCAGTGTCTTATGGAGATTCGGGGCCTAGAACTGGTTCTTTCTAGGACGATGTTACATAAACTGCCCACCTATCAAACAGACCAAATACGGTTGAAGTGGACATTATAAACTCTTACAAAAACGATGTCCAACAGATTGTCATTTAAAGTGGAATTATGCGCATTTTTTTCAAGTAAAAATCCAGTTGAAATAGGTGTGAGTAAAAACGGGTAGAGGAAATAATAGCTTTTAACCCAATACACCAAACTCTTCCCAGCTACCAGTATGAAATAATAGCTTTCCAAATATTACTTTTCCTATTTTGACTGGGGGAGTCTTTTTTTTTTTAAATCAATTGCATGCAGGACTTTTTTACAAAGATGTAGATAGGAAAACCTATTTGGTATATAACATTGTCTAGTGATCTTCCACCAGGCAAGTGGACTTGTACCAAGGTGAGCGATATAGGGCCATCTTGGCCCTCTTGTTGACATGAAGCATTGTCTAGTAGACCTCTACCAAGTTTTTCAAAATATGACGTATGGTTCAAAATTGACCCCCTCTTTGAAATGTTAAGAAAAGCAAATGAAATGTACTACCAAGTTGTCAATAAACTATTTCAATTTCAAGGGGCAGATTATTTTTGTGCTGTGGTGGATATCCTTACACAGCTCTATCCCATTTTCTATCGGTACTTTCTATCCTAAAATGTTTCAAATATTTGTTGTTTTAATATATACCCATAACCTTTGGACACCGGCATATTTTGTTACACACTCGACAGACATGCATGCGTTTTTGTACACTGTACATCACGTTTTGGCTACTTTCGGTTTACTGCGCGTGTTGTATACGTCAGCAAATAGATTGAGCTGTAACATGAAAGTAAAATTTCCATTGGCCCACCTACAGAGGTCACGCGCAGGGGTCACCCTGCCTGCTAACCTGCACATGGACTTCTTTTTTTTTTTTTTTTTTTTTTTTGCTAACGGGAGGTCAATTTCAAGCGTTCTCATAAGATGTCAATATACCTAGGTTTGAGTACGACATGTCTGCTTTATGTCTGTGAAAAAATATTTGCACGCGCTCAAAACACTATCCCACAGGGGCCTGTACGCGAACGTTGGTAAAATGAAAATTTTCAAAGCTGGTAAAATTGTGTCCAAGGTCATTTTCAAGGTCATCTAAAAGTGTCAGCATTTGCCTCGGACGTCTGAGTTTTCAACAGTCAGGAGCTGTCGGCATAGCCTTTAAATTCATACAGACAAAACGTGTTCCATACGGTCACTGTCACTTCTATGGAAGGCCAAACCTGTCTTAACCCGCGTATACGTTTTATTACGTTACAGGTGTTCAAAGGATATGCGGTAAAAGAAAAACCTTGTGAGCAATGTAGAAGCCACATTTTGTACCCTGTCATCCTGAAAATTGGTTAGAATGTTTTTCTTGATAAACCAGGTCAGGTTCAAAGGTTACATGGGGGCAAAAGCTAGGTCACCAGGTCAAATAATAAAAAAATCTTGTGAACTGCATTACAGTCACTCTACTGGCAGTCCATTTTAAAATCGACAGCATGAGCCATCACATATTAAAAATCAAAGCACTGAAAGTGCTGACAACAAAGAGCCAACTGCGAAATTGGGCACAAGGGGATTTTTCTGTATTACAGACAATGAGTAATAATACTTCGCTACTGCAGTTCATTGATAACACATCATGTTACTGTTGTTTTTATTTTTATTGCCAGAGTGAGCTATTAGGATCGCTTTCTGTCTGGGGTCCATCGTACGTCGTCCTTTCACCATTTCCTTCAAACGACATCTCCTCTGAAATCACTGGGCCAATGTTGATGAAACTTTGCAGGGATGTTCCTTGCATGAAGCTCTTTTAAAGTTGTTCAAAGAATTCCATTCCATGCAGAACTCTGGTTGCTATGGCAACAAATAGGAAAAACTTTTAAAATCTTCTTCTCTGAAACCACAAGGCCTAGAGCTTAGATATTTGGCATGCAGCATTTTCTAGTGAACCTCAACTAAGATTGTTCAAATTATGACCCCCGGGTCAAAATAGACCCCGCGCGGGTGGTCACTTATTTTTGCATAGGCTTATATAGGTAAAACTTTAAAAATCTTCTTCTCATTAACCACAAGGCCTAGAGCTTAGGTATTTGGCATGTAGCATTGTGTAGTGGACCTCTACCAAGATTGTTCAAATTATGACATCTTGGGGTCACTTGGTTTTACATAGGCTTTAATATAGGAAAAACTTTAAAAATCTTGTCCTCTAAAACCACAAGGCCTAGAGCTTAAATATTTAGCATGTAGCATTGTCTAGTGGACCTCTACCAAGATTGTTCAAATTATGAGCCCAAGGTCAAAATTGACCCCGCCTAGGGGGTCACTTGGTTTACATAGGTTTTTATATGATAAACTATAAAAAATCTTCTTCTCAAAAACCACAAGGCCTAGAGCTAAGATATTTAGTATATAGCATTGTCTAGTGGACCTCTTCTAAGTTTGTTCAAATCATAACCCTGGGGTTAATGTTGGCCCAACCCAGTGGGTCACTTGATTTCACATAGGCTTATATAGGGAAAACTTTAAAAAAAACAAGGCAGATATTAGATATTTGAAATGTTACTTAGCATTGTGTACTGGACCTCTACGAATTATGTTAGAATCATGAACCCTTTTATTATAGCAAATGGTTGTCAGGTGAGCGATATAGGGCCATCATGGCCCTCTTGTTTTCAAAATCCCTCAAGCTTAAACATAGTTATGCTTGAGACTTTTGACGAAGTATAATACAGTGCTTTTAAATTGAATGTAACCAGCTTTGTTCTGACACATCCTTCTGGAATATGCATCACAACCTACTCAGCACTTTACATGAAATTGTCTATTATTTCACGAAATTTTCATGAAACCTAAAAATTAAGTTGTGGTGCATTATGTTTCCATAAGGAACAATTTGCTACCATCATAAGACATGTCATTTTTGTGTTGCCCTTTTGGAGAAAAGGCGATACATAGGGATCGCTTTGTCTCCCTTACGAAAATTGTGTACATTGTCAGTATAAATCCAGTGTTTTGTCAGTGTTTTACCATTGTATTACCATTGTATTTTCATTTTTTTTCCAGCTGATTGCCAGTTTGTTATTCTATTATCACCAGTTAACGCAATGTGTATCAAGTTTATTATCAGTGTAATACCAGATCTGGTAATAGCATTACAATAATCTGGCATTAAACTGACAACTACACTGTGATACTGAAAACACTATTAAAACACACATGAATGAAATTTTTTTAATTTCAGTAGACTTTATGAACAAGTAACGACACATATGACAATACACTGACATATGACAACAGACTGATGGCAAAACTGACATTTAACTGAAGAAAGTAAGGTAATACACTGACAACACAGAACAGCTGATAATAAACGACCAATACACTAGCATGAGGAGGGATTTTGAACAAATCAGTATAATGTCATTGTATTTCCGGAGTGATGTCAGATATCTGGCAATAACTGAACTTTTCTGGTAACAGTCTAAATGTCATAGAGTAATACACTGACAATACAATGGTAATAACCAAGATACTGTCAGTTTGTTACCATATTTATGTCAGTTTGATACCTGGATTTGCCTTACAGTAGAAATGTTCTATTTGACATACCTGGTCAAACCACGATTCAATTGTTAATTATGTGTCATTTGACAGAACAGTTTACAATGATTGTACCATGTTTCAACCATGGTTTGTTCATTAGTTTGCCATATGGTCCTCAGTTGAAGTTAACACAGTCATGGTCAAACCACGTTTCATCTATAACCATAATGAATGATAATAAAACACAAGTAGGATCTGGTAACTGACCAAACTAGAGCATTTTACCATGAGTTTCTTGTGACAATGTTAATATGTTGACAAACTCTATGCTAAAACATCTCCACCTAGCACTTGTTTTAATTAAAGTCGCGAAAACTAGTGACAAATAAACCAGACACAATTTCTTTGTTGTAGTCAGATGTTTAATTGTTCATTTAAAAGTCAAAGCTGAAAATAAACAATAAAGCCACTTGCTGTTGCCAAAGGATTGCATAAAGCATCTTACTTTAGTGTAAACTTTCTTTTTCCATCAGATAAATTCCCTCCAAAAATCTGCCAAGGGTCCACATAATATTAACAGGCCGTGCAATTTATTTGATTTCTTGCCATTGTGTTTCCAGTGCATGTCCATTCTATAAACAGTTGCTGGTAATACACTGACAATGTATTACAAGTATTTCCTACTTATTTCCAGCGTATATCCATTCTGTAGTCAGTTACTGGCAACGCACTGACCTAAGTGTCAGTGTATTACGAGATCTCTAAATCCGTGCCATTTTGTTTCCAGATGCTTTCCATTCTATAAGCAGTTGCTGACATCACACTGGAAATAACATCAGTGTATTACCAGAATCCAATTTTTATACCCCCAAAACGAAGTTTAGGGGGGTATATAGGAGTCACCCGGTGGTTGGTCGGTCGGTTGGTCGGTCGGTCGGTCGGTCGGTCGGTCGGGCGGTCGGTCGGTCGGTCGTTGCATTTTCCTTGTCCGAGCATAACTTGAAAACTACTAGTTGGAATTCAATACAACTTCATACAATGGTCAAGCACATTGAGAGGAAGTGCAGTGCACAAGAACATAACTCCATCTTGACAATTACAGAGATTGCCCTTTGTTACTTTTCCTTGTCCGGAGCATAACTTGAAAACTACTAGTTGGAATTCAATACAACTTCATACAATGGTCAAGCACATTAAGAGGAAGTGCAGTGCACAAGAACTATAACTCCATCTGACTAATTACAGAGTTATTGCCCTTTGTTACTTTTCCTTGTCCGGAGCATAACTTGAAAACTACAAGTTGGAATTCAATACAACTTCATACAATGGTCAAGCACATTGAGAGGAAGTGCAGTGCACAAGAACCATAACTCCATCTTGACTAATTACAGAGTTATTGCCCTTTGTTACTTTTCCTTGTCTGGAGCATAACTTGAAATCTACTGGTTGGAATTCAATACAACTTCATACAATGATCAAGCACACTCAGAGGAAGTGCAGTGTACAAGAACTATAACTATATCTTGAGTATTTACTGAGTTATTGCCCTTTGTTAGTTTTCCTTGTCCGAAGCATAACTTGAAAACTACTAGTTGGAATTCAATACAACTTCATACAATGGTCAAGCACATTGAGAGGAAGTGCAGTGCACAAGAACTATAACTCTATCTTGAGTATTTACAGAGTTATTGCCCTTTGTTACTTTTCCTTGTCTGGAGCATAACTTGAAAACTACTAGTTGGAATTCAATACAACTTCATACAATGATCAAGCACACTCAGAGAAAGTGCAGTGTACAAGAACTATAACTCTATCTTGAGTATTTACTGAGTTATGCCCTTTGTTACTTTTCCTTGTCCGAAGCATAACTTGAAAACTAATATTTGGAATTCAGTACAACCTCATACAATGGTCAAGTACATTTAGAGGAAGTGCAGTGCACAGGAACCATAACTCCATCTTGACTCATTACAGAGTTATTACCCTTTGTTACTTTTCCTTGTCCGGAGCATAACTTGAAAACTTCTGGTTGGAATTCAGTACAACTTCATACAAGGTCAAGCACAGTGAGAGGGAGTGCAGGCACAGGAACCATATCCCATCTTGACTAATTACAGAGTTATTGCCCTTTGTTACTTTTCCCTGTCTGGAGCATTTTCGAAAAACTACAAGTTGGAATTCAATACAACTTCATACAATGGTCAAGCACAATGAGAGGAACTGCTAAGAACAATATCTCTTTTTAGTTTGTTTGCAAGGTATTATGTTACTACGAACTTCTTCAGTTTATAAAGCAATCCTTTTGGGGGTATTAATCACATTTAGTGATAGCTCTAGTTTATAATTAGTGTAATTCCTTATTGTTTCCAGCTTATTGTCAGTATTTTCCTTCAAAATTAGTGTGTTATTAGTTTGTTGTCAGTGAGTTGCCAGCATAATGTCAGAAAGCTTTTTCGTAAGGGCGTGAGTGTCCGTTGGTCGGTCCATCACACAAACTTAATGTTGGCAATAACTTTGCCATTTCGTAAGATATCTTCATGAAACTTTACAGTTGTGTTGCTTATGACAAAAGAGTCATGATGCCACCAAATTTTGTAGGTCAAGGTCATATTTGACAGAGTTATGCCCCTTTTTAGCTCGACTATTCGAAGAATAAGGAGGCTATTGCATTCGCCCCAGCGTCGGCGTTGGTTAAAGTTTTTTATAAAGTCAAATATCTTGAATACTATCAAAGGTATTTACTTGAAACTCAAACTATATGTTTACCAGCAACATGTACACCTGAGGAAACAATCTCCATGACTCTGTTTTGATTTTTGACAGATTTATGCCCCTTTTTTGAACTTAGAATTTTTGGTTAAATTTTTTTATAAAGTCAAATATCTTGAATACTATCAAAGGTATTGACTTGAAACTCAAAGTATGTGTCTACCATCAACATCTACACCTGAGGAAACAATCCCCGTAACTCTGTTTTGTTTTTTGACAGATTTATGCCCCTTTTTAACTTAGATTTTTTTGGTTAAAGATTTTTATAAATTCAGATATCTTGAATACTATCAAAGGTTTTGACTTGAAACTCAAATTATATGTCTACCATCAACATTTACACCAGAGGAAACAAACCCCATAACTCTGTTTTGATTTTTGACATATTTATGCCCCTTTTTAACTTAGAATTTTTGGTAAAAGATTTTATAAATTCAAATATTTTGAATACTTTCAAAGGTATTGACTTGAAACTCAAATTATATGTCCACCATCAACATCATCACCTGAGGAAACAATCCCCATAACTCTGTTTTGATTTTTATTAGATTTATGCCCCTTTTTTTACCTAGAATTTTTAGTTAAAGATTTTTATAAAGTAAAATATCTTGAATACTATCAAAGGTATTGACTTGAAACTTAAAATGTATGTTTACTATCAACATCTTCACCAATGTTTTTGATTTTTGACATATTTATGCCCCTTTTTAACTTAGAATTTTGTCACAGTTTTTACCAGACTATTATTAGAAATACTCGAAATGGCTTACTTTTGAAATGTCATAGAATAATTATGCAGCATGTAGCGGTCATGCTTTTTTAATTTTATAGATATCAATTTTGAAACGTTACAAAGTTATTCATGATCAAATATACAAGGTGATGTATTTCTTTGAAATTACCCGCCCCCCCCCCCCCCCCCCCCCCCCCTCCTCCCCACAGTTGGCTTACATAATCCAGAGTAAGGCTTTGCAAGTTATGTTCATTTACAAAGGTCTTTGAACAAGTTTCATATCTTTGACCTTAATTCTTATAGACAATTACAAAAGACCCCAATATACCGACAAGCTTTCGAATAGTCGAGCGTGCTGTCATGAGACAGCTCTTGTTGTACTTAGATTTTGTCACAATAACTTTACGTTGGCTATAACTTTGCCATTTCTTCATCTAACTTTCAAATTGCATTGCTTATGACATAAGGGTCATTATGCCACCAAATTTTGTAGGTCAAGGTCATATTTGACAGAGTTATGCCCCGTTTTATACTTACATTTTTGCTAAAACTTTGCCATTTCATAAGATTTCTTAATCAAACTTTCAAATTGTATTGCTTATGTCAAAAGGATTGTGATGCGGCCAAATTTTGTAGATCAAGGTCATATTTGACAGAGTTATGCCCGTTTTAGTACATAGATTTTGTCACGAAAACTTAATGTTGGCTATAACTTTGCCATTTCTTAAGATACTTCATCAAACTTTCAAATTGTATTCTTAAACCACAGGGCCTAAAGATGAAATATTTAGCATGGTGCATTGTCCAGTGGACCTCTACCAAAATTGTTCAAATTATGACCCTAGGTCAAAATTGACCCCACCCAGGGGGTCACTTAGTTTTACATAGGCTTATATAGGAAAAACTTTAAAAATCTTGTTCTCTGAAACCACAGGGCCTACAGCTGAGATATTTGGCATGTAGCATTGCCTAGTTGACCTCTACCAAGATTGTTCAAATCATGACCCTTGGGTCAAGCTGACCCAACCCGGGGGCAGGTACTTAGGAAAAACTTTAATTTAACTTATTTTTAAGCAGCTTTTTTGAAAAAAAAACTGCTTATTAGCTCACCTGGCTATGCCAGGGTGAGCTTTTCTGATCGATGATTGTCCGTCGTCCGTCGTCCATCAACATTTTGATTCAAATGACATCTCCTCTGAAACCTCTAGGCCAATGTTGCTAAAACTATGCAGGAATGTTCCTTGGATGAAGCTTTACCAAAATTGTTCAAAGAATTCCATTCCATGTAGAACTCTGGTTGCTATAGCAACAAATAGGAAAAACTTTAAAAATCTTCTTCTCTGAAACCACAAGGCCTAGAGCTTAGATATTTGGCATGTAGCATTGTGTAGTGGACCTCTACCAAGATTGTTCAAATTATGACCCCCTGGTCAAAATTGACCCCGCGCGGGTGGGCACTTAGTTTTTGCATAGGAATATATAGGTAAAACTTTAAAAATCTTCTTCTCTGAAACCACAAGGCCTAGAGCTCAGCTATTTGGCATGTAGCATTGTCTAGTGGACCTCTACCAAGATTGTTCAAATTATGACCCTCAGATCAAAATTGACCCCGCACCGGGGGTCACTTAGTTTTACATAGGAATATAATGGAAAAGCTTTAAAAATCTTCTTCTCTGAAACCACAAGGCCTAGAGCTTAGATATTTGGCATGTAGCATTGGCTAGTGGACCTCTACAAAGATTGTTCAAATTATGAGCCCCGGATCAAAATCGACCCCGCACTGGGGGGTCACTTACTTTTACATAGGCTTATGTAGGAAATACTTTAAAAATCTTGTTCTCTGAAACCACAGGGCCTAGAGCTGAGATATTTGGCATGTAGCATTGCCTAGTTGACCTCTTCCAAGATTGTTCAAATTATGACCCTTGGGGTCAAAATTGACCCAACCCGGGGCAGGTACTTTGGAAAACTTTAAAAGTTAACTTATATTTAAGCAGCTTTTTGGAAAAAAACATTATTAGCTCACCTGGCACCAGGGTGGGCTTTTCTGATCGATGATTGTCCGTCCATCCTGGCCCTCAACATTTTGATTCAAATGACATCTCCTCTGAAACCTCTAGGCCAATGTTGCTAAAACTATGCAGGAATGTTCCTTGGATGAAGCTTTACCAAAATTGTTCAAAGAATTCCATTCCATGTAGAACTCTGGTTGCTATAGCAACAAATAGGGAAAAACATTAAAAATCTTCTTCTCTGAAACCACAAAGGCCTAGAGCTTAGATATTTGGCATGTAGCATTGTGTAGTGGACCTCTACCAAGATTGTTCAAATTATGACCCCTGGGTCAAAATTGACCCCGGGGGGGCACTTAGTTTTTGCATAGGAATATATAGGTAAAACTTTAAAAATCTTCTTCTCTGAAACCACAAGGCCTAGAGCTCAGCTATTTGGCATGTAGCATTGTCTAGTGGACCTCTACCAAGATTGTTCAAATTAGACCCTCAGATCAAAATTGACCCCGCAGGGGGGTCACTTAGGTTTACATAGGAATATAATGGAAAAGCTTTAAAAATCTTCTTCTCTGAAACCACAAGGCCTAGAGCTTAGATATTTGGCATGTAGCATTGGCTATGGACCTCTACCAAGAGTGTTCAAATGTGACCCCGGGTCAAAATTGACCCCGCACCGGGGTCACTTAGTTTTACATAGGCTGTATATAGGGAAATCTTTAAAAATCTTTTTCTCTGAAACCACAAGGCCTAGAGCTTAGATATTTAGCATGTAGCATTGCCTAGTAGACCTCTTCAAAGTTTGTTCAAATTATGCCCCTGGGGTCAAAAGGACTGTGCCCTGGGGGATCATTTGTTTTACAAAGGCGTATATAGGAAAACTTATTTGGTATATAACATTATCTAGTGATCTTCCACCAGGCAAGTGGACTTGTACCAAGGTGAGCGATATAGGGCCATCTTGGCCCTCTTGTTAGAATGGTGATGTCATATGTCGGGCATATGGGCGATTGGGCGGGTGTTAAACATTGGTTTCCATTCAATCGCATTTGGGGTCACTAGGGTCAAGGTCAAGGTCACTGTTACTAAAAATAGAAAAATGGTTTCCGCTCAATTACTCAAGTTAGGAGGGACCAATTGCAATGAAACTTGGTGTGTAGGCAGCATGCATGGAGACGCAGCTTTGGATTGCATTTGGGGTCACTAGGGTCAAGTTCAAGGTCACTGTTACTAAAAATAGAAAAATGGTTTCCGCTTAATAACTCAAGTTAGGAGTGACCAATTGCAATGAGACTTGGTTTGTAGGTAGCTTGGGTGAAATTGCGTTAAATTGTTTAAGGAACAAAAAAAGAATTCTTTGGGGGGGGGGGGGGTAAGGTATTTTTATTCTACAATTTCTACAGGCGCTGTTTTAACCTGCTTTGGCGTCTTCAAGTTTTCAATCATGATAACTGGCAACTCTTTTTCGTGAAAAAGCGACTTGAATACCAAAGAAATGAATATGAAAACATTGTTTTGAAGTGAACCAAACACGTTTTTTTCATCATCCTATTGGTATATTTATTTTACAATATCAGTATGTGAAAACCTTATTGTATAGTAAAATCAGGACACCAGTTAATCATTAATGTTTTAACACATTTTTTTGGTTAAAAAGGTTAAAAGACACTTTTCAAGTATTTACTTGATGTTGATCAATAAACAATGTTTACTTACATTTTGAACATTATTTTTGTATCTGGATAATATGATTTTGGTCAATCCCAGAAATTTTGGTATCTAAGACCCACCCGCATTATAAGGTAATTCGCTTTAAATGGATGCATGTTATAAGGACGTTGCAGTGTTCTATACAGAGATTTTGTAAGATAATCATATACAACACTTTTTTTTTTTTTTTTTTAAATTTAAAAAAAAAAAAAAGAGGGAGAGGAAAAAAAAAAAAATAAATTTTTTTTTTTTTTTTTTTTTAAAAAAAAAAAGGAAAAATTTTTTTTTTTTTTTTTTTTTTTTTTTTTTTTTTTTTTTTTTTAAAAAAAAAAAAAAAAAAAAAAAAAAAAAAAAAAAAAAAAAAAAAAAAAATTTTTTTTTTGGGGGTGGGTTGGGTTTTTTTTTTTTTTTTTTTTTTTTTTTTTTTTTAAAATTTTTTTTTAAAAAAATTTTTTTTTTTAAATAAATTTTTTTTTTAAAAAAAAAAATATTAAAAAAAAAAAAAAAAAAAATTTTTGTTTTTTTTTTTTATGGGGGTGGGGGTTGTGAAAAAAAAAAATTATTAAAAAAAAAAAAAAAAGGGGGGGGGGGGGGGGGGGTTAAAAGGGGTTGTTAAAAAAAAAGTCGCTTAATACACGTGGTCGCATATACTAGTTATATACATTACTATACATTACTAAAAACTGCAGTACTCTTTAGTACTAAAGTATTAAAGTTCTATCTAGAGTTCTTCTGTACTAAAGAATACTATAGTACCATGTAGTATTACAATACAATAGTTCTAAATTGTATGTGGCCACTTAAATCACAGTATTGACCACTTGAAATCCAGCATACTCATATGAGTGACTTAGGGCCAACTTGGCCCTCTTGCGTTTAAAAATAGACAGCTAACTCAGATTCTCTTTTATATTGCAGGAACCTATTGAAGGTTGGCTGAATAAATGTAGGTTTACCAATGGAAAAAAGCCATCGTAAGTGTTAATTCATAAGATCACCTGAGCACACAGTAATATTATATAGTGATTACATGATGTCTTTGGTCTGTCTGCCTGTCATCTACTTTGTGAACACTCCAGAAGCCACATTAATCATTGATCTCTAGGGTTGAGTTTGAAACTGGAAACATGGGGTTTAGTGACAAGGTCATGAAGTCTCATCAATGGATAACCTTGTGATGAATTCTGTTAAAAAAAATGTATACAAAGAATGTATTCAGGCTCGCACAGAATTTTCATTACTTTCATTACTTTTCATTATTTACCACAAGGCCCAGGATTTAGATATATGGAATGTAGCATTATGTAGTGAGCTCTATGAAGATTAATCAAATCAGGACTCCCAGGTCAAAGTAGACCCTTTTCTGCGATGCAGTTGTTGACCTTATATTATAGCCAGTAGTGGCCAGGTGAGCAACACAGAGTCATCTTGGCCCTCTTGTTTAATGATTTGTGGTAAGAAGTGTACATTAAACAATTAACATCAAGTTATTCCTTTGCTAATTGGCAATTGTCAGTAATAGCTTATATAAGAAAAGGAAAACATGATTAGAATTAAAAACAACGTCATAAATGGTTTAGCACATTTGTAGAAGTGCTGCACAAGAACAATAAGTACCAGCTTGAATAATTAGAGAGCTATTGCCGTTTCGTTACTTTTCTTTTCGAATTGCAATAATTTACTGGTTGGAATTTATTATACCTTCAAACAAGGTCAAGGGGATTATAGGAAGTGCACCGTGCAGAAGGACCATAAGTCCATCGGTTGGCTAATTACAGAGTTATTGGCCTTTGTTGCATTTTCCTTGTCCGGAGCATAACTTGAAAACTACTGGTTGGAATTCAATACAATTTCATACAATGATCAAGCACAATGAGAGGAAGTGCAGTGTACAAGAACTATAACTCTATCTAGAGTAATTACAGAGTTATTGCCCTTTGTTACTTTTCCTTGTCCAGAGCATTACTTGAAAACTACTGGTTGGAATTCAATATAACCTCATACAATGGTCAAGCACATTGAGAGGAAGTGCAGTGCAGAAGAACCATAACTCCATCTTGACTAATTACAGAGTTATTGCCCTTTGTTGCTTTTCCTTGTCCGGAGCATAACTTGAAAAGTACTAGTTGGAATTCAAAACAACTTCATACAATGGTCAAGCACAATGAGAGGAAGTGCAGTGCACAAGAACTATAACTCCATCTTGACTAATTACAGAGTTATTGCCCTTTGTTACTTTTCCTTGTCCGGAGCATTATTCGAAAACTACTGGTTGGAATTCAATACAACTTCATAAAATGGTCAAGCACATTGAGAGGAAGTGCAGTGCAGAAGAACCATAACTCTATCTTGACTAATTTCAGAGTTATTGCCCTTTGTTGCTTTTCCTTGTCCGGAGCATAACTTGAAAACTACTGGTTGGAATTCAATACAATTTCATACAATGGTGAAGCACAATGAGAGGAAGTGCAATGTACAAGAACCATAAGTCTATCTTGAGAAATTTCAGAGGTATTGCCCAGAACAATATTTTTTTCTTCTCCAGAGCATTGCTTGAAAACTACTGGTTGGAACTTTCTCAGTTTATACCGCATACTTTTTGGGGTATAATACATTTAGAGAAAGTGCTAGTGTACAATACATAACTCCATCTTGGCTCAGGATTTCAGAGTTATTGCCTTTGTTACTTTTCCTTGTCAGGAAGATTAATCAAATCAACTACTAGGTTGGAATTAATACAATTTTCATAAAATGCAGTCGAGACCTTATATTACAGGAAGTTGTCAGGTGAAAGCAACAATAAGTCTATCTTGGCCCATTTGTGTTAATGCCCTTTGTGGTATACAAGTCCGTACATTAAACAATTAACTATCAATTGGAATTTAATACACTTCTGCAAATTGGCAAGTACAGTAATGAAGTTTAGGTATAAGAAACCATAACTCTATCTTAACTAATAAAGAGATTGGCAATAGTAACAATATCTCTTTTTAGTTTGTTTGCAAGTATTCTGTTACAACAAGTTTCTCAGTTTATAAAAAGACTTTGCGTGTTTTGTCTTTTGAATTGCAATAGTTTATGTTGATTTATTTATGTCAGATGCCTATATTGGCATTGACTATATTAAATAAACTTAAAGCTTGCATGATGTTTTAGCTCACCTGGCTTTCCCAGTTTAGATATTTGGCATGTAGCATTGCCTAGTAGACTTCTTCAAAGTTTGTTCAAATAATGCCCCTGGGGTCAATATTTGACCCGCCCGGGGGGTCACTTAGTTTTACATAAGCTATAAAGGAAAAACTTTAAAAACCTTCTTCTCTGAAACCACACAGCTTAGAGGTTAGATATTTGGCATGTAGCATTGCCTAGTAGACTTCTTCAAAGTTTGTTCAAATTATGCCCCTGGGGTCAATATTGGAACCGCCCGGGGGGTCACTTAGTTTTACATAGGCTATTTAGGAAAAACTTTAAAAATCTTCTCTGAAACCACAGGGCCTAGAGCTAAGATATTTGGCATGTAGCATTGTCTAGTGGACCTCTACCAATAGTGTTCAAATTATGACCCCAGGATCAAAATTGACCCCAACCAGGGGGTCACTTAATTGAACATAGGCTTATATAGGAAAAGCTTAAAAAATCTTCTTCGCTGAAACTACAGGGCCTAGAGCTCAGATATTTTACATGTAGCATTGCCTGGTAGACCTCTTCAAAGTTTGTTCAAATTATGCCCCTTGGGTCACTATATGCCCCACTTAGGGGGTCACTTGTTTTACAAAGACGTTTATAGGAAAACCTATTTGGTATGTAATAATGTGTAGTGGTCTTCCAACTTCTTTGTTCAAATCATGCCTCTTGGGTCAAAATTGACCATACCCACCAGGCAAGTGGACTTGTTCTCAGGTGAGTGATTTAGGGCCATCATGGCCCTCTTGTTTTGATTTTCTGAAAAGTATGATACACTTATATGTTTTTACATGTCAAAATATGTATTTTAATAGAATGTACATAATAAACTGCATTGCAGTTTCAATTTATTCTTCATGAACATTTTTTAGCTTGACTTTTCGAAGAAAAGGGGAGCTATCCTACTCGCCCCGGCGTCGGCGTGTCACACCTTGGTTAAGTTTTTTGTACCACCCCACTTTCTTTCAAAAGTATTAGAGATATGGCTTTGAAACTTACCATACTTGTTTACCATCATAATCTCCATCTACAGACAAGAGTACATAACTCTGTCAAGGTTTTTGACAGAATTATGGCCCTTTTTTGACTTAGAAAGTGTATTGAGCTTGGTTAAGTTTTTCGTACCACCTCACTTTATTTCAAAACCAATGGAAGTATTGCTTTGAAACTAACCCTACTTATTTACCATCATGACCTACATCAACAGACAAGAGTACATAACTCTGTCAAGGTTTTTGACAGAATTATGCCCCTTTTTTACTTAGAAAATACATTGAATATGGGTAAAATCCACTTATTGCCTTAACCCTTTGAGATATTGCTTTGAAACTTTGAATGCTTGTTTACATCATTACCATCATCTGAAAGCAAGAGAAGGTAACTCTGTCAGGGATTTGTTTTAAAAATTAAGGCCCTTTATCGACTTAGAATCTTGGTTAAGTTTTTCGTACCAGTCCACTTTTGGACTAAACTGTTTGAGATATTAATTTGAAAGTTGGAATACTTGTAAACCATCATGATCCCAAAACAAGGGCAGGAGAAGGTAATTCTGTCAAGGATTGTATTTGAATTATGGCCCTTTTTGACTTAGAAAATCAGTTAAAATTTTCAATCTTGTCCACCTGTTGCCTTAACCATTTGAGATATTACTTTGAAAGTTGGAGTACTTATGTACCATCATGAGACCTATCTGTAAGCAAGAGAAGATAACTCTGTGAAAATGTTTCTTGATTTGTACTTAGAAATTCCAAGCTAAAGTCTTGTGTGCAACTGGCACTGTCATGCACATATATCATTAACCACTTGAAGTATTAATCTACAACTTTGCTGTAGTATTCAGGGATATGAAACATTTAAGTTTGATAACTCTTGACTTAATATCTTGCTACTTGTGGCCCTTGTTTATACAGATCCTTGTTTTGCCTTTAACTGTCAAAGTTTTGTTTTATTGGCAAGCACTAAAAAAGTGGAGCGCGCTGTCCTACTGACAGCTCTTGTTTTGTATAATTATATGCTCAGAACTCCATCTTGAGTTAAGAGACCACCTGTTTTAACTTCCCCTGTATGGTCTCTTAAGACAGGTCTGACTTTATTATTAATTTACAGAAAGAAGTGGGCAATGACCTATGTAAAGCTTGGTGGTTCAAACCTTGTGTTCTACAAAGATCAGAAATCCTCACATCCAAAGCCAGGACTGCCACATGGGAAGTATGAGCAGCTTGTGTCACTAGCAACATGTAAAGTTGATAGAGATACAGAAAAGTATACCAGCAAGAAATATACAATAGGAGTGAGTACAACTTGTTATCGTTTATGTGCACCCATTATGAATTGGTTGGTTGGTTTTGATATTGAAACCAAATATAGTATTAACCTCACCAATGTTCACCTTGGTAAAGGTTGTGTCATTTCTCGGACTCTACCTTTAATGTCAAGGTCATAGCTTTTAACAGTTTATAGTATTTTTAATGTTCATTCTGAAAGTTTTAAAGTGCCTGGGTTATTTTCATGATACCTTGCAATTAAGATTGAATGAGATCCATAATTTTCACATCAATTTCATCTGTGTTATAAATGGTGTCTGGGCTACTGAATATTTTTGAAGAATTTGAAACTAAACATGGACAAATGTGAGTAATGATTCATCTGATTGCTTAAACAAATGAAACAAAAATCAATAAGATGTTTTTCGCACTCAATTTTTGTTTAAAATAAATTAATAATGAGTGCGAAAAAGATCTAAGTGACGTGTTTTCAAATAACTCTTTTATTCATAACATAACTTGCAATTCACTGGTTATTAGCTCAGGGTGAGCTTTTAGGATGGATGATTGTCCGTCGTCCGTCAACATTTTGCTTCAAACGACATCTCCTCTGAAACTGCTTGGCCAATGTTGATGAAACTTGGCAGGGATGCTCCTTGCATGACATTTTACGAAAATTGTTCTAAAAATTCCATTCCATGCGGAACTCTGGTTGCTATGGCAAAATATAGTAAAAACTTTAAAAATCTTGTTCTCTGAAACCACAAGGCATAGAGCTTAGATATTTGGCATGTAGTATTGCTAGTGGACCTCTACCAAAAGTGCTCAAATCATGACCCCTGGGTTAAAATTCACCCCGCCCGGGGGTGTCACTTGATTTTACATAGGTTTCTATTTGATAAACTATAAAAATCTTCTTCTCAAAAGCCACAAGGCCTAGAGCTAAGATATTTAGTATATAGTGTAGCGAACCAATATGTTAGGAATAAAAGGGCTTGCTACAAAGGGTCCGCCTGGTCCCGGCTTTTTGGTCACTCTGATAAGATAATTTATATTCACAACAAAGTACAACGGAGGCTGTTTAATTTCTATACTTTAATTTTAACTTTAATCCAATATAACTCAACATACAAACATGGACATAAAATATATAGAAATCTAACTATAAAGTAGCGAGAATTATACCAAATTATTGACAAGTTAGCTGTGCACCCTTAGAGAATTATGTAACCGTAAATTAGTGAAGCTAATTCATTACGAAACTCGGTAAAAGGTATTATAAATTATACAAGTCCAGTAAATCACTATAGGTAACACACGTATATTTTACCCACTTAGACAATTAACTATAAGCGAAGTTTAACAACTTAGGAATTTCACCGATGCTCCGTAATTACACGTAATCACTGATAATTCTCCGATATTCACAATTATATACACTGATCTAGTAACTTGGTCTAGACACAACAATTTACGAACTTAGTCGTTGCGAGCTAAATTTAAGGAACTTAGATTTTTACATAAAAACTAGATGTAGACTAGATATTTTGATGTATTTAGAATACACCACACTTCAATCATTACGGCACTTTAATACCATCGCAGGATTGAATTACACTTTATGAACTTAACACACATCACTCCGTCTCGCGATAACCACACACTAAGATTATAAACTAAGAACCAACCAACATCTTGGAAACTTTTACCTACTTTATAAATAAATACTGGAGATGGCCGGGTGTTTTGTCTACTTTACTTTATTTATTAACCACTTTAAACACTTAATACTTTTCTTACCTCTTCTTGTGACATTTTAATATTTTGGAAAGGTTTAAGTTTATTTTTGGGAAACAACCAAAGACTAAAATTATATTGGTGAGCTTCACATACGCTCCGGTGTCTCAGTAGTACACCATCTGAATTTCGCGCGCATGACGTTTATATATGAACTAATGACGTCACTAAAGTAGACACGCAATATAAACAAATATGGCTGCCCAAACGCGGAAGTAAGATAATTCTAACACCTTCAAGATGAATTTCGTCCATACAAGGAATATCTATGATAGATTCACGGTATGAATGGCAATATATCACATTCTTGTACACAATAAATGTAAGTTTTATAACACTCCATGAGAGAATAAGTTATAATTAGCTAACAACTAACGAAATATTTAGGCATAAAATCGTTGTCAAAATTACTCTGAAAATGTGAAATTCTAGCGGGTGCACAGCTTATATTTCAGAACAATTATTCATAAACCCTGAAAAATAAGGTCATGATAGCATAGTTACACATGAATAAACAGTGATGCAATAAATAGTTTGTGCCAAGAGTCCTCTATATTAAATAGCATATGTAAGGACAAAATAATGAGTAAAGCATGAGTAAATGTGAAAATACAAGCATATAAAAAGGATCAAATGACAGACTGGATCGTTACAATAGCATTGTCTAGTGGACCTCTACTAAGTTTGTTCAAATCATACCCCTGGGGTTAATATTGGCCCCACCTAGTGGGTCACTTGTTTTACATAGACATATGTAGGAACACTTTTAAAAATCTTCTCCTCCAAAACCTCAAGGTTTAGAGCCTAGTTATTATACCCCCAAAACGAAGTTTAGGGGGGTATATAGGAGTCACCCGGTGGTTGGTCGGTCGGGCGGGCGGTCGGTCGGTCGGTCTGTTGCATTTTCCTTGTCCGGAGCATAACTTGAAAACTACTTGTTGGAATTCAATACAACTTCATACAATGATCAAGCACATTGAGAGGAAGTGCAGTGCAGAAGAACCATAACTCCATCTTGACTAATTACAGAGTTATTGCCCTTTGTTGCTTTTCCTTGTCCGGAGCATAACTTGAAAACTACTAGTTGGAATTCAATACAACTTCATACAATGTTCAAGCACATTGAGAGGAAGTGCAGTGCACAAGAACTATAACTCCATCTGACAATTACAGAGGGTTTTTCTTTTTTTTTTTTTTTTTTTCCCGAGCATAACTTGATTTTTTTTGGGGGTTTAAACTACTGGTTGGAATCAATACAACTCATACAAGGTCAAGCACATTGAGAGGAAGTGCAGTGCAGAAGAACCATAACTCCATCTTGACTAATTACAGAGTTATTGCCCTTTGTTGCTTTTCCTTGTCCGGAGCATAACTTGAAAACTACAAGTTGGAATTCAATACAATTTCATACAAGTGAGCACAATGAGAGGAAGGGCAGTGTACAAGAACCATAACTCTATCTAGAGTATTTTCAGAGTTATTGCCCTTTGTTAGTTTTTTCTTCTCCAGAGCATTACTTGAAAACTACTGGTTGAATTCAATAAACCTCATACAATGGTCAAGACATTGAGAGGAAGTGCAGTGCACAAGAACCATAACTCCATCTTGACTAATTACAGAGTTATTGCCCTTTGTTAGTTTTCCTTGTCCGGAGCATAACTTGAAAAGTACTGGTTGGAATTCAAAACAACTTCATACAATGGTCAAGCACAATGAGAGGAAGTGCAGTGCAGAAGAACCATAACTCCTTGGGGGGGGGGGGGGGGGGGGTTTTTTTTTGGGGGGGGGGGGGGGGGGGGGATCTTGACTAATTACAGAGTTATTGCCATTTGTTGGTCTTTCCACCTACCAATTATTGTTAAAAATCCTGGCCTTGGCCAACACAACCCCCCCCACGGGCAAGCACAATGAGAGGAAGGCAGGTACAAAACCATACTCATCTGACAAATTCAGAGTTATTGCCAACACCCATATCTCTTTAGTTTGTTTGCAAGGTATTCTGTTCTACAACTTTTTTGCTTTGGGGTAGTAATCACACTTATCTCTAGTTTAGTGTGTAACAGAGTAGGCCTCTTTAATATGTGTTAAAATCATGCCCTCTTGTTTCAAAACCCCCCCGGGGGGGTTTTTTTTTATAAAAAAACTTTTAAAATCTTTTTTTCTAAAACTAACATTTTATGGTCTTCCACTTGTTTTTCCCCCCTTTTGGGGGAAAAACCCCCCACACCCCCCGGAGGGGGGTTTTTTTTTTTTGGGGGGGAAAAAACGGCCTTTTGGGCCCTCTTGTTTCAAAGACTATTTTAAGTAAAACTTTTAAACATGATATAAGTATTTGCAGCAATAGAAAAATAAAACAGATTTTTGCTCTCAGGGTCACTTGATTTTACAAAGACTTATGATGTGTACATAGGGAAAACTTCAAAAATCTTTATCTTTGAAACCACAAGGCCTAGAGCTTAGATAATTGGCATGCATCATTTTCTAGTTGACCTCTACCAAGAATGTTCAAATGACGACCTCGGGGTCAAAATTGACCCTTTCTGCTATTGAAGCCAATGGTAGTCAGGTGAGCAATGTAGGGCCATCTTGACCCTCTTGTTTGCTTTAAGGCTAATTTGTAACCGGGTAACCTCAGTGGTCAGAAAAAAACAATGTAAAACACCACTTAAGAATGTCTGTCTGACTGTTCATCCGTCCTTACATTTTTTCGTGTCTGGGCTGTAACTTTGTCATGCATTGAAGGATTTAAAAATAACGTGGCACAAATGTTCAGCACATCAAGACGACATGTTGCATGCAAGACCCATGTCCCTACCTTGAAGGTCAAGGTCACACTTTGAGTTTAAAGGTAAGAGAATCCTGTATATATGCACACATTTGAATACGGACTGTAACTTTGTCATGCATTAAAGGATTCTAAAGTAGTTTGCACAGATGTTTAGCACATCATGATGATGTGTCGCATGCAAGACCTACATCCCTACCTCAAAAGTCAAGGTCACACTTGGAGTTTCATATTTTGACATTTGGTCAAGGTGTTGCATAGTTAGGCAAATATGATTGTTGTGTTGAAAGGCTTCTGTTTGCAGGGATATAGTTAGTTTTAGTGAGAGGTTATTTTTTCTTAACTCTGTTTCAGATTAATTGCACAGATTGTCAAATATTATTACAAGCTAATGATGAGATGGACATGCAGGAGTGGTTCATGAAAATACACACCAGAATTCATGAGATGGTGAGATAGAAGAACTAATGTAACAGCAAAATATGACATGATTGAAAGTTTTTGTATTCTGAGAATGGCTGTTAGGTTTAACTCTCCCAGACAATTCATATCTATTTATATTCCCCACACACAAAATGTAAAGGGGGGTTATACTGGATTCAGCTTGTCTGTCTGTCTGTCCGTCTGTACGCAATCACAAAGACGCTAGATCTTCAAAACCACTTGTCAGAACTTAATACTACTTTACAGAAGTGGTAAGTACCATGCCTTGATAGCTCAGTGGTTAGTGTGTTGCCTACGGAACAGGAGGTCCCTTGTTTTGATCCCAGCATGAGCACGAGGTGTGTTCCCAGCCCAAGCAGGTGTGTCCTTGGGCAAAGACACTGATGCCTCAGTCTGGGTAGCAGTGATATATATTTCGCTGCCTCTCTCTCACAAACGTGCTAACATCTGGAATGACTGTTCGAGAACAACTTAACAATTAAGCTACGGAGCTTTCTTCATAATCGAACTGAAATAAATTTGTAAAGACTAAGTACCATGCCTAGTTATGCCTGGTGCATGTTTCGAGTCACTCGACCGAAGGTGAAGGCCACAGGAGCTCGAGATAGTAGAGGCTTGAGAGAGTAAAATCTTCTGGACGCTAAATCTCCAAAACCCCTGGTCAGTATTTAATGGTACACTGCAATCCCTTTATAAAGCGCTCCGTTATAACGCGAATCACGGTATAACGCAGTTGGGTCTTGGCTCCCAAAAATTTCGGGATCTACCAAAATCCTTCTGTCAGAATAGCATTATCCCTATACAAAACAAATGTTCGAAAACGTAAATAAACAACATGGCAGGTTGTTAATTGATCATTATCAAATAAGCGCTATTAAGACAGTGTTCACTAACACAGAAGTGTTAAAACAATTGACATGACGCGAAAGTATCGATCGCTCCGCCTACCGACCATGCGATCGATAGATAACAAAACCTCGGACACGCTTTAGTGTTCAGGCAGTATCTACAGCTGATCTTGCACATTTTGACTGGGTTAGAAGCACATTTAAAAGGGATTTTTGTTTTGTTTATCAAATTTTATGTTTCCTTTTTATAAATGAACAAGATCCAATCACGCATTAGTACATACATTTTAAACTTACCCTTCAAGACGGGGAAATGAGTGTACAAAAGCCGAAAGGATCTCGAAACGGAAAATATTTTAAATATACATTGTATATTAAAAAAACATTTATATATAGTAAGTAAAAATGTATAACGATGCATTTTCACAGGTTATATGCCGTTCATATATAGTACTTTTGCACGCCGTAGTCAGTATTTACATGTATCATGGTATTTTGTTCTCAAGATGTATCAAAATATAAAAAGTTTGAAGTTTCAAAGTTAATTGGCAAAGGGGCGGCATTTATTTTTAATAGTGATAGCGATGTCAGAGGATAAACAATTATTACCTATTAAATACAAACGAAACATTCAAGTTTTAATTAGATGGATCATACATGTTTATTGTACGCATAAGGGGGGGGGCATTGAATATACATAACAAACATATCTCGGGTGACTTACCGAAATAAAGGCAAGAGTCACACTGTACAAAGAATGAGACTGAAATAAACTATTAAACTGTATAAGTACATCTTTCTTGACACGTGTCTGTTGGGGGGCCGAGAAACGGAAAACGGCCCTTGGTTATGCAAGATTTACCATGACATGTGTTTTAGTCGCAATTTACAAAAATTTGTGTCAGAACATACATAATATGTAAGCGTACAGTAAGTGCAGATTAAACTTTTTTAAAAACTCTTAACAATTGCCCTGCCTATCTATATTTAATATTAGTTAAAAACTATAATTATTAATTCTAATATCATTCCTAGAAATTAAGGTTTCGTATGATACTGGGGGGGGGGGCTTGAGGGGGGGGGGGGGGGATTTGGTTTTGAAAGGGAGAAAAAATAATAAAAAAAAAAAAAAAAATTTTTTTTTTTAAAAATAACATGAAAAAAAAAAGCGTTTGCAAAAAGATTTTAATTAATCTAGATATGAATTATTATAGTATGACAAAAGTAACCGAAACATTTAACATTCTTCACGACACCGACCATATTACACATTGGGGGGGGGGCCCGGGGTAGGGGCGGTATAGCGGTTTCGTAAGTAAAGTATCATTTAAATTTCTTTCAGTTCTTGGTGTTAAACTTTGATATAAAGGGGGAAACTTCTGTAGTCATTTTGCTTTGTGGGGGGGGGGGGGGGGGGGGGGGGGGGGGGGGGGGGGGGGGGGGGGGGGGGGGGGGGGGGGGGGGGGGGGGGGGGGGGGGGGGGGGGGGGGGGGTGGTGGAAGGGGGGGGGGGGGGGGGGGGGGGGGGGGGGGGGGGGGGGGGGGGGGGGGGGGGGGGGGGGGGGGGGGGGGGGGGGGGGGGGGGGGGGGGGTTTGGGTTGTTAAAGTTTTTAATAAAGTCAAATATCTTGAATACTATCAAAGGCATTGACTTGAAACTCAAAATATATCTTGACCATCAACATCTACACCTGAGGAAACAATCTCCATAACTCTGTTTTGATTTTTGACAGATTTATGCCCCTTTTAACTTAGAATTTTTGGTTAAAGTTTTTTATAAATTCAAATATCTTGCATATTATCAAAAGGTATTGACTTGAAACTCAAAATAATCTTTACCATCTACAACTACACCATGGGAAACAATCCTCATAACTTGTTTTGATTTTTGACAGATTTATGCCCCTTTTTAACTTAGAATTTTTTGTTAAAGTTTTTAATAAAGTCAAATATCCTGAATACTATCAAAGGTATTGACTTGAAAACCCAAAATTTTTTTTTTTCATCAAAATCTACACCCTGGGGAACAAACCCCATAACTCGTTTTGATTTTTGACAGATTTATGCCCCTTTTAACTTAGAATATTTGGTAAAAGATTTTATAAAGTCAAATGTTTTGAATACTATCAAAGGTATGACTTGAAACTCAAAGTATGTGTCTACAATCAACATTTACATCTGAGGAAACAATCCCCATAACTCTGTTTTGATTTTTGACAGATTTAGCCCCTTTTTAACTTTGATTTTTTATGGACTTCAAAGTATGTTTACTGTCAACATCTTCACCAATGTTTTTGATTTTTGACATTTATGCCCCTTTTAACTTAGAATTTTGTCACAGTTTTTACCAGACTAACATGGAAATACTCGAAATGGCTTTTTTTTCAAATATTTTTTAAATATCATAGAATAATTATGCAGCAGTGCAGGGGGGTTTTTTTTTTAATTCTATACTTTTTTTTTTTTACATTTCAATTTTTGAAAAGTTACAAAGTTATTCATGATTAAATTTACAAAGGTTAGTATTTCTTTGAAATATCCCCTCCTCCCTCCAGTTGGCTTACAGAATCCAGAGTAAGGCTTTGAATGTAATGTACATTTACAAACTTAAGGTCTTTGAACAAGTTTCATATCTTTGACCTTAATTCTACAGACAATTACACTATACTCCTGTTCTTTGACAAAAAACCCATTTTACCAACAACCTTTCGAATTGATTGAGGGCGTGCTGTCATGTGACAGCTCTGTTATATATTTTTTTACATAAAACATTCAATTATCCGACGATGACAAGACCCTACTACGCAAGTTCCTCTACCACATGTCGGAGGTAAACTCTCGAAAACAGAATGCGTGGAGGTGTGTAAAAATAGTGCCTTTTGATTGGTCAGTCGAACGATTTGATTGACAGTCGGCGTCATGTCAATTACGGCTGACTTGTGTTTTTTCACGGCTCCATTATTCACAAGCTTATCTCTTTGTTTGTTTGACAATAACTTGTAAATCGTGTGAATTTAAAATTGTTTGTACATATTTGTTTGTTGGTTTACCTGAATCAATTACTGTATCATTTTCTGAAAACGTAAACAACAAAAAATGTACTTTCACTTTAAATAGCCATATCATTTTCTTGAAATGGATGTACTTTCGTTTTCAATAGCAAATATTTACGTATCAATTCCTCTTTTATATATTTAATTTTGTGATTAAAATTCGTGTCCGGACTGTAACTTTGTCATGCATTGAAGGATTTTAAAATAACTTGGCACACATGTCTAGCACATCAAGATGACGTGTACGCGTGCAAGACCCACATCCCTACCTCAAAGGTGAAGGTCACACTTGGAGTATGAAGGTTATGGAATCCTCTATATATGCACACATTCGTGTCCGGACTGTAACTTTGTCATGCATTGAAGGATTTTAAAATAACTAGGCACACATGTCTAGCACATCAAGACGACGTGTCGCGTGCAAGACCCACGTCCCTAGCTCAAAGGTCAAGGTCATACTTAGAGTTTGAAGGTAATGGATTCCTCCATATAAGCATATATGCACACATTCGTGTCCGGACTGTAACTTTGTCATGCATTAAAGGATTTTAAAATAACTTGGCACAAATGTCTAGCACATCAAGACGACGTGTCGCGTGCAAGACCCACGTCCCTAGCTCAAAGGTCAAGGTCATACTTAGAGTTTGAAGGTAATGGATTCCTCAATATAAGCATATATGCACACATTCGTGTCCGGACTGTAACTTTGTCATGCCTTGAAGGATTTTAAAATAATTTGGCACAAATGTCTAGCACATCAAGACGACGTGTCGCGTGCATGACCCACATCCCTACCACAAAGGTCAAGGTCACACTTAGAGTTTATAGGTAATGGAATCCTGTATATATGCATACATTTGTGTCCGGACTATAACTTTATTATGCTTTGAAGGATTTTAAAATAACTGTGCACAAATGTCTAGCACATCAAGCGGATGTGTCGCGTGCAAGACCCAAGTCCCTACCTCAAAGGTCAAGGTCACACTTAGTGTTTAAAGTAATGGAATACTGTATGCATGATCACTCTGTCATGCATGGAAGGATTTTAAAATTACATAGCACATTTATTGAGCACATGGAGAGGACACAGACTGTGAGGCACCTCTTTCGGGGGCATTCGTCACTTGGGAGGGACAGCTCTTGTTTTTACATAGAATCATTATTTTCTACAATTTAACCACTCGATTTCATAAAAAAACATGATGCGTGCTAAACATCAATATGCTTTAATTTAGTTGGGTGGGTGGGGTATATGCGTTATATACGCGCTATGCAAGAAAACAACGGCCAATGATCAGACCGCCTTATAAAGAAAGTCTCACTTATAACGTGGGTCTGACCATTTGTAACGGGATAACAATGTACTTCATATACCTCTTAAATTTGTTCAAATGGTTCAGATTAACATGGCAGCCAGAGCTCAAAATAGAAAAATCTTTGAAAATCTACTTTTCCAAAACCACAAGGCCCAGATCTGAGATCTTTGCTGTGAGACAAGTGGACCTCTACAAAGTTTGTTCAAATGATGCCCCTGGGGTCATAATTGACCACACCCAGGGGTCACTGGTTTTCATAAAGACTTCATATAAAAAAATCTTTTTTAAAATCTTCTTCTGCAAAACCACAAGGCATACGGCTTAATATTTTGTATGTAACATTGTCAAGTGGACTTCTACCAAGCTTGTTCAAATTATGCCTGTGGGAGTCTAAAACCCTCGGAGGTTTCATAATATTATGTAAATATTGAAAATGTTAAAAACGTTCTTGTCAAAAACCACATGGCCGAGATAGTAGATATTTTATATGTAGAAATGTCTAGTGGTCCTTTCTCAAGTTTGTTCAGAGTATGGTGTCAGAATTGGCCACACCCTAGATGTCATATGGTGTACTTTGACTATTTGTATGTCATATGGTGTACTTTGACTATTTGTAGAAAAACTGTAAAAACTGACCTTCTATTATAGCCAATTTTCCTTGTCTGGAGCATAACTTGAAAACTACAAGTTGGAATTCAATACAACTTCATACAATGGTCATGTACATTGAAAGGAACTGCAGTGCACAAGAACCATAACTCTATCTTGAGTGATTACAGAGTTATCGCCCTTTGTTACTTTTCCTTGTCCGGAGCATAACTTGAAAATTACTGGTTGGAAATCAGTACAACTTGATACAATGGTCAAGCACAATGAGAGGAAGTGCAGTGTACAAGAACCATAACACTATCTTGAGTGATTACAGAGTTATTGCCCTTTGTTACTTACTTGTCAGGAGCCTAACTTGAAAACTACTGGTTGGAATTCAATACAACTTCATACAATGGTCAAGTACATTGAGAGGAAGTGCAGTGCACAGGAACCATAACTCAATCTTGACTTATCACAGAGCTAGTGCCCTTTGTTACTTTTCCTTGTCTGGAGCATAATTCGAAAACTGCTGGTTGGACTTCAATACAACTTCATACAATGGTCAAGCACAACGAGAGGAAGTGCAGTGCAAAAGAACTATAACTCTTTCTTGACTCATTACAGAGTTATTGCCCTTTTTAGCTTACCTGGCACAAAGTGCCAGAGTGAGCTATTAGGATCGCATTCCGTCCGGGGTCCGTCGTACGTTGTCTGTCCACCATTTCCTTCAAATGACATCTTCCCTAAAACCACAGGGCCAATATTGATGAAACTTTGCAGGGATGTTCCTTGCATGAAGCTCTATCAAAGGTGTTCAAAGAATTCCATTCAATGTAGAATTCTGGTTGCTATGGCAACAAATAGGAAAAACTTAAAAAAATCTTCTTCTCTGAAACCACAAGACCTAGAGCTTAGATATTAGGCATGTAGCGTTGGCTAGTGGACCTCTACCAAGATTGTTCAAATTATGAGCCCAGGGTCAAAATTGACCCCGCCTGGGGGGCCACTTGGTTTTACATAGGCTTATATAGAAAAAACTTTAAACATCTTCTTCTCTGAAACCACAAGGCCTAGAGCTAGGATATTTAGCATTTGGCATTTTCTAGTGGACCTCTACCAAGATTGTTCAAATTATGAGCCCTGGGTCAAAATTAACCCTCCCCGGGAGGGGGGGAAGGCACTTGATTTCACTTAGGCTTATATAGGGAAAACTTTAAAAAAAAACTCAAGACCGACAGGCAGATAATAGATATTTGAAATGTTACATAGCATTGTGTAGTGGACCTCTATGAATTATGTTAGTATTTTGACCCCTTTTATTATAGCAAATGGTAGTCAGGTGAGTGATATAGGGCTATTATGGCCCTGTTGTTTACTTTTCCTTGTCCAGAGCATAACTTGAAAACTCAATGCAACTTTATACAATGGTCCAGCACAATGAGAGGAAGTGCAGTGTACAAGAACCATAACTCTATCATGACAAGTTATTGCCAAGAACAATATCTCTATTTTAGTTGTTTTTTTGCAAAGTATTCTGTTACTACGAGCTTCCTCAGTTTATAAAGCAGTCTTTCAGGGTATTAATCACAAAAATCTTCTTCTTTGAAACAGCAAAGCCTAGAGCTTAGATATTTAGCATGTGGGAATAGTTGACCTCTACTAACCCATGGCTCAAAATTGACCCAACCTGGGGGTTTCTTTGATTTTACATAGGTTTATATAGGAAAAACTTTAAAAACCTTCATCTCTGAAACCACATAAAAATCTTTATCTCTGAAACCACATCACCTAGAGCTTAGATATTTGGCATGTATCATTGCCCAGTGGACCTCTATCATGAATAATCAGATCATGTCCCCCAGGTCATAATTGACCCTTTCTACTATTGATGACCTTGTATTATAGCCAATGGTAGCCAGGTGAGTGATATAGGGCCATCTTGGTCCTCTCGTTTAAAAATAATTTCACTAATCTGTGATCATTGGCACTATTCTAAATATTAGAATCACTGTTGCTAATATACAAAAGCAGTTTATGGTCAAAGACTTCATATTTTGAAACAAAGTTGGGTACATAACAATGTGTGGGTTCACATCTTGGTTATTTTGGTGTGTTTGTGACCTTAGTATGAAGGGTAATGGTACATAGGTGAATGATATAGGGACATCATGGTCCTCTTGTTTTCTGAAAACAATCTGTAGTTCTGTAACATAGATTGTGCATTTAATGCTATCATAAGTACTGCCTAAGTAACCAAGTTTGTGAGCTATATTTATATGCTGGTGACATTTCAGGGTGGTACTCCAGATGCAGAAGATACAGGTCTGACAAACACCAATGCACTAATGCCAGAAACAGATAAAGTGAACAGAAAATCTTCATTTAAAGGTATGCACTGCTATCTACATGTATCTACATGGCTTTTACCGAAAGTTAAGGAAAGAATATTTAATGAAATATTGATAATGTAAATTCTTGACTTTCAGTTAGTGTGTTTTATTTGTGTCGATACATGCTCAGCCTCTGGCTATACTTTTGCTAATTCAGAATAAAAAAAAAACATATACTGTATGGCACTTTAAATCTGTAGTGCCAAATGTTGGCATTTATTAAAGTGTTTTCAAATTGACAGTGTCATAAATTTGGGCAATTCAAATCAGCAGCCAACATAAAACCTTGACATAAAATCCTGAACACTTAATCAAGGGAAGCTACACTTAATAACTCAAACTTAAAACTGTACACTACTAGGGCTTCGATAATCATCGGTTTTTCGAATCTTGATCATATATTTACTTGAAAACCGATTCACAAGTCTAAAAGGCCATTTTACATCAGCCTGTGAAATTTTACATTTTCAGTCCCTAAATGGTCACAGGGTCGGTATATTACAATATATGGACCCTGTTGGTCATAAATGTGTTGGAAATCACAGTACACAGGCTCCTGTCAACACCTACAGGTCTGATATTTGTCCCCAGGATGAGCAATAAACGTGTCAGATAATCTGGCCGGTTGGTAATTAGATATCGGAGGACAAATCCACATGCCTCTGGCAATACTTTGATGTCTGCAGCTAGCCTTCCCTCTCTTTGATTGCTTTGCGGGTTTTTGTAAAGGTCAATAATGTTTGATTGATTTATGACCCCTAATAAATGAAGTATCGGTCTTCAATTATGTTGAACGTGTGCCCATTATGTATTATTTTGTAAGTAGATATTAGGTTTTAGAAAATGATCCCTCATCCAAGCATCTTGTGATGGATGAGGGGCATTATTGGAGTAAAGCCGGAGGCTGAGCATGTATCATATAGTATGTCATTCTGACATCACGCTGTCCACTACGCCCATTTAATGGTGCGTAAAAAAGTAGTCTGTGTCGCGATATATACCGTGTAAACCCCAAATCAATCATATTTCAAAGATCTAAAAATTTTGTTGTCACAATCATTGTAAGGGAGTGGCTGATGAAAATATCCCAGTAGTAAAAAGAACCATGGGGTGGGTCGATACATGCTCAGCCTCTGGCTTTACTCCAATAATGCTCCTCATCCATCACAAGATGCTTTCCCCGGGGTGGGGGGTCACTTGTTTTACAAAGGCGTATATAGGAAAACCTATTTGGTATATAACATTATCTAGTGATCTTCCACCAGGCAAGTGGACTTGTACCAAGGTGAGCGATATAGGGCCATCTTGGCCCTCTTGTTTGTGATTGTTGGGCTAGTGGTCGCCACTGCTTACAGTGCTAATACAGGAAAGTTTTACCTAAGGCCTGATCCAAAAATACAAGACCACTGAATATAACCACTAAATCATTGTTTCCAAATATCAAAATAATGTTGATTAATGGTCCTTTACACATGGATCAGAGTCGGTGATATTTGGTATGAAATTTAGTTTTTTGTTGCAGACAAAAATCACAGTAGAAAGCAGTCGGATTCTGGAACTTTAGAAAGGAAAGGCAAAATTAAAAACGTTCTTGAAAGATTCATGACCAATAGAAGTGACAAAGAAAAACTGATCAAAAAGGGTATTTACAAAGGTATGTTAGTAAAGTTTTAAACCAAAATTACAGTAGTGACGAGTCTGTCTCCCACCACTAGAGATGTGGAGTCATACTGATTTGGTAATGTGTGTCTGTCTGTTAGATATATGGTAAACAGCATTATTGTCTAGTGGGCCTCTACCAAAATTATTCAAATCTTGCCCCTGGGGTTGATATTGGCCCGCCCAGGTGGTCACTTGTTTTACACAGACATATATAGGAAAGCATTTATATTGATATTGATATATAGTGATATTTTCAGTGCAGTTACGGATTTTAACGATGTCAAGGACAATATTTCTATTTAAGTTTTTTTTGCAAGGTATTCTGTTACTATGAACTTTCTCAGTTTATAAAGCAGTCTTTTGGGGGTATGAATCACATTTAGTGATAGGTCTAGTTAATACATACAAAACATTTAAGAAGATATTAGATTTATCAATGGCAAAAATGTCTGTGCATGATTTTCTTTCATAAAAGAATAAGCTGCTGTCCTGTTTATTTCTAAAATGTACTCTTTCATCTATCAGTTTGGACAGTACCATAAATTGTTGAAAAAAATGAAAAGCTCACAGTGCAGACAGGAAAATAATGCATAACAAACAGTGCAGATCATGATCAGACAGCAAAAATAAATATTGAACAGTGCAGATCATGATCAGACAGCAAAAAATAAATAGCTAGCATTGTGTAGTGGACCTCTACGAACTATGTTAAAATCATGACCCCTTGTATATTAGCCACTGGTAGTCAGCCATCTTGGCCCTCTTGTTTAGCTTTTAGGATGGAGGTTTGTCCATCATCCGTCCGCATTTTGATTCAGACGACATCTCCTCTGAAACCACTTGGCCAATGTTGATTAAACTATGCAGGATGTGCCTTGCATGAAACTCTACCAAAATTGTTCAGATATGCTATTTCATGCAGAACTGGTTGCTATGGCAAAAAATAGGAAAAACTTCAAAAATCTTCTTCTCTGAAACTGCATAGGCCTAGAGCTTAGATATTTCACATGTAGCATTGTCTTTTGGACCTCTTTCAAGATGGTTTAAATTATGACCCCCTGATTAAAATTGGCCCTGGGGGTCACTAAGTCTTAGTTTTACATAGGCTTATATGGGATAACTTTGAAAACCTTCTCTGAAACCAAAAGGCCTAGAGCTTAGATATTTATCATGTAGCATTACCTAGTAAACCTCTTCAAAGTTTGTTCAAATTATACCCCTAGGGTCAATATAGGCCCTGCCTTGGGGGTCACTTGTTTTACAAAGATGTATATAGGAAAACCTATTAGGTATGTAACATTGCCTAGTGGTCTTCCACCTACAATGTACTTTGTTCAAATCATTCCTCTTGGGTCAAAATTGACCACACCCACAAGGCAAGTGGACTTGTACTATGGTGAGCCATCATGGCCCTCTTTTGTTACAAGGTATTCTGTTCCTAGTAACTTTTTCAGTAGATAAAGAAGTCTTTTGGGTGTATTAATCACATTTAGTGACAGGTCTAGTTTATGATGGTTGTACAATACAAATACCTAACAATTGTTTATACATGCTCCTTTTTGCTATCTTACTCTTATTACATATCCTACAGTGTTAAGTGATAGGTGACACCACTGGGCCAATAATGATGCGACTTTGCAGGGATGTTCCTGCATGAAGCTCTGTCAAAGTTGTTCAAAGAATTCCATTCCATGCAGAACTCTGGTTGCTATGGCAACAAATAGGAAAAACTTTGAAAATCTTCTTCTCTGAAATCAAAAGGCCTAGAGCTTAGATATTTGGCATGTAGCATTGGCTAGTGGACCTCTACCAAGATTGTTCAAATTATGACCCCCGGGTCAAAATTGACCCCACATGGGGGGGTCACTTAGTTTTACATAGGCTTATATAGGGAAAACTTTAAAAATCTTCTTCTCTGAAACCACACGGCCTAGAGCTTAGATATTTTGCATGTAGCATTGCCTAGTAGACCTCTTCAAAGTTTGTTCAAATTATGCCCCTGGGGTCAAAATTGACCTTGCCCGGGGGGGGGGGGGATCATTTGTTTTACAAAGACGTATATAGGAAAACATTTTTTCGACGTAGTCGTATACTTTTGATTTGAACTTCCGTTGGTATGGACGCGTTGCTAACCAATTTCGTTATAATGTGACCAATCAGAATCTGCAAATTATTGGCTAGCGTTTCGGTACCGGAATAAGCAGTGTACTGCCCGGGAGCCTTCTGAAGCACAAAATGTGTATATTTTTTTATATAATAGTTATTTATAATAAATCATGTTGCAAAAAAAGAAAAACCAGAACACGTTATGTCAAGGTTTCTGGTCAGTACGAAGATCAACTTTTGTATTCAACGAGGTGTTGTCCGGGGCCGGACATCTAGCGTCATTGATTATCTGCCCGGGAGCCTTCTGAAACACAAAATGTGTTTATTACGTCACCTACGTCGACCATCTTTTTTTTTTAAAGATATTACTTGTTTGGTATATAACATTTTCTAGTGATCTTCCACCAGGCAAGTGGACTTGTACCAAGGTGAGCGATATAGGGCCATCTTGGCCCTCTTGTTTTATTTCATCGCTCTTACCTGTATAGAAAATTACATGCCACATATTGCGGCATCATGCGGTGGGACCTGTTGTCGCGCTTGAATGCGCTTGATTGCTATTTTGTCTTTCAGATGTGGCAATTGAATGCCGCATACAATTTGCGATGCCGCGTCACTTGTTTGATTTCCCGCCGCATCTCCATGCTTTCAGACTCTCATTTACATGCCCCATGGACGCATATGCGAGGGGTTTCGCCTGTGCTGTACTGTAAAACTATCACCAAAAATACACTATGTGCAGTAAGATGCTCATAATGTCACTTTAAACTTTCAAATATTTATAGAATGAACTTTCATCCAGCAAAAGATGGAAAATCAATATTTAGTTGTTTCATTTATTCACATTTACAAAATATCTCCATGAAAGCTTGTGAAGGGAACTGCTTTTGTAGCAAGCCATTAATTTTGTGGTAATTTTATGTACCCTTTTGGAGCCCCGTTATTTCTGTACATGTGCGAGTGTCAAAGCTGATGTTTATGTACCTTTAAAGCGAAAGAACTAAAGTATTTGCAGTACAGAAATTTATAACAACTGAATCTTTCTAAACAAAAGTATTTTCGAAAAACCTTCATTTTGTGATGGAAACTACTTGCATACCAGTAGTGTTCTTAGGCATGTAGTCTATTTAACTAGGCCGGGGAAGAACTATAAAAAGGGCTTAGGTAGAGAAATGGTCACTTGCTTTGCATACACTGAGCTAACAACATCAGAGGTTTAAATAAAAAATTTAATGAAATTAATGTATAGATTTGTTTGAAATTTAGCACAAATGGTCTTTAGCATAACTGTCCCGTGAATGACCTAGGTATGGTTTTTCACAATATTCATTCCTCAAACGTGCTCTTCATACAATAATAACCTTGAATGTTTATCAAAATTAATGGCATTTATCAGAACTAATTAAGTGGCATTCCTTTCTGGTGTGTATCTGGATAAATGATATCTCCCTGATATAGTTAAATGGCCCCCTGATATAGTTAAATGGCCATTGTCTCACTTGCGAAAGAAGAAAATCTATTTAAAGCACTCATATACATAAAGAAAATGTACATGTGAAACATACATTAACTTAATGTTTAATCCTTCAATAAAACATTGCAATAACTGTTAAAAGTTAACTTTAAATTAATGAAGTGACTTTTACCTAAAGCTCACACAAGTTGACATTAAGTCTGAAATTGCACTTCCCGACATCAAGCATATGATTTCTGTGTTTACATTATCACATTACAAAGTATTGTTAACCCTCTGCTAGGTAGTACAGCTCCTCCCTACACTCCTAATATGCTTAATTGCTTGCCAGCAGGTATTTTACTGAAACAAACCCCGGCCTTTAACTGTAGGTAGGAGGTGTTTGGTAAGAAGTTGTTTGATCAGTAGGACAGAGGTCAAAATCTTACTGTCTGTGGCAGCTGAAAATGAGACATAACTGTTTGAGTGCATTTTGTAGTCAGTTGTGATCAGTAGGTGACCCCTTGTAAATTTTGGTCAGTCAAGGTTGTCATGTTGAGATTGCAAGATATATTATGCCTCTCATAAATGACTTGGAAATAGCACTTTGGAAAAGATACATTCTTTCTTAAACAATGTTGGTGTCTTTACTGTCTTATATTTTCAGATGCAGTTTTTGGTGCTGATATCAAACAATTATGTGCCAAAGAAAAAACAAAAGTGCCAATGTTTGTTGTACGGTCAATAGATGCTATCGAGAAAAGAGGTAAATTTACTATATATATGTAGGTCACTGTTAAAAATTATTACAGTAAACTGCGGTTATTACAAACTTCTTGGGACCTATCAAATTTGTTACTTATATCCGGAGTCCCTTATATCCATATATCAAACAAATCCCTTATATACAATGTATATATATCGAACTAAAGTATATAACAAACTAGATATTTTTTTTGTCAAATTTAATAAAATTCGATCCACCATGTATTTTGTTTTGATTTTCCTAACTATGAACTCCATAAATGTAACTCATTGTTCAATTTTAAAACGTTCATGCTTTATCCTAATCCTATGTAGTGTACAAGGATTCATAAAACTTGCAAAGGACGTTGATGTTTTAATTGGCATACACAACATGCTCTCGGGTCTAAATGCATGCTATAGTATGTGATTTTTGCACCACATGCTGAGCGTCGTCATCTTCAGCTTCCCTAGTTTCATCTTCGGACATGGATGCAGTAATGTCTTCGTCCGTCCATTTATCTTTGACTCGCAAATCCAGGTCTGCAGACATGAGGTCATCCAGAGAGATGTCTTGCTTTGAAAGTTTTACATGACTTTGTACAGTGTTTTCATTTACGAATAATAGACTACAAGACTAGTGTTCTATGAAAAATACAATGCAGACAGCAACAGAAAACGCAAAATCAATGTTTTTTAGCTCACCTGGCTACGCCAGGGTGAGCTTTTCTGATCGATGATTGTCCGTCGTCCGTCAATATTTTTTTTCAAATGACATCTCCTCTGAAACCTCTAGGCCAATGTTGATAAAAGTATGCAGGAATGTTCCTTGCATGAAGCTCTACCAAAATTGTTCAAAGAATTCCATTCCATGCAGAACTCTGGTTGCTATGGCAACAAATAGGAAAAACTTTAAAAATATTTTTCTCTGAAACCACAAGGCCTAGAGCTTAGATATTTGGCATGTAGCATTGTCTAGTGGACCTCTACCAAGATTGTTCAAATTATGACCCCCTGGTCAAAATTGACCCCGCGCGGGTGGGCACTTAGTTTTACATAGGCTTATGTAGGAAAAACTTTTAAAATCTTCTTCTCTGAAACCACAAGGCATAGAGCTTAGATATTTGGCATGTAGCATTGGCTAGTGGATCTCTACCAAGATTGTTCAAATTATGACCCTCGGATCAAAATTGACCCCGCACGGGGGATCACTTAGTTTTACATAGGCTTATACACTGCGACCCCGTTATAACGCGGTAGTTGGGGTCCAAAGGGTCTAACCCGCATTATAAGTGAGACTCTTTTTATAACGCGGTCTGATCATCGGCCGCTGTTTTCTTGCATAACACATACATAACGCTAGTACCCCACCCACCTAACTAAATTAAAGCATATTGATGTTTAGCACGCATCATGTTTTTATGAAATCGAGAGGTTAAATTGTAGAAAATAATGATTCTACGTAAAATAAATTAGTTAATTAAGCACGAAATTAAATATATAAAAGAGAAATTCTTACGTAAATATTTGCTATTGAAAACGAAAGTACATCCATTTTCTGAAAATGATGGCTAAAGTGAAAGTACTTCTTTGTTAAAACAAACAATAACAGTTTTGTTATTGATTTATTTAAGTTCAGGTAAGCCTGCAATCAAAGATGTGCAAACAATTCACACGATTTACAATTTATTATCAAACAAACAAAGAGGTCAGCTTGTGAATTATGAACGGAGCCGTGAAAAAATACCAGTAAGCCGTAATTGTTTTAACACTTCTTTGTTAATAGACGCTTGATACCGCCTAAGTGACAAAGATCAATTAACAACCTGCCATGTTGTTTATTTACGTTTTCGAACATTCGTTTTGTATAGGGACAACGCTTTTTTGTTAGAAATAATTTTGGTCGATCCCGAAATTCTTGGGAGCCAAGACCCAACCGCGTTATACTGGGATTCGCGTTATAACGATGCGCGTTATAACGAGGTCGCAGTGTATAGGGAAAACTTTAAAAATCTTTTTCTCTGAAACCACAAGGCCTAGAGCTTAGATATTTGGCATGTAGCATTGCCTAGTAGACCTCTTCAAAGTTTGTTCAAATTATGCCCCTGGGGTCAAAATTGACCTTGCCTGGGGGGGGGATCATTTGTTTTACAAAGGCGTATATAGGAAAACTTATTTGGTATATAACATTATCTAGTGATCTTCCACCAGGCAAGTGGACTTGTACCAAGGTGAGCGATATAGGGCCATCTTGGCCCTCTTGTTTTACTCATTGGAATATATTTGTAGTTTGATACATATGATTATTTTACTGTACATTTTTAGCTTGCCTGACACATAGTGCCACAGTGAGCTATTACGATCCCTCACCGTTGGGCATACGTTGTAATTCCATTAACATTTTACTTCTAAAGACATCTCCACTGAAACCACTAGGCCAATGATGATGAAACTTGGCAGAGATGTTCCTTCCATGAAGCTCTTTCATAGTTGTTCAAATAATTCTATTCCATGCAGAATTCTGGTTGGCAATGGAAATGAAAAAAAATAAAAATCTCCTTTGAAACTACAAGGCCTAGAGCTTAGATATTTAGCATGTGGCATAACCTAGTGGACCTCTACCAAGATTGTTCAAATTATGACCGCTGGGTCAAAATTGACCTTGTCCTGGGTCACATGTTTTAACATAGGCTTATTTTAGGAAATCTTCTTCTCTAAAACCACAAAGCCTAGAGCTTAGATATTTAGCATGTGACATAACCTAGTGGACCTCTACCAAGATGACCTGCCTGGGGGCCACTTCTTAGCTCAGCTGGCACAAAGTGCCAGAGTGAGCTATTAGGATTGCATTCCATCTGTCGTACATTGTACGTCCGTTAACATTTTCCTGCAAACAACATCTCCTCAACCACTGGGCCAATGTTTATGAAACTTGGCAAAGTGTTCCTTGCATATAGCCCTCTCATAGTTGTTAAAATAATTTCATTCCCTGCAGAACTCTGGTTGCAATGGCAACAAATAGGAAAAACTTAAAAAATCTTCTAAGCGAGACGTAGAGCTTAGATATATGGCCTGTGGCATTACGTAGTGGACTCCTACCAAGATTGTTCAAATTTTAACCCCTGGTCAAAGTTGACCCCGCCAATGGGGTGACTTATTTTTATGCCCCCAAAGGGCGACATTTTAAAATCTCACCATCCATTTATCCGTCTGTGCGTCCCCACTTACACATTCGTGTCCGGACTGTAACTTTGTCATGCATTGAAGTATTAAAAATAACTTGGCACAAATGTCTAGCACATCAAGACAACGTGTCGCGTGCAAGACCCACGTCCCTTCTTCAAAGGTCAAGGTCACACTTAGAGTTTGAAGGTAATGGAATCCTCTATATATGCACACATTCGTGTCCGGACTGTAACTTTGTCATGCATTGAAGGATTTTAAAATAACTTGGCACAAATGTCTAGCACATCAAGATGATGTGTCACATGCAAAACCCACATCCCTACCTCAAAGGTCAAGGTCACACTTAGTTGAAGGTAATGGAAACCTGTATATATTCACACATTTGTGTCCGGACTGTAACTTTGTCATGCATTGAAGGATTTTAAAATAACTTGGCACAAATGTCTAGCACATCAAGACAACGTGTTGTGTGCAAGACCCATGTCCCTACCTCTAAGGTCAAGGTCACACTTAGAGTTTGAAGGTAATGGAATCCTGTACACAAGCACACATTCATGTCCGGTCTGTAACTTTGTCATGCATTGATTGATTTAAAAATAAATTGGCACAAATGTTCAGCACATCAAGTCAATGTGTCTCGTGCAAGACCCATGTCCCTACCTTAAAGTTCAAGGTCACACTTAGAGTTTATGGGTAATGGAATCCTGTATATATGCATACATTTGTGTCCGGTCTGTAACTTTGTCATGCATTGATTTATTTTAAAATAACTTGAAACAAATGTTCAGCACATCAAGACAATATGTTGTGTGCAAGAACCATGTCCCTACCTCAGAGGTCAAGGTCACACTTAGTGTTTTAAAGTAATGGAATACTGTATGCATGGTTACTCTGTCATGCATGGAAGGAGTTTAAAATTACATACCACAATTATTGAGCATATGGAGAGGACACAGACTGTGAGACACCTCTTTCGGGGGCATTTGTCACTTGTGAGGGACAGCTCTTGTTACATAGGCTTTTATAGGAAAACTTCTTCCAAAGCCACAAGGTCTTAAGCATAGATACAGTTGACTATCAGTATCTCAAACTCGCTTACCTCCAATTTCCGTTTAAGTCGAAGAAATTATAAAGTCCTGTCAAAATTCCTTCTTTATTTATGTACTTTAACTCCTTTTAAGACAAAATTCGACATACCGAGACTCCGGATGTGTCGAAGGGATTTTTTGGTCCCATCAATCAAATTCCAGTGTATTGTCAACTCGTTAAGTCGAAGTGCGAAAGTCGCCGACGAATCAAAGGTGCAGCGGGTCAAAGCAAAGGTGACACGTTGTCATGCCAACTCACACGAGTCATGATGATTGTTGTTTGTTTTTCATGGATTTACTTTAATTGCCGGTGACTATGTGTAATTAATGAGGAAAAATGCGGTAATTACTTTAGATACTTAATCTATTTAAGAGGTTAAATGAAAGTAGTGATTGGGCTTTATCAAAAAAAGATTATTTCTGAACAAATGTATCAGTCTGTAAAAAGTTTGTTTTGTAGTTAGATGCTGTTCTTATGTTTCGAATATACGAATGTTCAAACTTCCGGTTCAAGAAACGCTACTTTCACTTTCGCCCGATGTGTACTTTCATTTTCGCTAGGGCCGATGTGCTTGATATTTATTTTTGAATGATTTTTGGGTATAATTATGCAAAAAGAAAATGTATTAAAATTGAATTTGTGTCCCAATGTTTAAGGGAAAATTTGCATAAGAAAATAATGGTACTGTCTTGAAAACAGGGAATTTTTAGCACTATTCGTCCATATACGTAAAAAAAAAACAACAACTAAAAGCCCCTCCTCTTACCTCGAACTTCGTTTACCTCAAAGTAAAAGACCTGGTCCCTTGAATTTCGAGATAACGGGAGTCAACTGTATTTAGCATTGCCTAGTGGACTTCTACCAAGATTGTTCAAATTATAACCCGAAGAAAGCATGTTGATACTTAAAATGATGTTATAAGAAAGAAACCCAATTTGTTTAAAATAGTATTGTCACAAGCTATTCCAGTAACACTAGACATATTTAGCATGTAGGATTGCAGTTGTTCTACCAAGATTGTTCAAATCAAGGCCCATGGGTTAAAATTTAGGCTGCAGAGAAATCACTTGATTTTACACTAAGTTTTATAAAGCAATCTAGAAATGGGCTTTATGCATTATTAGCTCATCTTGCTTTGCCAGGGTGAGCTTTTCTAATGGATGATTGTCTGTCGTCCGTCATCATTTTGATTCAAATGACATCTCCTCTGAAACCACTGGGCCAATGTTGATGAAACTATTCAGGGATGTTCCTTGCATGAAGCTCTACCAAAATTGTTCAAAGAATTCCATTCCATTCAGAACTCTGGTTGCTATTGCAAAAAATAGGAAATCTTGTTCTTTGAAACCGCAAGGCCTAGAGCTTAGATATTTGGCATGTAGCATTGTCTATTGTCCTCTCTACCAAGATTGCTCAAATTATGACCCCTGATCAAAATTGACCCTGCCCAGGGGGTCACTTAGTTTTACATAGGCTTATATAGGAAAATCTTTTAAAATCTTGTACTCTGAAACTACAAGGCCTAGAGTTTAGAAATTTGGCATGTAGCATTGTCTAATGGACCTCTGCCTCTACCAAGATTGTTCAAATTATGACCCTCGGATCAAAATTGACCCGGTCACTTGGTTTTACATAGGCTATATAAGAAAAACTTTAAAAATCTTCTTCTCTGAAACCACAAGGCCTAGAGCTTAGATATTTGGCATGTAGCATTGTCTAGTGGACTTTTACCAAGATTGTTCAAATTATGATCCCCAGGTCAAAATTGACCCCGCCAAGGGGGCACTTGGTTTTACAAAGGCTGTATAGGAAACTGTCAAAATCTTGTTCTCTGAAACCACAAGGCCAAGCCTAGAGCTTAGATATTTGGCATGTAGCATTGCCTAGTGGACCTCAACCAAGATTGTTCAAATTATGAGCCCGGGGTCAAAATTGACCTGGCCAGGGGGGAGGGGGTCACTTGGTTTTACAAAGGTTTATATTGGAAAAAACTTTAAAAATCTTCTCTACCAAGTTTGTTCAAATCATGACCCCTGGGTCAAAACTGACTCAGCCCTGGGGTCTCCTAATTTTACATAAGAAAAAGAAAGTCTTCTTCTCTGAAACCACAGGGCTTAGAACTTAGATATTTTGCATGTAGCATTGCCTTGTGGACCTTTACCAAGGTTGTTCATATTCTGACCCCATGGTAAAAATTAACCCTTCCCAGAAGGGGGGAGGGGTCAGTTGATTTTGCATTTGACTTAAAATAACCACAAGGCCAACAGGCAGAGCTTAGATATTTAGAATGTTACTAAGCATTGTGTAGTGGACCTCTACGAATTATGTTAAAATCATGACATCTTGTATTATTGGCAATTGATATACAGGTGAACTATATAGGGCCATCTTGGCCCTCTTGTTTTGTATGAGGTGGTAGCTATTACCATACTTTTCATGAAAAACATATGGTCTACATGGTGGTTCAGCAGAGGGTAATTGTTTCATTAAATTACCGCCCTGGGGTCAAAATGAGACACTCCCAGGGGTTGATTATTTTACATAGACTTACAGTAGACTCCCAAAATTACGGACCCCTAAAAATCCGGTCACCTCAAAAATCTGGCTGTTTTTTCTCTCCCGTTAACATCTATGTCAAAATCTCCCCAAAAATCCTGTCCCGCAATATTCCGAATTCCAGCCAATATCTTTGGCCCAAATAATTATGACACTGTATTTATATGACTGAATAATTTGGTTGCTTACTGGTGTGCTGTCTGATGTGCCGAGGGCGTGAAACTATTTGTTGGAGATTATCTAATTTTCACAGTCTGTCACAAAGGTTTAGTGATAATTAGCGTAACAATTGTAGCAATGCACTGTATAACAAATGTGTTGGGAATTTGCTTTCATCTCTTCATTAAAAAGATAATTCGGGTCTTAGTAAAATGAAAAGACAGGAAAATGTAACAGAAAGCACGGGATGACGTATATAAAGTGAACTATCAGTTTTAATATATAGTGCTAAATGTTTAATATGAGGTTTAATAAAGAAGATCATGTTTGCAAAGGAACCCCTGTGTTTCATATAAATGTATATCCCGTATACAGAAAAGACCAGAGTAATGAAAATTACAAAGTCTGGTCCCCAAAAATCCGGTTACCTGAAAAATCCGGTCGATTTTCTCCAGTGAAAGCCGACAGGAATTTTGAGGTTCTACTGTATATAAATCTTCTCCATAATTGCAAGTTTTAGCGCTTAGATATTTGGTATATAGCATTGTCTCGTGGTTCTCTGCCTCAACTGTTTTAGCTACTAATAATTTACAGGCTGGTTTTAATGTTGATATTTAAATGTTGAATTTTTCAGGGTTAGAGCATGAAGGTATATACCGGGTAGGTGGCAATATATCTCAGATACAGAAGCTTAGATGCATTGTAGATCAAGGTGGGTGTATTTAATACTACAATATACATTAATTCTTGGAGGATTCATTCTTCTATCTGTAAGTTTGGCTATTAATGAGTGCTGTGTTTGATGGTGTTTGGGGATTACTTCATGTATGGTATGAGCTCACATGAGCTTGAAGTGCTCATGGTGAGCTTTCAGGATAGCTGGATGTCTGTTGTCAGTCATTCATATGACATCTCCTCAGAAACCACAAGAGCATTGTTGATGAAACTTGGCAGGAAGTTCCTTAAATGAAACTTAATTCTTATTTGTTTTATGCAAAACTCGGGTTGCCATGGCAATGAGAAGGAAAAACTTAAAAAATCTTCTCTGAAACCACAAGACACAGAGATATTTGGCATGTAGCATGGCCTAGTGGACCTCTACCAAACTTGTTCAAATCATGACCAGGGGTCAAAATTGATCACACCCTGGGGGTCACTTGATTTTAAATATGTTTCTGTAGGAAATACTTCAAAACTCTTCATCTCTGAAACCACAAGGCTTAGATATTTGGTATGTAGCATTGTTGTGAACCTCTTCAAAGTTTTTTCAAATCAGGCCTTTGGATCAAAATTGACCACGCCCTGGGAGTCATTAGTTATGCCCCCTCCGAAAAAGAGGGATATATTGGTTTGCAGATGTATGTCGGTCAGTCAGTCGGTTGGTCTGTCCGTCCATCCGTCTACCAACTTGTTTCTGGATGATAACTTAAGAATGCTTGGGCCTAGGATCTTGAAACTTGATGTGGAGGTTGGTCATGACCAGCAGAGGACCCTTATTGTTTTTTGAGGTCAGTATGTCAATGGTCAAGGTCACAGTGACCAGGAATAGTAAAACAGTTAACGGATGATAACTCGAGGATGCTTGGGCCTAGCATCTTAAAACTTGATGTGGAAGTTGGTCAGGCCAGCAGAGGACCCCTATTGATTTTGAGGTCAGTAGTTCAAACTTCAAGGTCAATGGTGACCCGGAATTATATAGAATGGTTTCCGGAAGATAACATGAGAAAGCATGGGCCTGGCATCTTGAAACTTGATGTGGAGATTGGTCAAAACCGTAGAGAACTCCTATTGATTTTGTGGTTAGTAGGTGAAAGGTCAAGGTCACACTCACCTAGAATAGTATAATGGTTTCCGGATGATAACATGAGAATGCTTGGGCCTAGCATCTTAAAACTTGATGTGGAAGTTGGTCAGGCCAGCAAAGGACCCCTATTGATTTTGAGGTCAGTAGTTCAAACTTCAAGGTCAATGGTGACCCGGAATTATATAGAATGGTTTCCGGAAGATAACATGAGAAAGCATGGGCCTGGCATCTTGAAACTTGATGTGGAGATTGGTCAAAACCGTAGAGAACTCCTATTGATTTTGTGGTTAGTAGGTGAAAGGTCAAGGTCACACTCACCTGGAATAGTATAATGGTTTCCGGATGATAACATGAGAATGCCTGGGCCTAGTATCTTGAATCTTGATGTGGAGGTTGGTCATGACCAGCTGATCAAGGGCTCAGCGCAACACTATGCTACCTACATATTTTGGCAAAAATGACAGGTGGGTAATAGGAGTCACCCGATGGTTGGTTTGTCGGTCAGTCAGACGAGCGTGCTGTTGGGCGGACGGTCGGTTGGTCGGTCCTTTGCATTTTCCTTGTCCGGAGCATAACTTGAAAACTACTGGTCGGAATTCAATACAATGGTCTAGCACAATGAGAGGAAGTGCAGTGTACAAGAACCATAACTCTATCTTGACTAATTACAGAGTTATTTCCCTTAGTTACTTTTCCTTGTCCGGAGCATAACTTAAATACTACTGGTTGGAATTCAATATAGCTTCATACAATGTTCAAGTACATTGAGAGGAAGTGCAGTGCACAGGAATCATTACTCTTTCTTGACTCATTACAGAGTAATTTCCCTTTGTTACTTTTTTTTGTCCAGAGCATTTCTTGAAAACCACTATTTGGAATTCAATACAACTTCATACAATGGTCAAGTACATTGAGAGGAAGTGCACTGCGCAGGAACCATAACTCTTCTTCACTAATTACAGAGTTATTGCCCTTTGTAACTTTTCCTTGTCCGGAGCATAACTTGAATACTACTGGTTGGAATTTAGTATAAATTCATTCAATGGTCAAGTACATTGAGAGGAAGTGCAGTGCACAGGAACCATAACTCTATCTTGACTCATTACAGAGTTATTGCCCTTTGTTACCTTTCTTTGTCCAGAGCATAACTTGAAAACTACTGGTTGGAATTCAATACAACTTTTACAGTGGTCCAGCACAATGAGGGGAAGTGCAGTGTACAAGAACCATAACTCTATCTTGACTCATTACAGAGTTATTGCCAAGAACAATATCTCTTTTTTAGTTTTTTTTGCAAGGTATTCTGTTACTACGAACTTACCTCAGTTTATAAAGCATTCTTCTGGGGGTATTAATCACATTTAGTGATAGGTCTAGTTTACTATGATATATTATAAAAAATGCATTTATAGAAAATTTCCTGCTAGTTTGGATAGCAAAGACTTCTGTTACATGTATGGTTAATTGCTGTTTCTTGTTTTTGTTTGTATTACATATATAGGTTTAAATATTGTACTTTTGTTATTAACTTCCATGTGTGAAGTCAGAATAAAAAATCGTAGTCAGAACTGCATAAGCACTGATGTTAAGATAACTTAAAATCCTTTTTCAGTGTAGCAAAAGTCCCATTTGTACAAAAGCTTATTTCAAAAGTATTTCCAAATGAAATTGAAATAGTTTTGAACTGATATTTGTTCAAAACAGTGGCCATTTTCAGTACAAAACTTACTTTTCAAAATATAATTCCTGCTGAAATTGATCAATATTCGCTCCGGTCTTCGAAGGTCCCGGAAATGATCTGTGTAATAATTAGCCATGAAAATATTTTTGCATTTATTTATTTTTAGCTCACCTGGCACAAAGTGCCAGACTGAGCTATTAGGATCGCATTCCATCCGTCGTCCATCCATCCGTCTGTCTGTCTGTCCGTCCACCATTTCCTTCAAATGACATCTCTTAAACCACTGGGCCAATGTTGATGAAATTTGTAGGGATATTCCTTGCATGAACCTCTATCAAAGTTGTTCAAAGAATTCCATTCCATGCAGAACTCTGGTTGCTATGGCAATAAATAGGAAAAAGTTTAAAAATCTTCTTCTCTGAAACAACAAGGCCTAGAGCTTAGATATTTGGTATGTAGCATTGTCTAGTAGGCCTCTACCAAGATTGTTTAAATTATGACACCCGGATCAAATTGACCCTGGGGGGTCACTTGGTTTTACATAGGCTTATATAGGAAAAACATCTAAAATCACAAGGCCTAGAGCTTAGATATTTAGCATGTGGCATTATCTAGTGGACCTCTACCAAGATTGTCCAAATTATGAGCCGTGGGTCAAAAATACCCCACCTGGGGGGGTCACTTGGTTTTACATAGGCTTATATAGGAAATACTTTAAAAATCTTCTTCTCTGAAACCACAAGGTCTAGAGCTTAGATACTTAGCATGTAGAAATGCCTAGTGGACCTCTACCAAGATTGTTCAAATTATGACGCCCAGGTCAAAATTGACCCCTTCAGGGGGTCACTTGATTTTACATAAGCTTATACAGGTAAAACTTTAAAAATCTTCTTCTTTGAAACCACAAGGTCTAGAGATTAGATATTTAGCATGTAGAATTGCCTAGTGGACCTCTACCAAGATTGTTCAAATTATGACCCCCTGGGTCAAAATTGACCCCTTCAGGGGTCACTTGATTTTACATAAGCTTGTACAGGAAAATCTTTAAAAATCTTCTTCTCTGAAACCACAGGGCCTAGAGCTTAGATATTTGGCATGTAGCATTGCCTAGAAGACTTCTTCAAAGTTTGTTCAAATCATACCCATGGGGTCAATATTGGCCCCGCCAAGGAGGTCACTTGTTTTACAAAGATGTATATAGGAAAACCTATTTGGTATGTAACATTGTCTTGTGGTCTTCCACCTACTTTGTTCAAATCATGCCTCTTGCGTCAAAATTGACCACATCCATTAGGCATGTAGACTGGTATTCAGGTGAGCGATATAGGGCCATCATGGCCCTCTTGTTTAATACATGACCATTTGTGACTGAGAAAAGAGCCTGCAAAAATATGTACCGGTCGACGATTTACAAATTACAATGGTATTCTAGAAAAAATAGGTCTACCACATATATTTTTGTCAAATGCATTTACAAATTGTGTTATAAAATTTATTTTTAAAAACTGAACATCTTTCAAAATCATTTAAAATAAGTAATAAAAGTGAACATCTGCTTTCAAAATAATTCAAAGTAATTAAAGACCGATTCTTCTTTAATAAGGGTAGTCCCGAGTTACAACAACCGACAAAGCAATCAAGGATCGGTCTTTTCCAAGCGGGTAGGCTAGCTGCAAAGTATTGCCAGAAGCATTTGGCTTTGTCCTGTGATTGCTAATTACCGACCGATGAACGAAGTGACAGTCTGATTATCTGACACCTTTATTGCTCTTCCTGGTGGCAAATAACAGACTTGTAGGTGTTGACAGGAGCCTTGTATTGTATTTCAACACATTTATGGACCGAAAATGTAAAAATTCTCGGACCAATTTAAAATGGCTTTTCAGACTTTTGAATCGGTTTTTGAATTAAAAATTCGGTCCAGAACCGAAGCCCTGAATATAGGTAAACTTTAGTCCAGCCTTAGTGCAAAACTATTCCAAGTCAAGAACTGCCCAATAAATCATTTAAAAACAGAGCATTATATAAAATAACAACATGTTTATATAAACTGAGTGACAATGTAATTTCTTTCTTAAAATGAAATTTATATACTGAATAATGAAGGAAAGAAAAAGGTTTTTCTGTTGAAAAAAAATTAAATATGTGGTTAGTATAGTCTTGCGCTGAGCCCTCGAGATGAACCCTTTTGATTTTGCCGTCAATAGAGGTGAAAGGTCAAGCTCAGGGTGACCTGGAATTGTAGAATGGTTTACGCTCAGTAACTTAAGTTAGTAGTGACCAATTCCAATTGCAATGAAATTTGGTGTGTATGTAGTTTGCAGGGAGAGGCAGCTTAGGCTGGCATTTTAGGGTCACTAGGATGAAGGTCACTGTTAGGGGGGGTGGGGGGGGGGGGGGGTCAAGGTCACTGTTACTAAAAAAGAATTTCTTCATTTTCTTTTATCATTTTAAAATTGTTTCAAGGGGAAAATTAAGGTCAAGGTCACTGTTACTAAAGATATGTTTAAAAAAAGATTACTGTTTGTTTTTTTTGCTTTTTTTAGTAATTTTACCATTTCTAGGGGCACTGTTTTTATGAATTTTCACAGTGCTTTTTACTTCAAAAACTGTTCCTTGCATAGTTCAACTTACACGTCAAGGGGGGCATACGTATTTTACAAACGTCTCTTGTTTTCTTAATTACACCTTAAGAGCTGGTTTTGGAACCACTTCAGACTCACAAATTATTTTAATTTTGTCCTTAGGGACAGTTTAATTCTACGACATTTTGGAGTTGTCTCAGGCATTTTTCCCAAAATGATACAACTTCATAAGATGTCATTATTTTATTAAGCAGGTTTTTTAAAAAAACCTACTTATTAGAATGGCGATGTCGTATGTCGGGCGGGTGGGCGGGCGGGCGGGTGGGCGGGCGTCAAACATTGGTTTCCGTTGGATAACTTTAGTTAGGAGTGACCAATTGCAATGAAACTTGGTGTGTAGGTAGCTTGCTTTGAGACGCCGCTTGGGATTGTATTTGGGGTCACTAGGGTCAAGGTCAAGGTCACTGTTACTAAAAATAGACAAACGGTTTCCGCTCAATAACTCGAGCTAGGAGTGACCGATTACAATGAAACTTGGTCTGTAGGTAGCTTGCGTGGAGACAATGCTTGGGATTGCATTTAGGGTCACTAGGGTCAAGGTCAAGGTCACTGTAACTAAAAATAGAAAAATGGTTTCCGCTCAATAAATCAAGTTAGGAGTGACCAATTACAATGAAACTTGGTCTGTAGGTAGCTTGCGTGGAGACGCCGCTTGGGATTGCATTTGGGGTTACTAGGGTCAAGGTCAAGGTCACTGTAACTAAAAATAGAAAAATGGTTTCCGCTCAATAACTCAAGTTAGGAGTGACTAATTGCAATCAAACTCAGTGTGTAGGTAGCTTGTGTAGAGAGGAAGCTTGGGATTGCATTAGGGGTCACTTGGTTCAAGGTCAAGGGCACTGTTACTAAAAATAGAAAAATGGTTTCCACTCAATAACTTGAGTTAGGAGTGACCAATTGTAATGAAACTTGGTGTGTAGGTAGCTTGCGTGGAGAGGAAGCATTTGGTCACTATGGTCAAGGTCACTAGGGTCAAGGTCAAGGTCACTGTTACTAAAAATAGATTTTTATTTATTTTTAGTTTTAAGATTGTTTTAAGCCAAAAAAATTTTTTTGGGGTCAAGGTCACTTGACTCAAGGTCAAGGTCACTGTTACTAAAAATAGATTTTTATTTATTTTTAGTTATCAGATTGTTTTAAGCAAAAAAAAATTTTTTTCGGTCAAGGTCACTTGACTCGAGGTCAAGGTCACTGTTACTAAAAATAGATTTTTAAATAATTTTAGTTTTTTGATTGTTTTAAGCAAAAAAAATTGTTTTCGGGGTCAAGGTGACTAGGGTCACGGTCAAGATCACTGTTACTAAAAATAGATTTTTATTTATTTTTAGTTCTTTGATTGTTTTAAGCAAAAAAAAAAATTTTCAGGGTCAAGGTCACTAGGGTCAAAGTCAAGGTCAGTGTTACTAAAAATAGATTTTTATCTATTTTTAGTTTTTACAGTTTTAAGCAAAAAAAAAATTTTTGGGGGTCAAGGTCACTTGGCTCAAGGTCAAGGTCACTGTTACTAAAATAGATTTTTATTTATTTTTAGTATTTTGATTGTTTTAAGGAAAAAAAAAATTTTCGGGTTAAGGTCACTAGGGTCAAGGTCGCTGTTACTAAAAATAGATTTTTATTTATTTTTAGTTTTTAGATTGTTTTAAGCAAAAAAAATTTTTTCGGGGTCAAGGTCACTAGGGTCAAGGTCACTGTTACTTAAATAGATTTTTAGTATTTTGATTGTTTTAAGCAAAAATATTTTTTTGGGGGGTCAAGGTCACTTGGCTCAAGGTCAAGGTCACTGTTACTGAAATAGATTTTTATTTATTTTTAGTATTTTGATTGTTTAAAGCAAAAAAAATGTTTTTTGGGGTCAAGGTCACTAGGGTCAAGGTCAAGGTCAGTGTTACTAAATATAGATTTTTATTTATAGTTTTTAGAGTCTTTCAATAATTTTTTTTTTTCTGGGTCAAGGTCACTAGGGTCAAGGTGACTGTTACTAAAAATAGATTTTTATTTATTTTTAGTTTTTAGATTGTTTTAAGCAAAAACAAATGGGGGGTCAAGGTCACTAGCGTCAAGGTCACTGTTACTAAAAATGTAAAAAAAAAATTAGTTTTTAAATTGTAGCGAAAAAAAATTTGGGCACAAGGGTCAAGGTCAAGGGCACTGTTACTAAGATAGGGAGGAGTCAAGATGACTGTTTTTTTTTAATTCTACAATTTCTACAGGCACTGTTTAAACCTGCTTTGGCGGCATTGCCGCGTCTTCTTGTTGATATTTTTGTCAAAATAAATTTGCTCAATTTTCACTTACCTAACATTAGTCCGCTGATTCTTGGTTTATTCGATATCATTATCTAATAATTACAGTCTTATGTTATATTCTTAATCCTTTGATTGACAGGTTGTGATTCTAACAAGTGTCAAAATAAACGATAACCGTTAATTAGCCAAACAATAGCAATCATTTTGCCAGAAGCAATTAATTTATGATCAGAGTGTTTATAGTGTCCGGTTTTTGGAAGACAATTTGTACTAAGATAAGTTAATTAAGGGGGGTCACTGCTGAAATTCAAAATAACAAGAAATTTTATTGACCCTGTTTTTTATGGAGACTAACATATTGCTAGTTAATTTCTGGAAAAATAATGATGGGTCAATGACTTAACTTTTTCGCAATATTAATCTTTAGTGATACACTATCAGATAAGGTGCTTAATGCAAAATTAGCTAGAATTTTCGTATTGTAAACGTTTATGGATGTGATGTATGTTTCAGAATGGGTATCAATTTGTAATCTCTTCTAATGTAGTATGTCATACTTTAGGATGAAAAATTAGAGATAGTGGTATTTCTATCATCATCTGAATAAATATTAGGCTCCTTATTATTACCCCACCCACTTTACTAAAATTCATTTTTTCAATTTTTGATAAACGCATATTTCATGATAAAGGAATAACAAGGTTTTTCGGACATTTTGCCTACAGTTTGATTTAAACCTTGGTTTTAGCATGCAAAAATAAAAAATGGGAGTCAATGCACATATAAGAAAGAAATTCAATAAAAACTGACAAAAAAATGTGTTTTTTAGATTTCGACGAGCTTTGAGATATGACGGCATAGGTCTGTAACAAAAAACTATAAAAGGAACTAGTTATTGATTAATTTAAATATCCTAACAATTATTCTTGTAATACAGCTTGAATTAAGTAAATATTTTAAACGGTTTTTGAGAATTGACTATTTTTGTACCCCTACCCCCATTTTGGCATCTGACAAAATTTGTCAATTTAGTCACAAAATGTGAGGTCAAAATATTTTTTCTCAAAAATGCTTAAATTTTTTTACACTAAAATATTCCTATTGTGCCTAAGTTTACTACTACATAATTGTTTTTTCCAGTTAACTCATCATTTTTTAAATATAACAAATGTAAATTTCCGGAAGTGCAAAAATCCAAAACCTCACCAGTGACCCCCCGATATTCGGAATTTGGAAGTTACAGTATTCGGAAGTACGTTTTACATAGAAAATAGAGGAGAAAATTTTGGGACATAACACATCGTCCGTTTTTCAGAAGTTTCCGGTATTTGGAAGGTCCGGTTTTGGGAAGTTCCACTATATGTAGCATTGTCAAGTGGGCCTCTAACAAGTTTTTTCAGATCTTGCCCATTGGATCAATATTGGCCCTGCCTATGGGGTCACGTGTTTTACATACACTTATATAGCAAAACGTTTAAAAATCTTCTACTCCAAAACCACAAGGTCTAGAACTGTAACATTGTCTAGTATACCTTGACCAAGTTTGTTAAAATCATGCCCCTTGAATCAAATAGACCACACAAAAGGGGTCATTGATTTTCCTATAGACTAAATTAGGACCACAAGGCCTAGAGCTTGATATAATTATAGTATGTAGCATTGTCTACTGGACTTCTACCAAGTTTGTTTGAATCATGACCCCGGTTTTAAAATTGACCCTGCCAGTGAGGGGGGGGGGGGGGACTTGTTTTATACCCTGGGGGTCCCTTGTCTGTATATAGAGTTATAGGAAAAACATAGCTTCCAATGAGTTTCTATATCAACCAGTAAGTTACCAAGCAACCACTGACTTCCTTGGAAATCAGTGACTTCCTATGCAACCACAGACTTTGACGAGCTACCAATGAGCTAGTGACTTTCTTGGCAACAAATGACTTCCATAGCAACCAGTGACTTCCCCTAGCAACCAGTGACTTCCTTAGCAACTAGTGACTTCACATAGGAACAACTGACTTCCTTAGCAACCATTGATTTCCTAAGCAACAACTTAGTCCCCTAGCAACCAGTGCTTTCCTTAGAAACTGTTAGCATCCTCTTGCGACCATTGGCACCCTTAGCAACTAGCAATAGTTGACTTCTTTGGCAATCACTGACTTACCCTAGTGACTAATGACTTCCTCAGCAACCACTGACTGTCCCTGACAGCTGGTCACTGAGCTTCCAGTGTCTTCTCTAGCAGCCAGTGACTTTCCCTAGCAACCAGTGACTTCCTTAAAAATCATCTCCAAAACCACAAAGCCTAGATTTAAGATTTTGTATGTAGTATTGTGTAGTCCACCTCTAGCTAGTTTGTTCAAATTATGTCTCTAGGGTCAAAATTGACCATGCCTTGGGTCTTGTCTGTATAAAGACTACAAGGAAAAACCTAACTACCAATGAGTTCCCCAACAAGCGGCTCACCTAGCAGCCACTTACTTCCTAGGCAACTGGTGACTTCTTCTAGGTACCAGTGACTTCCTAAACAATGACTTCCTTAGGAACAACTAAGTCTCCCTAGCAACCAGAGACTTCTTAAACAACCATTGACTTCTCATATAGACAAGTGACTTCCTTAGCAGCCAGTTAATTTTTTAGCAGCAGCTTAGTCTCATAGCAACTAGTGAGTTCCTTGGCAGCCAGTGACTTCCCTAGCAACAAGTTACTTTCTTAGCAACTTTTGACTTACCTAACAACAACTTTGTCCCCAAGCAACCAGTAAGTTCCTCTAGCAACCAGTGACTTCCTTATTAACTGTTACCACCATCTTGCTACCAGTGACTTCCTTAGCAACCATTGACTGCCCTGTGCATCTGCTGACCATGTTGGACCTGTGACTTATTCAACTAGCAACTTTCCCTAGCAACCAGTGACTTCCTTAGAAATTACTGACTCTCTTTAGTAACAAGTGACTTCCTTAGGTAAGTGCACTGGAACTCAGGTAAGCAATATAGGGCCATCATGGCCCTCTTGTTGACCTTGTATTGTACTTGATTTAACGTAAGCTTATATAGGAAAAACTTAAAAAATCTTCTCCAAAACGGCAAAGCCTAGAGCTTAGATATTTGGCATGTAGCATTGACTACTGGAGCTTTACCAAAATTGCTCAAATCATGACCCTATGGTCATGAGATTGACTTCGCCCAGGTTGTCACTTGATTTTACATAATGCTTATATAGAGGGAAATTTAAAAATCTTCTCTGAAACCATATAGCCTAGAGCTTAGATATTTGAGAGGTAGCATTGCCTAGTGGACATCTACAGAGATTGTTGAAATAATGAGCCAGAGCTTAGATATTAGACATGTAACATTTCCTAGTGGACAACACTGTTCAAATTAGGAGCTCCTGATCAAAATTGATGCTACAAACATTGTCCGCTCTCTAAGTCAAACAGTTTTCAAAAGATCTTCACCAAACGTAATCCAAAATATATAAAATTAGCCTTGTCTGTGCTCTCGAACAATTTTCATGCAGTATTCACAAAATTAGACCATAATGTATACAGGCAACTTTAAGAACCAGCTACATAGCTGCAGTTATTCTGGAGTTCTGGCCCTTGAATTGCTGAAATGGTTTTACTAAATTTTATGGCTCTTTGATTGCTAAAACTTGACAAATTAGTTCTCCAAACATGAATCATAACAAATAAATACTTAGATTACCACTCAATCTACCTCCAGCTTTTGACAGACGTATTTTGTGAGAGTTTAATGATATCCTTGAAGAGAATGCCAGACCTGTTGGACAAAGATCATATGAAACCCATTGCATAGAAAATGAATGAAAAGTAGGATATACATGATGGTTGATTAGAACAACTTAAAAATGTTAAGTTCGTGGAATGTTGAGCTATATAGAGAGGTATTTTGGATGACTTGAGTGTTTTATATTTTCAGGGGAGCAGTATATTCTGGATGATCCAATGTGGGATGTGAATGTTCTTACTGGAGCTTTAAAGTTGTTCTTCAGGGAGCTCAAAGATCCTCTCTTCACTTTCGCATTATTTGATAAATTCCTTAAACATTTTTGTGAGTATCACTTTTTGTTGGTAAACCGTCCAATAGTATAATTGTAAAGTGCACATATACAAACAAAGTTGCACTTACGTTCATCAACAGGAAACTTTGTCTGTGTCTTGGTTTTGATTTGTACTGGGTCATTTGGGGATAAAAATTTGGACATGAAGTAATAATAGAGAAAAATCCCATCTGAGTGGAAGGCTGTGGAAGAGCTTTTTGTATAGTTGATTTATCTGGTGTCAATCATCTCTCTGTTGTCCATGGTACAACATCAGATTTCACTTCTGCCATTTTGCCACCAACTTCCTTTTTTAGCTCACCTAGCACAAAGTGCCAGAGTGAGCTATTAGGATCGCATTCCGTCCGGCGTCCGTCCACCATTTCATTCAAACGACATCTCCTCTGAAACCACTCTGCCAATATTGATGAAACTTTGCAGGGATGTCCCTTGCATGAAGCTCTACCAAATTTGTTCAAAGAATTCCATTCCATGCAGAACTCTGGTTGCTATGGCAACAAATAGGAAACACTTAAAAAATCTTCTTCTCTGAAACCACAAGGCCTAGAACTTAGATATTTGGCATGTAGCATTATCTAGTGGACCTCTGCCAACATTGTTCAAATTATGACCCCCGGGTCAAAATTGACCCCGGGCGGGTGGTCACTTAGTTTTTGCATAGGCTGATATAGGAAAAACTTTAAAAAATATTCTCTGAAACCACAAGGCCTTGAGCTTAGATATTTGGCATGTAACATTGTCTAGTGGACCTCTACCAAGACTGTTCAAATTATGACCCCCCCCCCTCCCCAGTCAAAATTGACTCTGCGGGTATTGTCACTTAGTTTTTCATAGGCTTATATAGGAAAAACTATAAAAATCTTCTTCTCTGAAACAACAAGACCTTGAGCTTAGATATTTGGCATGTAGCATTGGCTAGTGGACCTGTACCAAGATTGTTCAAATTATGACCCCCTGATCAAAATTGACCCCGCCCGGGGGTCACTTGGTTTTACATAGGCTTATATAGGGAAAACTTTAAAAAATCTTCTTCTCTGAAACCACAAGGCCTAAAGCTTAGTTATTTGTCATGTAGCATTGGCTAGTAGACCTCTACCAAGATTGTTCAAAATATGACCCCCGGATCAAAATAACCCCTTCCAGGGCGTAGGGGGGGGCGGGGGGGAGGCACTTGATTTCACAAAGGCTTATATAGGGAAAACTTTTAAAAAAAACACAAAGCCAACAGGCAGATATTAGATATTTGAAATGTTACTTAGCATTGTGTACTGGACCTCTACAAATTATGTTAGAATCATGACCCCTTTTATTATAGCCAATGGTAGTCAGGTGAGCGATATAGGGCCATGATGACCCTCTTGTTTATTAGCTCACCTGAGCAAGAAGTGCTATGGTGAGATATTGTGATCGCCTGATGTCCGTCGTATGTCTGTCTACTGTCGTCTGTCCACACTTAACTTTGTGTATGCAATAGAGGCTGCATTTTTCATTGGATCTTCATGAAACTTGGTCAGTATGATTTCCTTGATGCAATCTAAGTCGAGTTCGTACATGGGTCATCCAGGGTCAAAAGCTAGGTCACAGGGTCAAATCATAGAAAAACCTTGTGTATGCTATAGAGGTTGCATTTTTCATTGGATTTTCATGAAACTAGGTCAGTATGATTGCCTTGATGAAATCTAGGTCTAGTTTGAACATGAGTCATCTAGGGTCAAAAACTAGGTTACCTGGTCAAATCATAGAAAAACCTTGTGTATGCTATAGAGGTTGCATTTTTCATTGGATCTTCATTTAACTTGGTCAGTATGATTGCCTTGATGAAATCTAGGTCGAGTTCCAACATGGGTCATCCAAGGTCAAAAACTAGGTCACAGGGTCTTGGCCCTCTTGTTTGAGAATTGTTAGCTTTTGTCAGTAAATGTTTTTGCATTTCAGTGAGTGAAAAAGCCACAGAAAGATTAAAAGGGATGAAAGCAACTATTGAGGAATTACCAAAACCAAATTATGACACTGTAAAGCAACTCTTTAAACACCTTACAAAGTAAGTTAAACTGTTATCTTATTTCACTGCTGTATTTTCCTAGAGGGATATAATTTAGTGTTGTAATTCAAAAGTAAGTATGGAGTTTGAATTCAGAATTGATCAAGACCCCACTTTGTGTTTATAAAATGTTTTACTCACTATAGAGATCATCATTCATGCGTAGGAAATCTATCAAAAATTATTTTAAAAAAATATTCAACAGCTTTTAACTGGAAGACAGAGGAGTGTCTTGATGCAATTTTTGTTAGCTCACTGTCCAGCATATGTCGTATGTCTGTCCACCATTTTCTTCAAACGACATCTCTGCAACCACTGACCTAGTGTTGATAAACTTGGCAGGGATGTTACTTGTGTGAAACTCTACCATAGTTGTTCAAATAATTCCATTCCATGCAGAATTCTGATTGCCTTGGCAAAGGAAATGAAAAACTTTAAAAATCTTTTTCTCAAGAATAGGAAGACCCAGAGCTTAGATATTTGGCATGTAGCATTGTCTAGTGGACCTCTATCAAGATTGTTTAAATTATGACCCCCTGGCTAAAATTGACCCCCACCTGGGGGTTCACTTGATTCTACATAGCTAGCTTATATAGGAAAAACTTTAAAAATCTTCTTCTCTGAAACCACAAGGCCTTGAGCTTAGATATTTAGCATGTAGCATTGCCTTGTGGACCTTTACCAAGATTGTTCAAATTATGAACCCCTGGGGCAAAATTGGCCCCACCCAGGAGTCACTTGATTTTACATAGGCTTATGTAGGAAAAACTTCTTCTCTGAAACCACAAAGCCTACAGCTTAGATATTTAGCATGTATCATTGCCTAGTGGACCTCTACCAAGAGATTGTTCAAATTATTCAATGACCCCTGTATCAAAATTAACCCCGCCAGGTGGGTCATTTAATTTTACATAGGGTTATATAGGAAACTGTTTAAATATCTTCTTCTCTAAAACCACAAGGCCTACTGGTTCAAGAACACCAAACACAGACGGCCATCAAACTGGACACTTGCAAAAACGCGTGATTATTTTGTTAATATTTACAATCATATGTTATTGATCAAACAGACACTTGATTTCCATCATAAAGTGCAACAACTACAGTTTAATGTAACTATTTGACCAGAATCTCAACATTTATTTTGTCGGTCACTGAAAACATGTTTACATTGTCGGGGAAATAGTTGAAAATGACATACTGTGCATGCACAATATTTCTGTGAGGCCTGACAAATAAAATTCGCAAGTTTAACCTTTTATCATGATATTTCATTAATGTGTCGAATGATTGGAACAGTTTACACAATTTAAAAGCTAACATCAAAATAAAAGAAATATATTTAAACTAGCTGTCCGGAAATATGGTACAATAAAAATAAGTAAATAAAATAAAGCAATTTAGTGACCCCACAGCCGGGCCTCAAAAATGTGATTGATCTATTTTTAGGAGTAAACAAATTAGTTTTTCTTTTCGGAGAAGAACCTAACTTACTACTGTTAAAATTTTGATTGCTAGATACAAAAAGTTATCGTAAAATATTCCTGAAAAGTGTCCGGTTGTAGGACTCAAACCAGTACAGCTTAGATATTTGGCATGTAGCATTGCCTAGTGGATTTCGACCAACATTGTTCAAATATGACTCGCGGATCAAAATTGACCCCACCCGGTAGTTTCCCTTGTTTTTACATATTTAGATTTTTATGCTCTTGAAGGGTCTGTTCTGTTCTGTTCTGTCCTGTCCTGTCCTGTCCTGTCCTGTCCATCTGTCCGTCTCTCCGTCTGTCTGTCACACCTTTGTTAAGTTTTTCATACCACCTCACCTTTTTTCAAAACCATTAGAGGTATTGCTTTGAAACTTACCATACTTGTTTACCATTATAACCTCCATCATCAGACAAGAGTACATAACTCTGTCAAGGTTTATGTCAGATTTATGGTCCTTTTTCGACTGAGAAAATACATTGAAAAGGGGCAAAATTCACTTATTGACTTATCCCTGAAAGTTAGAATACTTGTTTGCATCATTACCCCCATCTTTAGGCAAGAGAAGGTAACTCTGTCAAGTATTTGTTTTTAAATTAAGGCCTTTTATCGACTTAGAATCTCGGTTAAGTTTTTGGTACCAGTTCACTTTTTGACTTAACTGAGATATTACTTTGAAAGTTGGAATACTTGTTTACCATCATGATCCCCAAATATTGGCAGGAGAAGGTAACTGTGTCAAGGATTTTATTTGAATTATGGCCCTTTTAGACTTAGAAACTCAGTTAAAATTTTCATTCTTGTCCACTTGTTGACTTAACCATTTGAGATATTACTTTGAAAGTTGGAATACTTAATGTACCATCATGACACCTATCTGTAAGCAAGAGAAGATAACTATGTGAAAATGTTTCTTGATTTGTACTTAAAAATACCTAGCTAAAGTCTTAAAGTACTGTGCAACTGGCACTGTCATAATAGATATTTGAAATGTTACTTAGCATAATGTGAAGTGGACCTCTACGAATTATGTTAGAATCATGACCTCTTTTATTATAGCAAATGGTACTCAGGTGAGTGATATAGGGTCATCATGGCCCTCTTGTTTCAATTTCTAAATATCTGAAACCACAAGGCCTACCTCTTAAAATTTTGTAGATGGATCAGTTATGAATAACACATATGTAATGTCTATTTAAGGACAGGAAGTCTATTTTTCATCTCAATTAGGAGTCAGGAAGTTCATGAGTGCAGTTGTTAAGTTAACATCAATCAGTGCTTTCATTTACATACAATATTTGTATTTTAATCATTTGATAATTTTTCTGACAGAGTGATGGAACAGTCTAAAGAGAACAAGATGGCCGCCCACCAGTTAGCTATTGTGTTTGGACCGACATTGATATGGCCGGAGATACAGCACCAGAACCTGGCAACAAGCATGGTCTACCAGAGTCGTATTGTGGAATTTGTTCTTTTAGAATACAAAAATATATTCAGATGAGAAAGTTTGAAAAAAGAGTTCTGGTCTTGACCTGATCTTGACGGTCATATGCTGTGATTGACAGTATACATATACATTGAAATAAACACCATATTACGTGGGTTTCAGTACAAATGCTATCAAAGTTATGTAGACCTAAGTCTGTATTTATGTTACACATGTATATTGATACACTGTTGGTCCAGTGACCATTAGCCTGAAAATAACTGAACAAGTATGCTACAAGACATTACTTGAAGTCCCAGGACCACAATTACAAGTAGCTCTTATTATGCCCCGCTTCGAAGAAGCAGGAGTATATTGCTTTGCACATGTCGGTCGTTCGGTGGAGCAACATTTTCTGGACGATAACTTAAAAATGCTTAGGCCTGCGATTCTCAAACTTGGTGTGCAGGTTGGTCATCACCAGTAGATGACCTTTATTCATACATGCCGTTCTCCCAATATGCGGCGGAATCTTGCGTTATTTAGACCCTAATCCGGCGCCCCGGCGAAGCTCACAAAAACACTAAAAACTCCTTGTAAATTAAAATTTGGGGAAAAAAACTACGAGGTTCATAAAATATCAACCTATATACATGGTCAATACCCTGACACGTGATATCGATGATGAAGAAGTACTAGTTACTAACTGTGTACAGTTGATTAGGTGACGAAACTGATGTTTTGACAGGAGTTTGTTATAATTGTCACAATTGCCAGCAGGGTAGTAAGTGCCGATTCATAAACTTTTCAAACAGCGATGATAAGCCGATATTCAACTATCAAACAAGTCACTACGCTCCAAACATGCCGCTTATTAAATCATTTAACCAGGTTTGACAAAAAAGATTTGAGGTTTTCATAACAGCGCTAAAACAAATTTACACATTGATTGTCAGGTGTCCATGCATCTATGTTGTGATAAAATATATAAGTTTTATGCAAATAGTCGTTGGATTATAACTCAGTCCTTTGTGGCATGTATGCCCCTATTGATTTTGCGGTCAGTAGATCTAGGTCAAGGTCACAGTGACCGGGAATAGTAAAACGGTTTTCAGATGATAACTCGAGAACACTTAGGAAGACGCCTAGCATCTTGAAAATCAATGTAGAGGTTGGTCATGACCAGCAGATGACCCTTTCTGATTTTGAGGTCAGCAGGTCAAAGGTGAAGGTCACAGTGAGCTGTGGAATTGTAGAATGGTTTCAGGACAATGACTTAACAGGTGGGCCTAGCATCTTGAAACTTGATGTGGAGGTTGGTCATGACCAGCAGATGACCCCTAAAGATTTTGAGGTCAGTAGGTCAAGGCCAGGGCTCAATCGGTCTGGGCCGGCCAATCACGGCCGTTTCCATGTTTATATCCCCACCCTTCATCACAAACCATCACCAATTCGTTCCCTTCCACCTTCATGATTGGCTGCCGATTTCCCGCCTTTTCCTCGGCCTGTCACTGCCGATCCAACCCGCTGATTTCCATCACAGTTACTCCCCCTTTCGTGATTGGCCGCCGATTTTATGCCTTTCCCTCGGCCGATCACTACCGATCCCCGATTTCCTTGCTTACGTGCTTACGCATTTTTCATCGTGCCTAATCACCGCCAAGACACACCATTAATTACTGGCGATTCCCCTCGTTTTTCAGGCTTGTCGAGTATCACGGATCCCCTAGCCCTACCTCCTCAGTTCAGTACGCGTCTTTCGTTTATGAATTATTATAAGGTAGTTTACATTCATTTTTTTCCTTGATTTTTTTTGTAATATCCCATTTCCCCACGGACTATAATTCAAATAAATTTTGTTTCCGCTCGACTTACAATATTTTATTTTTCTGACGTATTTTGTTGGAGCATTTTTATTCCTGCTCAAAAACATTTGAGTCTAAACCATAATGACACTCGATGACAAAAATAAATGGAACATTGTTTGCAAATATCATTACTCCGAGACTAAAGATATAATTTTATGTTATGATCGGCCGCATTTATACAGTCTGGCTGTTAATTCAATTATTAATCTAAATTACGATTGTTAGGAGTAACTGGGATAAATTAATTCCATTCACCTGCCTCGTGTTTGGACCAATTACAAGCCGTGCCCAAGGCAATAATATTGATCACGTGGACTGATTAACAAATGGGTCAAAATTAACCCTTCCCGGGGGCGGTCACTTGATTTCGCATAGGCTTATATAGGGAAAACTTTTTAAAAAAACACAAGGCCCATCAACAGGCAGAGCTTAGATATTTAGAATGTTACTAAGCATTTTGTAGTGGACCTCTATGAATTTTGTTAAAATCATGACCCCTTGTATTATTGGCAATTGATATATAGGTGAGCAATAAAGGGCCTTGTTTTTTGTAAGGCCAAATATTTTATTTTATTTTTTAAGGCCAAATATTCTTATTTTTCTTAAGGCCAACAATTTTTTATTTTTTTTACAGGCCAAAATTGTCCAAATACGATTATATTTTCACAGTGACTTTTACTTTAAAAACTGGTCCTTGGATAGTTTGACTTTTTCCACATTACTGATTGCATCAAAGGGGGCATACATGCGGAAATGACATATATTTGTAACCAAAAACATTCCTTACTTAACTTTTTAAATCGATGTACATGTTCGAAATATAGAGCAGTATTTTTTCAATGATACTGCAAAAAATAAGAAAGGCTTTCTGGCAAATCTTTTTCATGATGAAACTATTTGAATACAAAAGAAATGAATATATCAACATTGTTTTAGAGTGAATAGAATATGGTTCTATTATTATCCCCCGCCAAAGGCAGAGGGATAATGTTTTTGCGTTGTCATAACTGGAGTCATAACTCAAGAACCAATGGATAGAATTTCATGAAACTTAAAATAAGTGTACAACAGCATTATGCCATGATGCACACACAACTTTCGTCAAGTGATAGCCCTTTAATTGTTATTTTCTTCTATATTCAATATAAAAACATTAAAATTCTATTTCTTTGAATCCGTTTATCGAAATTTAATTGTAATTGGCTCAACTAATTTAATGATCACTCTTTCCAATATCTACACCCTACACTTCCTGATTTTTCTTCTACTTTTCTTAAATATTCTATTTAGAAACTTCAAAATTTTTGTTTTCTGAAACTAATAGTTCTGATTACTTTAACTGACAACAACTGAGTTCTGTATCACTGTAAGATGCAGAAAAAAAGAAATACCCCTCAGAGATGAGGCCCGAATGGGGTGGTGAAATTTTGAAAATACTGCTTATTCTGAAAAGGTTTGTCAAAATTTAATTTTGTTTGGCACAAATAATCAACTTTGAGTTCTCTAACAACGGGAAATTTAGAAAATTGATTTTTACAGAAATGAGGCCCTTGAGGGGATGTAGTGTTTTTCTTACATAATTATTCTCTGTAGAAACGTAAGAATTCTTTTTGTCTGAAAGTAGCAGTACTGATTTAATTAATTTACAACAATTGAGCTCTTTATGACTGTAACTTGAAGAAATAAAAATCACCTTAGAGATGAGGCCCCAGTGGAGTGGTGAAATTTTTAAAAATGCTCTTATTTTTGGAAGCAGACAGACCAATACACTTTCCAATTGTAGTTTTTCAGCTATTTGCTTCATTAGGCGGGGGTTATAAATTCATTAAATTTGCTTGTTAGTATCTGTACATTTATTTTACAGTATCAGTAAATTCAAATTAAAAGAAAAGCAATAGAATCTGCCCATGTTTATGGGTTGTATATGTTTACAGCCATTATTATGCCCCCACCCTATCCCACCCCCGTTCCCCTCCTCATCAAATTGGTTAAATTTGGTTTGCATGTCAGTAGACCAGACCTTGTACAATCAATAACTACAGAATGCTTTGGCCTAGGTTCCTCAAACTTGTTGGTCATGACAAGAGGCTGACTATTGATTTTGAGGTCAAAGGTTAAGGTCACAGTGACCATCAACAACAAAAAAATCATGATTGATTGATCCAGCTGTGAAAAAAACAACAGATGTCCTTGGATGACCATATGATATTTATAAACATTAATTTAGAGAGTTATCATGAAATGTTTTTGAATGTTTGAAAATGAGAAAACCATTGTGAACATTAAAGGCCATGTTTTATTTAGGGAACGTGATTAAACTGACACAAATTGTTTTATTACATTCAGATCTCTATACCCTATGTGAATCACACAAAATTACCATGTGTTTCAGATGTTCTTTGTTGACTCATGCCATTCCTCTCTCTTGTTTTGTAAGATGATTACATTTCTTTTTAAACACATACACAATGTATTTATTGTTTCCTTAGAGAACAGGTTGAGTTTGTGTTAAAGAAACGCTCTGTAATGATATGATTTATCTCTGCACAAACCTTGAAATATGTCTGTGTGCATTCTCATTTAATGGTATCTGTTTCAGAAATTGTGTTATAAATTTATGCATTGCCCGTCTGTCTCTGTCTTATGTACAATAATTATACCCCTGTAAACGAAGTTTAAGGAGAGTATACTGGAGTCACCCTGTTCATCTGTCCGTCCATGTGCCCATGCACATTTTGTCAGCAACCATTGGCCAGATACCAATGAAACTTTACAGAAGTGATCGGTACCTGGCCTATTTGTGCATATCATTATAGGAATAACTGTTTTGTAATTTTGATATCTGCAACTGTATATACGGTTTTTAATGGTCGCAACTATTTTTAACGGCGCAGCTTTAGCCGGAGCTGTTAAAACTGTTTCCGACCATAAAAAACCGTATATACGGTCGCAAATATCAAAATCACTAAATAGTTATCCATTTTCTTATGCACAGTGTGTCTAAACGCAATAATTAAAACGCCGTTTGAATTTTGCGACTATATATACGTTATTTAATAGTTGCAAATTTAAAGGACGTCACCAATCAGAAACGATGTTACATCGGTACTGCGTTAGAATGGCATCTTTCGCTCAGACAATTTTTCATTGAGTTTCAGTCCTTTGATTTTTTCATAGTTACATGGATAGTGTACATAGAGATTTTTGTCAGGCTACTTCTCAGCAACCACTGGATGGAAAGGGAATCTGCTCAGCTTTAGGTATTCATATATCCATTCCTGTGCCCAAGTCACAACTGGGGTGTTAATCAACTTCAGTGAAAGTTCTAGTTAAGCTTTCCACTTTTCATGTGCATTTAAAATCAATACATGAAAATCATTTTATAATTCCAGAATTACTATTATTAATACAGTAAAACTTTATTAACTCAAGTTTCAATAACTCGAGGACCTGGGAAAGCTCGAAATCTCTGTTTGTCCTGGCCGTATTGCCTATATTTTTAAGTACACATCACCATGGATAACTCGAGCATCGGTAGATTTGTAACTTGAGGAACACCTACGGTCATAACGGGTAGTTTTCTTACTGTTTTACCTGCGGCAACTCAAGTATCTGTTCACACCTTCGCAGGTACATCTATGTTTTGACACATCACAAAAAAAGCTTCTATTGTTAATTGTCAATAAGTGATTGTCTGTTAAGTGGCTCAACTATATAAAATATTATTCACACATTTTAATTGTCTCCTTTTAAAGCCACTTACTATTTTGATTCAATGAGAAAGCTTAAAGTGACATTATGCGCATATTACTGCACAAAGCGTATTTTTGGTGACAGTTTTATAAAAGCAATTTTTGGTTGCTGTGCATTTAAATGTGTTAAATTAATGATTATGCCGCATTAGTATTTGAAGTTGGTGCTTTAGATAAAAAAAAATCGGACTGATAAAATGATAGTTGAATGTGTCGTTGTTGATGTTGGTAGAGATTTTGGCAGTGGAAGGGAAGCAACTCCTGCATGCAGTTGTTCTTTTCTTAAATTGACTCTCCCAGTCAAATAAGAAAATCAATATTTTGAAAGTTATTTTTTCATACTGGTAGCAGGAAGAGTTTGGTGTATTGGGTTAAAAGTTATTATTTCCTCTACACTTTTGTACACACACCATTTTCAGTTGGATTTTTACTTGAAAAAAATGCTCATAATGTCACTTTAATGTTTTGTGTGAATAAACTGCATGTAAACTGATATTCCATTACATTTGTAAACAAATTTTAAATAGAATTTGATAATTCTTTTACTGGACTAAATTACAATGGGTATCATAATGACGTTTATAAAACGTTTTCTTTGAAAATATCAGAAGTGTTATTATAATGAGTCACCATTACCGTGGATATAAACATCAATTTTTTTTCATTAGACAAATTCATTATGCTGTATATAGGTTTTTTTTCGCGTACATCAAATTTCACGATTTTGGTCCTGTTTATATTTTAGCAAATCTAATTTTCACGATTTTAAAAAAAGTTGATTTTGATTTTCGCGTTTTTTAACTGAGGTCAAAATTTACCACAACATCGTTTTAAAAATAAAGGGAAATCACTGTGTGACAGTGCTATAAACCTATATCCCGAAGTGCTCCGGTTGTTTTATTTGTTGGCTAAAATAAACTAAATAGTAACACAATCATGTTTGTTCATTGAATGAATGGTATTTATGGCGCATCGATAATGAATTCTGCACTTTCGTGGAGATAGTTTTTACAGGTTTCAACTGTTTTAATGCTCAATTATCTTTAGAGGTTAGTATTTAACACCAGTCCTGTCCTGATACTGCTTTCATGTAAGTAAGGTAAATAACTGACACCTTATTAAATATGATAATTATACATCTCATGTTAGGTTATGTGCTAATCGTGATATAACATGCATGCGGAACTTACAATTTCGCGAATATAGTGAAAATTAGACACATGCGGAAAAAAAATGATATACGGTAGTGCATTTGGTATGTCATTAACAAAATTGGTACATAAAGAAGATGAAGGGTGACATAACTGGCCGTAACAGATGGGGAAATCAATGCACTTTATTAATAAGACCCATAGTATGAGAATTTTTTCCCTTATAAATACCAATTTGGGTATTCGTTGACATCCCTAATTTAAATATCATCAGGTAAGACAAAGAGAAGAGGGTGCTAAGCACAAAGTGTAATATAGCATTTTTGGATAAATTAAGGGCACATAACTTCAGACTAAGTTTAGACTTTTTAAGTTTGATTACAAAAATAAACTCTTACATCTTAAATCAGTAGCTCTCAAGACACTATCCATAATGAAACCATATTAAATGGCATATTAAAATTGCACTGTCCGTCCGTCCGTCCGTCCGTCTGTGCGTCCCCACTTACAAATTTGTGTCCGGACTGTAACTCTGTCATGCATTGAAGGATTTTAAAATAACTTGGCACACATGTCTAGCACATCAAGACGATGTGTCGCATGCAAGACCTACATCCCTACCTCAAAGGTCAAGGTCACACTTGGAGTATGAAGGTTATGGAATCCTCTATATATGCACACATTCGTGTCCGGACTGTAACTTTGTCATGCATTGAAGGATTTTAAAATAACTTGGCACAAATGTCTAGCACATCAAGACGACGTGTCGCGTGCAAGACCCACATCCCTAGCTCAAAGGTCAAGGTCATACTTAGAGTTTGAAGGTAATGGATTCCTCTATATATGCATATATGCACACATTCGTGTCTGGACTGTAACTTTGTCATGCATTGAAGTATTTTAAAATAACTTGGCACAAATGTCTAGCACATCAAGAAGACATGTCTCGTGCAAGACCCACGTCCCTAGCTCAAAGGTCAAGGTCATACTTAGAGTTTGAAGGTAATGGATTCCTCTATATATGCATATATGCACACATTCGTGTCCAGACTGTAACTTTGTCATGCATTGAAGGATTTTAAAATAACTTGGCACAAATGTCTAGAACATCAAGACGACATGTCGCGTGCAAGACCCACATCCCTAGCTCAAAGGTCAAGGTCACACTTAGAGTTTGAAGGTAATGAATTCCTCTATATATGCATATATGCACACATTCGTGTCCGGACTGTAACTTTGTCATGCATTGAAGGATTTTAAAATAATTTGGCACAAATGTCTAGCACATCAAGACGACGTGTCGTGTGCAAGACCCACATCCCTACCACAAAGGTCAAGGTCACACTTAGAGTTTATAGGTAATGGAATCCTGTATATATGCATACATTTGTGTCCGGACTATAACTTTATCATGCTTTGAAGGATTTTAAAATAACTTAGCACAAATGTCTAGCACATCAAGCAGATGTGTCGCGTGCAAGACCCAAGTCCCTACCTCAAAGGTCAAGGTCACACTTAGTGTTTAAAGTAATGGAATACTGTATGCATGGTTACTCTGTCATGCATGGAAGGATTTTAAAATTACATAGCACATTTATTGAGCACATGGAGAGGACACAGACTGTGAGGCACCTCTTTCGGGGGCATTCGTCACTTGTGAGGGACAGCTCTTGTTATAACATATCAAGGAAATTACACATTCCAAATATGAAGTTTTTATGTGTACATCAAAGATTATTTTTGTATGTTTTGTATTCAGCTCACCAGAGTGCATGAGTCTTGTTGAGCTAGTTTGACTTTTCACATGTCATAATTATGTCTGTTTGATATACATATATTTGATAACACTCCTGTGGCAATTTTGAATCAGTTTGGAGCTTTGCTGTATATAGGAGCTACCTACAGCTTTTAAATCTGTTTTGATACTCCCACTTTGAAAAAGAGGGAATATGTTATCAGACAAATGTATGTCAACAAGCAATTCCTTTTGTGTGACTTGTTGTCCCCCTCCACAAAGAAGGAAGGGAATAAAGGAATGGTCTTTGTCCATTCGTCTGTTCATATCTCATAAACCCCTTGAAGGATTTGTTCATGTGTTTATCCAAACAAAAGGGCGTGCAGAACCCTTGTTCCAACCTCACTATGTCATATTTCTTGTTTGGAGCATAACTCTAGAAGAGTTGCTATTTCGTACAATGATAGAGGACATAACTTTAGCTAACCCCATTTTTAGCTCACCTGAGCACAAAGTGATCGCCTGGTGTCCATCGTCTGTCTGTCTACACTTAATCTTGTGTATGCAATAGAGGCTGCATTTTTCGCTAGATCTTCATGAAACCTGGTCAGTATGACTGCCTTGATGAAATCTAGTTCGAGTTCGAATATGGGTCATCTGGATTCAAAAACTAGGTCACAGGGTCAAATCATAGAAAAACCTTGTGTATGCATTAGAGGATGCATTATTCATTGGATTTAAATGAAACTTGGTCAGTATAATTGCTTTAATGAAATCTAGGTTGAGTTGAATATGGGTCATCTGCGGTCAAAAATTAGGTCACAGGGTCAAATCATAGAAAAACCTTACGTATGCATTAGAGGATGCATTATTCATTGGATTTAAATGAAACTTGGTCAGTATAATTGCCTTATACATAACTTACACTAATTTGTTAGATTTTTATCAGTTACCATGGAGGTCAGTATAGCATTACTATTTGTTTACACTGTATGTCATAATGAGCAAGTGACAACAGTTGGCCTTCTACTTTTCAAAGTATATATTTGTGAAGAGTATTGTTTGTGATTATACTGAACTGATATTGGGGGAACTGGTTTGTTTGGCTTGTGGGTAATGTTTGTGTTGTCTGCCTGCAGAGCAACACTGTTCAGAGATCACTGCTGGGTCATGTGTCTATCATGTTTTGATTTAGTTAGCCATCGCATTGTATCCATCAAAGAATTGACTTCAGACTTAAAATCCAGATAAATAACAATAAAAACACTCATGCATCAGTATTTTTTTGGGTGTATCCTTTCTCCATATTTCTTATCCGCCGCCAAAGCGGAGTGATATTGTTTTGGCGTTGTCTGTCCGTCCATCAGAGGCCATAAGTAAGTAACCAATTGATAGAATTTCATGAAACTTAAACTAAATATACAGTATTTCATCAGGATTGTCTCAGTATCTCCAGATTTATTGCTGTTTAATTGTTTATTTCTTATTTATTCAATATAATAATCTTTGAAATTGTTTTTCTTTGAAACCAGATGTCAAAATTTAATTGCCTCGGGGGCAGTGCCCGTCCGTCGTCCGTCCGTCCGTCAGTCCGCGTCCGTCCGCCATTCTTCGTTCGGACGATAACTAGAGTCCTTTTGACCTACAGCTCCAAACTCATAGGATGAATGGTCTTATGAGCAGATGATCCCTATTGTTTTTGGGGTCAGTAGTTCAAAGGTCAAGGTCACAGGACCGTTGGTCAATTCGTCCGGATGAAACTAGAGTCCTTTTGACCTACAGCCCTCAAACTTCATAGGATGATTGGTCTTATAGAGCTGATACCCTATTGTTTTTGGGGTCAGTAGGTCAAAGGCAAGGTCACATGACCGTGGCAATTTCTCTTCCGGTGATAACTAGAGTCCTTTAGACCTACAGACCTCAAACTTCATAGGAGATTGGTCTTATAGAGCAGATGATCCCTATTGTTTTTGGGGTCAGTAGGTCAAAGGTCAAGTCACAGTGACCGTGGTCAATTTCTCATTTCCGGAGATAACTAGAGTTCCTTTTGACCTACAACCCTCAAACTGGGGAGTCCGTCAGTCCGTCCGTCCATTCTTCGTTCGGACGATAACTAGAGTTCCTTTTGACCTACAGCTCTCAAACTTCATAGGATGAATGGTCTTATTGAGCAGATGATCCCTATTGTTTTTGGGGTCAGTAGTTCAAAGGTCAAGGTCACAGTGACCTTGGTCAATTTCTGTTCCGGATGATAACTAGAGTTCCTTTTGACCTACAGCCCTCAAACTTCATAGGATGATTGGTCTTATAGAGCTGATGATCCCTATTGTTTTTGGGGTCAGTAGGTCAAAGGTCAAGTCATACTGACCGTTTGTCAATTTCTCTTTCCGGATGATAACTAGAGTTCCTTTAGACCTACAGACCTCAAACTTCATAGGATGATTGGTCTTTGAGCAGATGATCCCTATTGTTTTGGGGTCGTAGTTCAAAGGTCAAGGTCACAGTGACCGTTGGTCAATTTCTCGTTATAATTTGGGGTCACTAACTCAAAGGTCAAGGTCATAAGGGGGGAGACAAGTTTTTTTGTGAAAAACAATCTCTAGTTGTACATGTAATTGTCTTAAATAATCTAATGATCACTCTTTCAAATATCTATCCCATACACCCCCTGCCCACACCCATCTCATTGGGGGTTGGGGGCAGATTTTCAGTATAAAAACTTTAAAATTCTATTTCTCTGAAACCGGATATCAAAGTTTAATTGTAATTCACTCAAATAATTTAATGATCACTCTTTCTAATAACTAGCCGTACACTTTTGTGAAACTGGTTCAAGTGGGGTCAAAAACTGGATCTTGGTGTGAAATCATAGAAAACCTTAGTAAACACTCTAAGAAGTCACATTTTGTACCATATAATCATTAAATAATCAGGAAATGATATGTTGACAAACTAGACCAAGTTCAAAACAGGGTCACATGTGGTCAAAATCTAGGTCACCAGATTAAATCTCATAGAAGACTTGTGAACACTCTACAGGATACATTTTGTTCCCAACCAGCATGAAACTATCAAGCTGTTTGTCTTGATGAACTCCAAGTCTGCTTTCAAACTTGGACACATGTTACTAGTGTAGGTGCAGGCTCTGTTGCAGAAGTTCTCAGGTGACTAGTGCCCTCTTGTTAGTTTTACTTCCAGCAAGCGACATAAGTGTTAGTCGGACCTACTCAGTAATTAGCTTTACATAGATTCTAGTTTTATATATAAAATGTATATCATTGTTACCACTTTGAAAGTGCTCACAACTATTGTTAGTATTTAATAGAAATGATTTGTTACAATTATTATGTTATAAATACAGGCATTAAAAAATTAAATCTAACCAAATATTAGAACATTTTGAATATTTTAGAAATTCACAATTAGTTGTGCTGAGTGTATGTAAAGTGCTTTGCAGTACATAACCTGAAGACATTGGTAATTAAAATAAAGTCACCAGTGCAGGTTCATACATACGTCAGTGTTAAAATGATGTCCTTTTTAGCTTGACTTTTCAAAGAAAAGGGGAGCTATCCTACTCGCCCCGACGTCGTACCAGTTTTTCGTACCACCCCACTTTATTTCAAAAGTATTAGAGGTATGGCTTTGAAACTTACCATACTTGTTTACCATCATAACCTCCATCTACAGACAAGAGTACATAACTCTGTCAAGGTTTTTGACAGAATTATGGCCCTTTTTTGACTTACAAAGTGTATTGCGCTTGGTTAAGTTTTTCGTACCACCTCACTTTATTTCAAAATCATTGGAGGTATTGCTTTGAAACTAACCATACTTGTTAACCATCATGACCTACATCAACAGACAAGAGTACATAGCTCTGTCAAGGTTTTTGACAGAATTATGCCCCTTTCTTACTTAGAAAATACATTGAATATGGGTAAAATCCACTTATTGCCTTAACCCTTTGAGATATTGCTTTGAAACTTTGAATGCTTTTTTACATCATTACCCCCATCTGTAGGCAAGAGAAGGTAACTCTGTCAGGGATTTGTTTTAAAAATTAAGGCCCTTTATCGACTTAGAATCTTGGTTAAGTTTTTCGTACCAGTCCACTTTTTGACTAAACTGTTTGAGATATTAATTTGAAAGTTGGAATACTTGTAAACCATCATGATCCCAAAACATGGGCAGGAGAAGGTAATTCTGTCAAGGATTTTATTTGAATTATGGCCCACTTTTTGACTTAGAAACTCAGTTAAAATTTTCATTCTTGTCCACATTTGAGATATTACTTTGAAAGTTGGAGTACTTCAGTATCATCATGAGACCTATCTGTAAGCAAGAGAAGATAACTCTGTGAAAATGTTTCTTGATTTGTACTTAGAAATTCCTAGTTAAAGTCTTGTGTGCCCTTAACTGTCAAAGTTTTGTTTTATAGGCAAGCACTAAAAAGTCGAGCGCGCTGTCCTACTGACAGCTCTTGTCTTATACCCCTATCTAAAATGGAGGGGTATATTGGTTTGCACATGTCTGTTGGTAGACCAAACCTAGTCTGATCAATAACTATAGCACCCTTTGGCCTAGGTTCTTCAAAATTGGTAGGTTGGTTGGTAATTGGAAGTAGATGACCCCTACTGATTTTGAGGTCAACATGTCAAAGGTCAAGGTTACAGTGAGCTTCACCAGAAAAAACTTCTCTGATCAATAATTAGAGAATGCACTGGCTTAGTGTCCTTAAACTTTGTAAGTATGTCGGTCATTACTAGTAGATGAGGTCAAAGGTCACAAAAAACACAGTTCAACACAAAGTTTGAACTGAATTATCAGTTAGTTAGTTAGTTAGCACTTTATATACACTGATGGCATTCAAAATGTGGCTCATCTATTCAAGATGTATTGTTACTTACTAGCTCGTGAAATGCTCAGGGTGAGCTATTGTGGTCAGCAGTTGTCCAGCATTGTGCGTCCATACATCAGTATGTTGTTTTCAGGTGACTTCTCCACCTAAACCACTTGGTCAATTTTGACCAAACTTTACAGGAATGGTCCTTGGATGGTCCTCTACAAAAAAAATGTTCAAAGAAATGTTTTCCATGCAGAACTCTGTCTGGTTGCCATGGCAACGGAAAGTAAAAGCTTAAAAAAAATCTCATAAATCCGAAGGCCCAGAGTAAGATATTGGCATGTAGCATTGTCAAGTGAATGTTGTTAAAATTATGAACCATGGGTCAAAATTGCCACTGCCCTTTTACATAGGCTTTAAAAATCTTCTCTCTGAAACCACAAGGCTGAAAGCTTAGATCTTTTGCATGAAGCATTGCCTAGTGCGCCTCTACCAAGATTGTTGAAATCATAAGCCACAGGTCAAAATTGCCTGCCGAGGGGGGTCACTTGATTTTACATGGGCTTGTGTAGGGGAAACTTCAAAAATCTTGTAAAAGCTTTTACACAACATTCCTCCTTAATGGCTTGTCTGATTGTTAAGAATAATTTCACACAAATGTTCCTAGGGTGACACTACCAAAATTGCTCAACCCATTCTGCTTAGTTGCACATCATGACCACAAGGTCTAAAAATAGAAAAATGTTTTAACAACATCTTTTAAACGGCTTTTCCCATTTGAAATAATTTAACACAAATGATCCTAATATGATCGTCTTTCAAAGTTGCTCAAACCGTTCCATTCCATTGCGCAACATGGCTACCTGGGCTAAAAACAGAAAAAACTTTAAACAACATTTTCGCCTTAACAGCTGGTCTGATTTTGAAATAGTTTCCCACAAATTTTTCATGGGTGACCTCTAACAAAATTGCTCAAACCATTTCATTCCATTGCACAAGATGGCCGCAAGAGCTAAAAATGGAAAAATCTTTAAAAGACAGGTCCAATTTTAAAATATTTTTCTGACCTTTTGACCTAATTTTTATGCCCCCGCCATTTTAAGAATGGTGGAAGGGCATAAAGTGTTACCCCTGTCCATCTATGCATCCGTCTTTCTGTCCATGCACATTTTCGTTTCAGATCAATAACTTTTAAAATGTTGCATGAATTTGATTCAGAATTTAGATGTAGTTTTAAGATAATAGGATACAGGTCAAGTTCAGTTTCGGTTACATTTTTCACTAATTTTTACATAAATTATGGCCCATTTTCGACTTTGTGGTTTCAGAAACGGTTGGATGGATTTCAATCATACATGCCACAAATGTACATTAATATAACATACCTGATGTGTCATGTGCAAGAACTATGTCCCTATCGTAAAGGTCAAGGTTGCAGTGCATATATGAATTTTAATTGAACTCTGTACAGAATAGTTGTTTGTGTCCAACTCGTGTTCATTACTTTTTAGCTCATCTTTGAACAAAGTGCTGAAGTTTATCTAACATAACAAGACAATGTGTCTTGGAAAAGAAAATGGTCTACCTTGAAGGTCAAGACCACCGTGCATGATTGTATTTTAATTATACTGTATTCTGTAAAATTGACTTTAAAGACTTAAGGGGGGGGGGGCAGCCGTGTCCTATGGACATATTTCTAGTTGTCCTTTGGAATAGTGGTTCTCAGGTGAGCGATATAGGGCCATCATAGCCCTCTTGTTGTCTTTGTTAACATGTAAAGAACATGTACAGCAACTAACTTCAAACTAGAATTACTGGACTATTATAAGTTACATGAGATCAGTATATGTGTAAGTGTACAGCATGTATTTATGTACTGTCATTGGTAGTTGTATACAGGAACCTGACACAATTTCATCTTGGAAAATGTAACCAACATTTGTAACAAGAAAAATAAAAAATATTGTTGAAATGTGACATGATGTTTATTTTGACTATGTCTATTCTGCTGTGCCTAGACTGACCAACTGTCAAGGTAAACATCCATTCTAATACTATTGCCATTTTGTTCCATATTTATAAGCAAAGAAGGATTTGATAATGATATACCATAGACTGGAACTGTGTTCAAAGCTGTTGAAAATTGATCCAGGTATTTTGATACGATTAAGAGCAATCACACTACATTGTCAGTCTTTTTGTTTAAATTGCCTTTTGTCTCACCTGACATACTATATTTTGTAGTTTTTAACTCTAATGGTCCAGCATAGCTTATGCCATTGTGGTTTGTCAGTTCCTCTGTCTGTAAACTTTTCCTTGATAACGCTCTACAGGTCAAAATTTTTATTTGACTTTGATGAAACTTGCTGATAAAGATCCCTGCTTCTTAAAGATGTTCCCTATTGTTTGTAGGGTCAGTGGGTCAAAAGTCACAGTGACCTCCGTTATCAATGCCTTGATAATACTCAACAGGTCACAATTTTCATTCAACTTTCATCAGACTTGCTCAGAAGGTAGATGATCCCTATTGTTCTTGGGGTCAGTAGGTCAAGGTCACAGTGACCATCGTTTGATTTTACTTGATAACGCTCTACAGGTCAGTTTTAATTGCCGAGCCACTTGCAAAAGCTCGATATAGTTGTACAAATGGCTGTTCTGTGTATGTACGTCCGTACGTCCGATTTTAGCTTGTCCGGGCTGTAACTTATCCATTGATCAAGGGATTCTAATGTTACTTGGCACAAATGTTCACCATCAAGAGACTGAGTGTCATGCGCAAGAACCAGGTCCCTAGGTATAAGGTCAAGGTCACACTTAGAGGTTAAAGGTCAAATTCAAGAATGACTGTCCGGGTGCATGGAGGGATTTTCATGTTACTTGGCACAAATGTTCACCACCATAAGACGGAGTGTCATGCGCAAGAACCAGGTCCCTAGTTCCAAGGTCAAGGTCACACTTAGAGGCCAAAGGTCAGATACAAGAATAATTCAAGAATGCCTTTGTACGGAGCAATTCTTCATCGTGGAGGGATTTTCATGTTACTTGGCACAAATGTTCACCACCATGAGACGGAGTCTTGTGCGCAAGTACCAGGTCCCTAGGTCTAAGGTCAAGGTCACACGTAGAGGTTAAAGGTCAAATTCAAGAATAGTTTTGTCCGGAGCATTTCTTCTTTATGCATGGAGGGAATTTGATGCAACTTGCCACAAATGTTCACCACCATGAGCTACCCTTGTTTTTAGAATTACTTCCCTTTGTTGTTACTATAAATAGCTTATATTGTAACTTTATTACTGGCTGAAGAGAAAAATCGAGACCACTTTTCTGTGGTACAACATGCCTGTTACATCAAATATTTAGGTGTATTTTGACCTATATCTACTTGGTAAGAAGTTGGCCCTTTTGACATCTGGCGGCTCGACATGTTGCATGTGGGCATCTAGTTCAACTTTCACAAACAAGCATGTGGCATAACCAAGTGGACCTCTACAATGATTGTTCAAATTATGACCATGGGTCAAAATTGACCCTGCCCATGGTCTCTTGATTTAACATACAGAGGAAAATCTTGAGCCCAAGGTCAAAATTTACCCTTTCTGCTATTGATGATGTTCTATTATAGTCAATGGTAGCCAGGTGAGTGATATAGGGCAATCTTGGCCCTCTTGTTTATCCCCCAGCCGAAGGCGAAGGGGATATTAGTAATGGTCTCCGTCCGTCCGTCCGTCCGTGTTTCCATCCCAATTTTGTCCGGAGCATAACTCCAAAAGTACTTGAGCGATTTTCTTCAAACTTCATACACTGACAGAGCACATTGGGAGGAAGTGCAGTGTTATTCCCCTTTATCAGATTTACTTGTCCGAAGCATAACTCCAAAAGTACTTGAGGGATTTACTTCAAACTTAATACACTGACATAGCACATTGGTAGGAACTAGGAAGTGCAGTGTGCAAGAACAATAACTCTACCTTGCCTACTTTTAGAGTTATTCCCCTTTATCAGATTTACTTTTAAAGTTTTGTCCAGAGCATAACTCCAAAAGTACTTGAGGGATTTACTTCAAACTTAATACACTGACATAGCACATTGGTAGGAAGTGCAGTGTGCAAGAACAATAACTCTACCTTGCCTACTTTAAGAGTTATTCCCCTTTATCAGATTTACTTGTCCGAAGCATAACTCCAAAAGTACTTGAGGGATTTTCTTCAAACTTAATATACTGACATAGCACATTGGTAGGAAGTACAGTGTGCAAGAACAATAACTCTACCTTGCCTACTTTTAGAGTTATTCCCCTTTATCAGATTTACTTTAAAAGTTTTGTCCAGAGCATAACTCCAAAAGTACTTGAGGGATTTACTTCAAACTTAATACACTGACATAGCACATTGGTAGGAAGTGCAGTGTGCAAGAACAATAACTCTACCTTGCCTACTTTTAGAGTTATTCCCCTTTATCAGATTTACTTGAAAAAAAATTCTGGAGCATAACTCCAAAAGTACTTGAGGAATTTTCTTCAAACTTTATACACTGACATAGCACATTGGTAGGAAGTGCAGTGTATAAGAACAATAACTCTATCTTGCCTACTTTTAGAGTTATTCCCCTTTATCAGGTTTACTTGAAAAACAATTTCCGGAGCATAACTCCAAAAGCACTTGAGGGATTTTCTTCAAACTTAATACACTGACATAGCACATTGGTAGGAAGTGCAGTGTGCAAAAACAATAACTCTACCTTGCCTACTTTTAGTCAAATAGAAAAATATCATACCTATACTGATAATGAACATTAATATAATTTTGCAAACCTTCTCTTCATTGCCTTATTCTTTTTCCACTTACTTGAAAACTGTACTCAGCATGACCATAACTATACTGCTTTTTAAGGATTTCCTCTCACCAAGTAAAATGTATGAAAGTACAACTTTCAGGTAACTTCTTCCCAGCGGGGGGATTAACCATGTGTAACATGGCTCTTGTTTAATTATAGGCTTAAATAGGAAAAACTTTAAAAATCTTTTTCTCTAATACCACAAGGCCTAGAGCTAAATAGATATTTAGCATGTGGCATGACCTAGTGGACCTCTACCAAGATTATTCAAATAATGACCCCTTGATAAAAACTGACCCTGTGCAGGGGCAATTGTTAGCCAGAGTGAGCTATTGGGATTTAATTCTGTTGTACGTCTGTTAACATTTTCCTTCAAACGACATCTCCTGAAATGACTGGGCCAATGTTGATGAAACTTGGCAGGGATGTTCTTTGCATGAAACTCTACCAAAATCCTTCAAATTATTCCATTACATGCAGAAATCTGGTTGCTGTGGCAACAAATAGGAAAAACTTTAACAATCTTCTTCCCAAGAACAGAAAGGCCTAGAGCTTAGATATTTGGCATGTGGCATTGTGTAGTGGACTTCTACCAAGATTGATCAAATTATGACCCCTGGGTCAAAATTGACCCCGCCCAGGGGGGTCACTTATTTTTACATAGTCTTTTATAGGAAAACTTCTTCTCTAAACCCATAAGGCCTAGAGGTTATATATTTAGCATTGCCTTGTGGACTTGTACCAAGATTGTTCAAATCAAGACCCTTGGGTTATATTAAGGCTGCAGAGAAATCACTTGATTTTACACTCTTAGATATATAAAGAAATCTAGAAATGGGCTTTATGCATTATTTTGATTTCTAAGGTATTCAGGTTGTCTATATATATCAACATTGTAAAAACACTTTTTATGTTATTTCAAGTACATATAAGTTTTTTTAATTGAACCGCCCAATTGCTAATTTTATAGTTCCTTCCAAGGCACAAACAGTTGGAATTGTACAGACACCCTTGACTGAACAATGCATCACATAAGCCGCTTTTCGGTGTGTTTCCATTATAAGTTAAACGTTGTGATATTGAAATTAGATGAAACCAACTAATAACCAATAGCCGTTCTTTTCCGTACACAGTATATGTTTACGTTACTGAGGTTACTTCCCTTTATATTGCAGTAACTTCACTTGGTAAGCTATTGGATGTTAAATTTGCAGAAATCGTCCGACAATGCGTTTGATTTTGCATTGCTAGTTTGACAAATAGCTGAAATGAATGTTAATTTAAATATTGTTTGCATTGTGTAGAAATATGCTAATATTGAGCTGGAACTTTTCATGTGTCATGATCAGACAGTTAAAGAATGAAAAGCAAACAGTGCAGATCATGATCAGACAGCAAAATAATGAATAGCTTACAGTGCAAATCATGATCAGACAGCAAAATAATGAAAAGCAAACAGTTCATATCATGATCAGACAGCAAAATAATGCATAGCAAACAGTGCAGATCATGATCAGACAGCAAAAGGATTAATAGCAAACAGTGCAGATCATGATCAGACAGCAAAAGGATTAATAGCAAACAGTGCAGATCATGATCAGACAGCAAAACAATGAGGCATAGAGCTTAGATATTCAGCATGTGGCATGACTCTCTACCAAGATTGCTCAAATTATGACCTCAGGGTCCAAATTGACCCAAATTAACCCTGCCCAGGGGTCTCTTGATTGTACATAGGCTTATTAAAAGGAAAATCATGAGCCAAAGGTAAAAATTGATCCTTTTCTGCTATTAATAACCTTCTATTATAGCCAATGGTAGACAGATGAGCGATATAGGGCCTTCATGTCCCTCTTGTTTTTACATAGGCTTAATGTAGGAAAAACTTCAAAAATCTTTTTCTCTAATACCACAAGGCCTAGGGGGTCACTTGACAAAGTGCCAGAGTGAGCTATTAGGATCGCATTCCGTCCGTCCACCATTTCCTTCAAACCACATATCCTCTGAAACCACTGCGCCAATGTTGATGAAACTTTACAGGGATGTTCCTTGCACAAAGCTCTATCAAAGATGTTCAAAGAATTCCATTCCATGCAGAACTCTGGTTGCTATGGCAACAAATAGGAAAAACTTTAAAAATCTTCTTCTAGGAAGACCTAGAGCTCAGATATTTGGCATGTGGCATTGTGTAGTGGACCTCTACCAAGATTGTTCAAATTATGACCCCAGAGTTAAAATTGACCCCAGGGGGGGTCACTTATTTTTACATAGGCTTTTATAGGAAAACTTCCTTTCAAAAGCCACAAAGCCTTAGGCTTAGATATTTAGCATAGTTTAGTGGACTTCTACCAAGATTGTTACGCGCCGCCAGGAGGCGGTGCGTATATTGGAATGCAGTAAGTAAAATTTCCATGGGGTGACGTAACTACTTTTAGACTGTAGAATGATTTCACAGTGTGTCTTTGTAACAAGCGGTCTTTTGATTTGAGATCGCGAACCAGTCTAAATTTTATGGAAATAGCCGAGTCTAAATTTTACGGAAATAGCCGATTTTAAACGAATGACTACGAACGACTGAGATTCTGCCGACGGGTAGCGGCTGAAGATAGTCTTTTAATTCAAATTATGACCCACAGAAAGCATGTTAATACTTAAAATGATGTTATATCAAAGAAACCCAGTTTGTTTTCAGATACATACCGACCATGGGTAAAATGCATTAATTTTCGTACCCTTTTCGAACCACGCATTTACATAAAATACAATAATGTGTTAAAGCATAAACATGTGTTGTCATTTTATCAGTGCCTCGGTCAAATTAATTTGCAAATTAACATTCCAAATATTACCGGTTTTTCCAGCATGGGCAAAATCACGGGAAATGCCGATCCGATATGCTAGAACTGTCAATCAACATGCCATAATTCTAATTCAATGAACACGTTACACACCGTTTCATATTTTCGGCACGGCTAAATAAGCTGGGTTTTGACCTAGTTTTTCAACCAATCAAATGTTACAAGTGGAAGCGAGGTGAATGGAATGCGTATACAAGATTCTCTATATCACGTGATTGCTTGAACGATAAATGATACAGATAGATTGCATAGCTCCTTTAATAACTTTCTCAGGAACGATGTCTATGCATATACTAAAATGTAACTCGACTAAACGCTTATTATCTTTTTTGTTTACTTTGTTACTTCTTAAAAGTTTACATATTGTAACAAACGGTTATAGGCATGTTTGAAGATTTTTTGTTAGACTGCACAGTTCCGATGCAAGAGTCCTCAACTCCTTAGCAATCTAACAATGCCAGTCTGACGATCGAGCGCCTGTTAGATCGTGTGGTTAAGGTCGCTTACTTGTAATCATAAAACTTATCACTGATTGACGGTCATTGGTTCGAGTCCTGCTACCTACCTGAGAAAGTTTCTTACGGAGGGTATGGGTGTTGTAATTCTCATATCGAAAAACGATTTTTAGGTAAACTGTATTTCATTCAAATACAGGCGGGCACTTTACCTAAAATTAATTTGCTGATAATTTTTAATTTTATACCTAATTAACAAGTGGAAATATATACAATTTTAGGTAATAGAGTGCCTTTTGTTTATAAAATATTCTTTGCGGACGAACAAAATGACGTATTACGATCACGTGATTGTTCACCGTGTTAATTGACAGACCTGAAAACTTAACAAATCTATCTATACCCATAACATCAAGCATTGCACTTAACAGGTATTTTCTCATATTCTCGGTATTTCTGCAAAACCACAAACCGTGATCATGGTATTTTCTATACACAAACCACATTTATTACGCACCGCCAGGAGCACCGCCAGGAGGCGGTGCGTATATTGGAATGCAGTAAGTAAAATTTCCATGGGGTGACGTAACTACTTTTAGACTGTAGAATGATTTCACAGTGTGTCTTTGTAACAAGCGGTCTTTTGATTTGAGATCGCGAACCAGTCTAAATTTTACGGAAATAGCCGAGTCTAAATTTTACGGAAATAGCCGATTTTAAACGAATGACTACGAACGACTGAGATTCTGCCGACGGGTAGCGGCTGAAGATAGTCTTTTAAACCGACTTTTAAATTTTTTTCTAACAGATATTTGAATATACTTTACGAAACTACCAAGCTTATGATGTGTCCACTTCTTATTTAAAGTGTCTGGGAAGTTAAATTCGTTTGTTTACATAAAGTTGTACCGCCATTCCGAAACAATCGTCTGTATTGGTGAATAACGAAGTTATACGCTATGAAGCTCGATGCCTCGATAGCGCAGTGCAATGTATCCCCGCCTGGCACGCGGGATATCAGAGATCGAAACCTCGCCGAGTGGAATTAACTTTATTTATTTTATATAGTGGGGAATAAATTAATTTATATCTTGGAAATAATTTTTCTTTCGTACAAGAATAATATAAATTGAAGCAAATTTATATGTTAGAATTCTAGACTTAAGAAAATAAACAAATAATTATTATTTCAATGATTTGTAATTCAATAATGTGACAGCAGCCAATTTCCATACAGAGGAAACAATGCCTATAGACTTGACGTAGAATCATCTTTTTTAGCATTAAACATTAACAAATGGTCAGCCTTATACAAAATTAGAGTGCAAAAAGATTAGGTTTGGTTAATCACCATACAATAAATCCAACATTACTAATTATCGCAACCCCCACTCCATTTGGCGGCGTTCAAACATTTGACTTGTTACATTTTTTAACATACGACCTGGACATCGGACAACTAAGTATTTCAATTTTGTACCGCCCTTCTACACAAGAAAGACTATTCAGGTACTGATTTTGCAATTGCCCACAAGACGCATGGTTTGTCAACTTCAAATACGCATGCAAGACTATGCCAATTTAACTGCAGACTGTTTTTTCGCGCTTGCTTGTTTGAAAGACTCACACACGTGTATAAAGTTCTTTTCCAACTCGCTTTTCCTGGAAAACGACCACTTGCAATATAGTCATACAATGCATACAACAGGTTGTATTTCTGAAGGATACAATATATATCAGGTATAAAACCACTGTATTGATTGTCAAAGTTCAAAAACCTCATTAGCCGATTAAGAAATACTTTCTTTGCTAAAACATTCTAAGGCAATCTGCACAACTGCCCCAGGAATTGAAGTTTTTTAAAGTCAATAATGTTTCCGACCGACTCCATGTTAATTGCATTCAAAGTGAAGTCTGTATTTGCACTAATGGGAAGATTCTGTATATGTTTTAAGCACAATCTGTGTGCAAATTCTATCATTTTCAAATCCGTCTCAGAATAATTATTCCAGAGCTCACATCCATCAGGAACCGTCTATAACGGTTATAGGGTATTCCTGCATCCATACAGAGAGCACAATGGAATTATATATAGTTCGCGACGTTAAAGGATTCAAGTCTATTGGATGTAAGCCACACTGACTCACACTAAGCAATGTTCCACGCATTTTATGGGCTGCATCCTGTATCATTCTACCGGTTGACATATATTTATCACAAATCAAGCCTAAGTGAGTATATGACTCGACGTCGTTGATGATCTCATGACCTAACCGCCATTGCCTCTGATTGGTTGAAGTGCCTGACTCATTGAAGACTATGACCGCACACTTGGACGCGTTGTAGTCAAAACGCCACCTACATGAATACTTATTACAAATAAGTATAGCATCTGATCTAGCGCGTGCTTAGAAAAAGATATTAAGATCATGTCATCTGCAACTGTTGGAGAACCGTGAAACTTGATCACCATATAAACAAATTACGAGACCACTTTGCTCCAGCTTAATTATAAGTCCGTTAATGTATACAAGATAGCAGTGAGGAGACGACTTCCCGCCTTGTCTAGTTCCTTGATTTATAGCGAACCACTTGGAAATAAACCCGCGATTTTTTACACAACTGGTCATATTTCTATAAATTTAAAAAAAAGCTTTAAGAGACGTATCGTCTATTGTATGACTAAGCTTATAAAAAAGGCCTGCATGCCATACTCGATCAAATGCTTGACGTCCGTCCAAAAAACAAATGTACAGTTTTGAACCTTGTTCCTGTTCAAATTTAACACTTTCTCTCACTATGAACGAAGTCATTATACACCCAAGCTTCTCTTGAAAACTCCCTTGCTGTTTACTAAGGTTCAATAACATGTGATCTTTACAACTATCAGTTCAAACAATTTCAAGATAACAGATGTTAATGTTATAGCTCTGTAACAATTTACGTTTACGACCGCCTTTGTGTAAAGCAAGGTCTTACTATTTGAAAGACCTTGTGTAAAGTTACAATCACACCTCGTTTCACTGAATCTGGAACGTAGCCTACACGTAGCATACACGTGAATACATTAGCAAGAACAGGCGAAATAATGTTTGTCACAGGTTTGATATGTTCATATTGTATATTGTTATATCCACCAGCCTTTCCACGTGGGCAGGCGGATATTACCTCATTGAAGCCATCGGGTAGTACCGTCACGGTAGTAGGATCTTGCGTCAAATCGTTGTAACTTCATATTATATGTTGAACAGGGAATTGTTAACGAAAGTTTAACACAAGGATTTCCGACAGATGGGTGGGTGTTGGCGGAGTTCGACATGCACATCGAGACTTCCACACAGGGAGCATCTTTTAATTCCGACCATAACAAGGTATTTTTTATCTCATAACTATGGCCATTTTACGAACTTGTATAATATACTGTTTTAATTTATTTAAAGAATGTACAACTAGCCATGGCTTTTAGAAATAGTCTCTTATAATTATGTTCATATGGCAGAATTAGACCCATCAGAGATTTCATTTGAAAAATCGATATCGGATTTTACTATCGTTCACCGAAGCTGACACTGAATTCGTATGGCATCCGAAAATTAACGGAAATCCTCGGACTTTCCCGCAAGTACACATTATTTCAGCCTGGGGCTATTTGGTTAATTTGTTGCAGAATTGCTAAAGCTAGCGTAAACTTATCTTATGTTTGCATCCATAAAAGAAGCCACAAAATATTTTTTGAAAGAAATTTCATTTTCTCCCATAGTGATGAACCACATTGTGAAACTACATGTTTCATTTTTTGTTGGTTAAAATGTACTGGTTATTTAAAATAAAGATAAAAAAGGTATTTGCCATGAAATCCATAACCGTTTAAGTAAAAGTTCTTAATCGTCGATTTATATAATGTGTAGTTTAATGTATAATTTGCGTGATTTGACCATTTATTCTTCATAAAAGCCAGGGATGTGCTACTCGTACTTGTACTTGTACTCGTACTTACTTGAGTACCAATTTTCAAGTACTCAGCAGTAATCAGTACTTGTGTTAAATTGTGAGTACAAATACTCATACTTACTCGAGTACTAAAGCAAAATGGCCAGTACTTATGAGTATTTTACGAGTACTATATGAGTACTTTCACACTTATCATGTTTATGTGTGAAATGCAACATAAAGTAACCTCATGAAAAATATATATAAAGTGAATGGTAAGAAATAATCTAACGAAGTACATGTACAATGTATTATAATATAAAGTGAGTGGTAAGAAATAATTCATATTAACAAGAAATTGGACAAGCTAATTAACAAAATCTGCCTACTTTTGTACATGTTGTATAATGATTATAATAACTTATTTATTAATGCATTATAAATAAATCATGATCACAGTAAATATAGACTATTGTGGTAGAAATACCTAACTGCAAGCTACAGTACATTCAAAAGCTATCACCTTAATATACCTGTATACAATGCATAATAGCAATTTGCTAATAGCAATCAATTATGGTATTATCACCTTTGCAAACAGGCAGATTTCATTTTTACAAAATTTAATTGGTGAATAGAAGTCATACTTTAAATGGTTTTTAAGCGAAAGCAAGCTAACAGAGCTAGTAACTTGCTCAAAATTTGTAAACCTGTACTTGAATGTATCAGTCATGTCAAAATCAACTGTGTTGAAACACTATTAAATTCCTGACAGAACAGTCGGAGATGAGCTATTAATGCCAACTGTCCAAAGAAAGACTTTTTAGTTTAGGGGGTAAGGTCTTCAGGCCTGATAGGTGCAGACTGACAGACAACATATTTGAAATGCTAATGATGATATGATGCAACTGTTACAGTCTGTGACTATAGACTATTGACAGTGGGATTTATTGGTGACTGTTTTCCAATTTTTGAATATTTATTAATATATTTCTGCAATGATATTTCCCGGGTTGTGAGGTGTTCACAGACAATCGATCCTCCAGCACTTTCAGTCCTTTGATTTGGTATTGAAAGGAATTATCGAATAGGTACAAAAGCAATACTTTCTGTATGAAATATAATAGATGTGGGTTTAAAGATAACAAGCCCAGTGACAACATATTTGTTTTGTTCAAGTTCACAAGTCCCGTTTTTCCTCAATTTCTACACATCCATGTTTCACATTTGAACTGCATCTGACATGTTTCTGTTGCCGTCATTTTGTTTTACGTACATGACGTCGGTAGTTCATGCCAGACGTGTATTTCACGGAAAATTTAATGAACGCCTGACGTGTTTTTGTTGTTTATTTGACAGTTTTACAGTGTATGTATGGAATTTTATGATACACCTCTACAGTGGATTATCTTAGTGTAAGACCAGGAACGTAGAATTCTACGTTCCTGGTAAGACCTATTTTAGCCCACAAAACTCTTCAGTGGTTTATTTCGATTTGATTTGAAACTGTAACACGCAATAAAGCTTGATTTCAACTTTCATAAGATGTATTGCATGATATAAACATTGTAAAATAAAAAGCGAAAATTCAATAAGCTCCAACTTATGACGTCGCGCCAGGGTGGGTATTAGTTAACGCTGTTGCCTTTTCAGTATATATTGTTTCAGCATAGACCAAGAAATCAGTACGTGCAATTATGTCGGTACCTTATTTGCGGAGAAAATCCTAAGTAAATACGAAAGTTTTGCCAAAAATCGAGTGTTTTCGAATTTTTTTTTGGCATCAATTAAAAGTGTTAATATTCAGACCTGAAAAATATTGAATAACGGGGGAGAATAAACTGCATTTTACACTGATCTTGGTGAATCTTGGGCAAAAGTCACTATATACTAGTACATATCCAAGCATACTCATCAAAGTTTAATAACACTTGATCTAGTTACATCATCTTGTCTATACATTTGGTTATCAAATTGACCCAGACATCCGTAGATATAACTTTTGATAATGCACCTGTCATTATTTTGCCCGCCCGGGGGGGCGGCGGGCATACACGGGGCTTTAGACAGAACACCATTCCTGACAGGCGGGAATTTGACAAACTTATTGAATCCGGGTCCCGGGAAATAGACTTTGGCCGGTTTTACATCCCGGGAATCGGGAATTTCGACGCCACAAAAAAAAAAGGGGAGTAACCGCGAAAAGTCGAAAGACGACGGCGATATTTTTATACGTGTTTTTCTAGTAGCAGACAGCGCATGCAGCATGATGGATGACCTATTGAATTTTCTGTCGAGAAAATTGTGGGATGGGGCGAGAAGATTGCCCCAGAAATAGGAACAATATTCAAAGGTATACAGGGATTGTATTCTCCATTTATTTTCACCTATACCCAGACATAGTATGCATGGGGCCGAGCGGTTTTCATGTTTGTCATCTGTTTTCGCGAATTAGACCCATTTATTTTGCGAGTCTGAGAGGCGTCACATGAAACTCACGATATGTCGTATTAATAATACTAAATCCACAAAAAGAACGTTCACTATACCTGTAGAATACAAACGATTACAGCAGAAAACTTCAAAAATAAGCATTCAGCAAAAAATGAAAGTAGAATTGGTAACCTATTTCATTGATTCCCGCTTTGTTAAACGTAAATCAAATATTTCGCAAACACATAGGAGAACCAATCCAACAGTATGATATATTCTTAGCGACATGGTTTACTGACATTGTCAGAATGACCTCAATATTAAAGGTACTGTCTCACCTAATTTAAATTTTAAACGCGTACATTCATAGATTTCTGACACTGTCAAAACAGGTAGATTTCACTCTTATCTTTAAGATCAATCTTAGATGTTTATTGAATATGGCCCCAGAAACTTAAAACTAATCAGGTGTATCTTTTTTCCAGAACATATTTTAGCAAGACAAGATATTATACCTAGGTTTCTTTGAGGCCTGCTGCTCTTTTGTGAGCCTGACTGTGAGGGTTCTAATTTGGCAAAATCTTTCACTGTCAAAATTGTGCTAGTTAAAATCGTTTCAACTAGCAAAATGTCAGACAAATTGACTAGCAAAATGTGGTAAAATCGGCCGTCTTACTATTTACCATCTAATTGCAGTCTTTTTTCTTTTCTCAATTAGAGTTCAAATCCGTGAGCAAAATTCAGCTATGAGGCAGAATTTTAACTAAGATTTTAAAAACGTTACGGGCATTTTCGCTAGTATGCTAGCCCAATTCAATCCCAGGATGTTGCATGATAAATCAGCTTTATTCTTGAATCACGCTTAACTACATATATACTGTATATTTCTTAATAAACACCCCTCCCGTAATAAATGCCCCTTCCCCATTTTTAGAGCAAAGGCTTTAGGAAATTTCTAAAAAGTGCTTTCGATATTCATGTTGTTTCTTTGCACATTTCCATAAAATAGCTGTTTATCCATGCATTTCATTAAGTGACAAAGACTTAATTTTTACCTCAATTATATCCCTTTAGATAATGAATTTGAAATCTAGATCATGTTCGAAATTGGGTCATGAGGGGTCAAAAATTAAGTCTCTAGGTCAAATCTTAGAACATTTTTGGTCCAATTTAAATGAAACTTAATTAAGTTTGAAACCTTAAAGATTATAAAATTCCCTCTATTTCAGGTATAAATGTGGAAGTGTCATGGAAGTGTCCAGGTTTGGCCGCAGGAGGAGGAAGAAGTCCTTTTAGTGACTTTTTGTGTTAAATTTATTGTTAAAAAAAATAAGAAGTTTAAGTGTTGTAACTTTTTAGCTCACCTGAGCACGAAGCTATTGTGATCGGTCAATGTCTGTCTTCGCAAGTCTGGTGTCCTCAACTTTTAGTGTTAGCACTCTAAGAGGCCACAGATATGGTTCAATCGTAATTAAACTTGGTCAGCATGCTTACCATCCCTATAGAAACTGGGTCATGTGGAGTCAGAAACTAAAGAACTGGGTTTATTTTGTAGCTAAACTATTCTAGGAAAATAAGAGCTTATACGATCAATTGTGCGTCCGTGTCCGCATTGGTTAAAAGTTTTTAAAAAGTCTTATACATTCTATACTATCAAAGATATTCAACTGAAACTAGGTACGGGTATTTAGTGGGACTACCACTACCATACTAAGAAGGCCCATAACCCTGGATGCATTTTTTCAGAATTAGCCCCTTATTTACTTGAAAAACCCATTTTATAAGTTTCTTCCAAGTCTAACCATTTGAATACTATCAAAGTTATTAAACTGAAATTGATACATATATATATTCATTGGGACTATACCTACCTTACTTCAAAGGCCCATTACTCTGGATTCATTATTTTCCTAATGATGTGCCTTTGTACTTATATTTGTTTCATTGTTTTTCTGATAGCAGCTTTATTTATTGATTGATCTTTTAGATATTTACCCTCTCCCCTACCCCCGGGGCATTTGATGCACCAAGCAGGCTCAAGGGTGGGGATTTAGACAAAAATGGTTGTCTCTAGGGTGGGGATTTAGACTTCAAACTTTTCAAGATGTCAAATTCCACTGGGTCAGCCCGCCGCCCCCCCGGGCGGGCAAAATAATGACAGGTGCATAAAGGCTACACTAAATCTAGAAATCTAGAAAAGTATGTACCGGCATGCTGTTCTCCAACTTATGACAAGAGCTGTCCCTCACAAGTGAAAAATACCCCCGAAAGAGGTGTCACACAGTCTGTGTCCTCCACATGTGCTCAATAATCTTGCCATGTAATTTTAAAATCCTTCCATGCATGAAAGAGTTACTATGCATACAGTATTCCATTACTTTAAAACACTAAGTGTGACCTTGAACTTTGAGGTAGGGACGTGGTTCTTGGGCACAACACATTGTCTTGATGTGTTGAACAATTGTTAACAAAGTTATTTTAAAATCAGTCAATGTATGACAACGTTACAGACCCGACACACATGTATGCATATATACAGGATTCCATTACCAATACATTTTAAGTGTGACCTTGTCCTTTGAGTAAGAGACGTGGGTCTTGCACGCAACATGTTGTCTTGATGTGCTTGACATTTGTGCCAAGTTATTTTAAAATCCTTCAATGCATGACAAAGTTACAGCCCTGACACGAAAAAATGTAGCGGACGCGCAGACGGACGGACAGTGCTATTTTAATATGCCACCCTTAGAGTGTAAAAATAACTAGATGGTACACTTGGTGTCGCCCTCTTATGCTTTGTCAGAATAACCAACAATTTTGTGACAAAATCTAAGTGTAAAAAGGGGCATAACTCTGTCAAATATGACCTTGGCCAACAAACTTTGGCGGCATCATGACCCTTATGTCATAAGCAATACAATTTGAAAGTTTGATGAAGAAATCTTAAGAAATGGCAAAGTTATAGCCAACGTTAAGTTTTCGTGACAAAATCTAAGTACAAAAAGGGGCATAACTCTGTCAAATATGACCTTGACGTACAAAATTTGGTGGCATCATGACCCTATTGTCATAAGCAATACAATTGTAAAGTTTGATGAAGAAATCTTAAGAAATGGCAAAGTTATAGCCAACGTTAAGTTTGTGTGACGGACGGACGGACCGACGGACCGACGGACGGACAAAGCGATCCCTATGTATCGCCTTTTCTCCGAAAGGGCGACACAAAAATGCAATTTCAGCTGCTGTTTTGCAGTTAATCTCAACTAAGCATGCTTGGTATATCATACATTAATATATATTACCTACTTGCAATTTTTTACACATTTTCCAGCATTAAGTATTTATCAAAAGAGACTAATCAAGAGCTGTCAGTAGGACAGGGCACCGCTTAATTAATTGCCTAGAAAGCAAAAAAGGATCTGTATAAACAAGGGCTGTAAGTAGTAAGATATTAAGAGTTATCTAACTTAATTGTTTGAAATCCCTAATTACTACAGCTAAGTTTTAAATTATTACTTTAAATGTGCATGACAGTGCCAGTTGCACACACGCCTATTTTAAAATCAATCAATGCATGACAAAGTAACAGTCAGGACACGAATGTGTGCATATATACAGGATTGCATTACCTTTAAACTTTAAGTGTGACCTAGACCTTTGAAGTAGGGACGTAGTTCTTGCACACAACACACCATATTGATGTGTTGAACAGTTGTGCAAAGTTATTTTAAAATCCTTCGATGCATAACAAAGTTACAGTCTGGACACGAATGTGTGCATATATAGAAGATTCCATTATATTCAAACTCTAAGTGTGACCCGACTGTGAGGTAGGGACGTGGGTCTTGCATGCGACACATCGTCTTGATGTGCTGAACAATTTCAAAATCCTTCAATGCATGACAAAGTTACAGCCCGTACACAGAAAAATGTAAGGGCCGACGCACAGACAGACGGACGTACACACCAGACAGACTTTGTGATGTTATCCCCTTGATCTTTCTTTGATCTTTTTTACAATACAATTATTTAACCCCACAGTACCATTTTTAACCTCTTAATGAAGGAATGAACTAAATTTTCCCAGCAAACAAATGACGTTGTATAGACGTTGGACCCCGACGTTGGATCAACGTCGGATTTTGGTTGGATTTGAAAGTTTTTTAGACGTCGGATTCTGACGTCGATACAACGTCGTGGTCTGACCATTTCCCAACGTAAATCCAACCATTTTCCAACATGAACCCAACCGTATAACGACCTGAATCCAACCATTTTCCAACCTAAACCCAACTGTATCATGACCTAAATCCAACCATTTTCCAACTTAAACCCAACTGTATTACAACCTGAATCCAACCATTTTCCAATTTAGATCCAACTTTATCATGACCTGAATCAAACTATTCCTAGTTCAAATTCAACAACTTCCAAATCAAAGTAACAAGTTTGCCAGCCATCCAATATCCTTAATAAACAACTTTTCCCCTATTGCAGACTTGAACTACAGCCCAAAAATAGACGCGTAGTTTGATTATTAATGAACAACAAAAGTGTCAGTTCAGTATTAAACATATTGTATTAGTCATAGTCATAATCATTATTAGGCAGAGACATATATCAAAACAAATAAACCTTTTTGTAAAAAGAAGCAACAAAAACACTTCAAAATAAAGTAAAATATCTTTCTAAAATTATGATTTTAAATTTACAAATAGTATGAAATGTTGGTACATGTAGTTTTAAGTATATTTAAATCATCTTTCAAGTCAGTCATAGTATAAGCAATTGAATTACGGTACTTTAAAGTACAAGCAACTAAAAGCATGTTCTCAAGCAAGCCATGGATTAAATTTTAGCTAGTAGGTCTATATCACAATTTCAAACAACATAAAATCACTGTAACGATAAAGTATTGCTGGAATCAAAACCGTTATCAATCACAGAACAGATCTTATAGAATTGCACATTACAACAGGACAGTCAGTTTGATTTCTTTTCAAAATTATCTGTTTTCTTTAGTTTGATTTTTTTCGCCCACCACCATCTCTCCGATCTGGTGCATATTTCAAACACATTTGAATTGAAGACTTTGTGGTAAACCTGCCCTTCGGGGGCAAGCTCGGTTTCAAATGATCCTCGGAATAGACTTAGTTCGTGGGCTTTCAATTTATTAATCAGGATGACCGACACCACTGACCATTTATAAGACCGGTCAGAAGTCTTTTACACTCGGGGTTCAAGAGCCGAGTGCATTAAATGTTCCATTGCTCAAATTGTTCTATGTTGCCAGGTAGATAGTTTAAGTTGTTGTCTCCCTTTGTTGTTTTAAGTATGTAGCTGAAGTAAGCAAACACCATTCGTTTTCATGAGTTTATTTTCTACTCAACAAGTCCAACATACATGTATAAAAGTTCCAAGATAACAAATCAGTGTGCTCAAGTAATGTCAAGTTCAATAGGGTAATGTTAAGTTCAGTATCTGCACACCAGCCTTAAACAGGATTCAGCAAATGCCTGTTGAGGTTGTTGATAGTATACAAGTACAACATAGAATACCAAAGCTAAAATTATTCCAAGGTTAGTGACTAAATGCCAGGTGAAAGTTTTTAAAAGTAAAAAAGATACATCCGTTGGAAATGCGCCACCTACAAACATATTTCCCGCATATCGCAGCGCCACCTATTGAAAATATTTAAAGGGGCAAAAGGAGAGTAGTTTGATAATAAAAAATCTCAAAAACTTCAACGCAGATGTAGTTATCAATTAGATCACACGATTTAATAAACTAATTTCCGGGGATTACAGTCTTTTAAAATTACGACCTCAATCCGACGACGTTCCAACGTCGGAAACCGACGTTATAAAGAGGTCGGGGTTTTGACGTTGGATAGACGTCGGATCAGGTCGCCGACGTCGTGACCAAAATCCAACGTTGATCCAACCTTGTACCGACGTCGCGTGTTTGCTGGTAAACAACATCATAATGCTAAGTTGTACTCAAACCTTAAAGGTACACTACTAAGGGAAAATACATTACCTTATGCAAGACACTAAATAATGAAGATTGTCAGGTTAAAATTTACAGAAAGTGTTTGGAACACGAAGAAAATATGTGTATTATGTTGAAATCTCAGTGATTCCATAAAATGACCACCCAGGTCTTTTTAACTTTCTTCATAATACATAGAAAAATAAATGCACATGTACTGTGGTTTATTTAGAATTTCTACATACCAACTTTCATTTTTTTATCAAAAATAACTTATTTCTGTGTTTTTAAAGAATCTTTGAGTTTTCGCTTTCCTAAGTATTGGACATTTAAACACAAAGTGGACTGGTACGAAAAACTTAACCAAGACAATAAAGGGCTTTAATAAAAAAAATTGCTTGACAGAGTTACCTTCTCTTGCTTACAGATGGGGGTCATGATGCAAACAAGACTTAGTGTTCCAAGTTTCACAGCAATTCTCGTAGGGTTAAGTAAATAAGTAGATTTTACCCAGATTCAATGTATTTTTTAAGTAAAACTAGATGGGTGTTCAGTAGAACACTTGTGCCGCAGTCTTATGCTTTGTCAGAATAACCAAGTTTAACAAGAGGGCCATGATGGCCTTATATCACTCACCTGACTACCATTTGCTATGATAAAAGGGGTCATGATTTTAGCATAATTTGTAGAGGTTCACTAGACAATGCTAAGTAACATTTCCAATATCTATTATCTGCCTGTTGGCCTTGTGTTTTCCCTATATATGCCTTTGTTAAATCAAGTGCTTTCCCCCCTTCCAGGGAAGGTTTAATTTTGACAAGGGGGTCATGAATTGAACAATCTTGGTAGAGGTCCACTAGACAATGCTACATGCCAAATATCTAAGCTCTAGGCCTTGTGATTTTAGGACAGAAGATTTTTAAAGTTTTCCCTATATAAGCCTATATAAAACTAAGTGACCACCCGCACGGGGTCAATTTTAACCTGGACGTCATAATTTGAACATTCTTGGTGCAGGTCCACTAGACAATGCTACATGCCAAATATCTCAGCTCTAGGCCTTGTGCTTTCAGAGAAGAAGATTTTTAAAGTTGTTCCTATATGAGTCTTTGTAAAACTAAGTGACCCCCCGTGCGGGGTCAATTTTGATCTGGGGGTCATAATTGGAACAATCTTGGTAGAGGTCCACTAGACAATGCTACATGCCAAATATCTAAGCTCTAGGCCTTGTGGTTTCAGAGAAGAAGATTTTTAAAGTATTTCCTATACAAGCCTATGCAAAACTAAGTGACCACCTGGGGGGGGGGATTTTGGGGGGGGGAAATAATTTGAACAACTTGGGAGAGTCCATAAAATGCTACATGCCAAATACTAAGCTCTACCTTGGTTTCAGAGAGAAGTTCCTATACAAGCCTATGCAAAACTAAGTGACCACCTTTGACCCGGGGGTCATAATTTGAACAATCTTGGTAGAGGTCCACTAGATAATGCTGCATGCCAAATATATATGCTCTAGGCCTTGTGGTTTCAGAGAAGAACACCCCAGTGACACAGTATTTAAAATTTATATAATATTTGATGCTTTGATTATTGGACCTTCACAACTTAAGGCTTCTGTGAAGTATTATTAAATTTTGACCAGCAGGTTTGGAGATTAAAAACACACAAGACTTTACTATCGAGCCCCTGTGATCTTTGATCTAGTGACCCGAAACATCAACCATGCATGATGCTTATCACTTATATGAAGTATCATTAAATTCTGACCAGGGGTTTTGGAGATTTAGCGTCCACAAAATTTTACCATCTCCAGCCTCTGTGACTTTGACCTTTGAACTAGGGAACCGAAACCTGGTCCATGCACATCTATGCATTGTACTTATCACCTGTGTAATGAGTTATTAAATTCTGACCAGGGGTTTTGGAGATTCAGCGTCCGCAAGATTTTACCATCTCCAGCCCCTGTGACCTTTGACCTGGAGACCTGAAACATGGACCATGCACAACTAGACATTGTACTTATCACTTGTGTGAAGTATCATTAAATTCTGACCAGGGGTATTGGAAATCTAGTGTCCACAAGATTCCGTCTACAGACAGACGGACAGACAAGCTGAATCCAGTATACTCCCCCCTAACACAGGGCGGGAGGGGGGGGGGTATAATAAAGAAATTAAATTCTTAATGATTTTAACCTATACCTTGCTGGCAGAAAATGATTTTGTCTTTGGAACCAGTGCAAAAAATCATGACTAGCAGCTTGCAATATATACCAGGTATGCAGAATGATTTTTCAAAATAAAATATTTTAACTGAGCAGCCCTCATATTTCATCAATTGTTACACTGCCCAAACTGAAAGATAGCCTGTTTCAGAAATTAGGGTAAGTTTATATCAAAACCGCCCCAGCAGCCATCCACAAGTATTACATATTACTATTTTGATAGCCATTAGATTATGTCTACCATAGAGCAGTTTTGTCATCTGGAAACTGGTTGGGACAGAGACAAGAATCAATTTATCTGCAATTCATTTTTTATTTTGCATGTCAAAATTTTAAAATAACTAAAACTAAAACAAAGCATCTTTATATGATAAAACAAGCAAAATTTCCCTTTCTTGTAGTCTGAAGTTGCTGAGAATAATTTTTGATACTTTCATGTCAATATGACCCTCAGAGGTTACTTACTGTCAGTCAAAAATCAAGAAAACTTAATTCTCCTTGTACTGAGCGCTATTTTAATTTTACCAGCACAAGACAACTAATATTACAAGAGTTTCTCCAAACTATTTTAAAACAACATGATAGCAACAGTGATTATCATTCTATTATTACACTTTATTAACACAAACCTAAAGAACACAAGTTAAGTGTGATTGTGTGTACTGCAAATAGCAGAGTTATATCTAGTTTGTTTTATCCATATAACATTTTCATATGAATCTATTCCCTATATCCAGATTTTCGCTATGTCCGGAGTCGTTATATACAGAGTAGCTGAATAAGAGTGAATTTAAATGGTCCCCAAGGATGTCGTTATAAACAGAGTTTACTGTTGAAATTTAAGTTTGAAGTGTGCCTGGTAGTGATTTCAGTCTTTTTTTTGTTTGTTAGTAAACAAGAGCCATGTTACACATGGTTAATCCCCCCGCCATGAAGAAATTACCTGAAGGTTGTACTTTCGTACATTTTACTTGCAGGGCCCACGCTGTCGTTCGCCACTCGAACCATTTGGCGAAACTTCGATCAAAGTGGCGAAGAAAAATCGTGAGTGGCGAAAATGAAAAAGTCTCTTTATTTTAGACCTCCATATTTGTTTTGTTCTAAATCGTAACACAGTCTGCATTCAATAAACATCTTGACACGCGAGAAATGCAATTTGCAACCAAATAATCCGTTTAATAATCGATGTTCACTCGACTATTAAATTGACAATAAACATTACACATGTCAAAACGCACATGTCAACCTTTAAATCGCTGTGTTGTCTCGCCGCTTTTGATTGGCTTAAAGTGTTTTATTGACCAATGAAAGCTGATGTAAAAAATGGTAGCGAGTAGGCGGTGCGACATCGAGATTGACACTCGAAAACATTGTCAGTGTTTACGAAAAATAGAGCGACTCAAACGTGATCCCTAGTTGTAATTACGGCTGGTTAGATGTTTGATGCCTTTAATTTCGGAGAATCATTCAATAAATAATCAAATCGGCGAAATAATGAACGGTTTGAGGATTTCGCAAACATTGTCGCCGCCGTCTTATCTTGTGTGTACTGCAGTAATTAGTAAAATTGCTGCCGATAATTTTTTTTTAAAAAGACTTTTACAATATAAAAAGAATATAAAAAGAAAAACTCCTGGAAAATAAGATAAAAAAATAATTTTCACTGAGAAATGATTTAAGTGAGGCAAACTTGGACAATTTAATGTTGATTTCAATTGTAGGAAACTTACCAACATAGGAAAACATTTTAAAATACACTTCTTGCTTTCAAGGTATACAAACTTTCATAAACCAGGCAACATCTTTAAAAAAAAGAATAGTTGGTATGTCTTTAAAAGTAAGGATTGAATTTGAAATGTAATCCTGTATTGATTTCATCAAATTAAAAAACACAGGAGTACATTTTAAAATACAAATCTTGCTTCAAAGGTATACACACTGTCTTTCGAAGGCCCCAAAAGTATAGGTAGAATATCACCATTTGCCTTTGGGAAATTAAACATTTTCGCCGCGCCATGCCGCAGGAGTGGATACCCCTCCCTATCACTCCGAAAGAAAGTGGCTCCAACTTTTTTCAGCCCAGTGTGTGCCCTGACTTGGTGAGAGGAAATCCTTAAAAAGTTGTATAGTCATGGTCATGCTGAGTACAGTTTTTAAGTAAGTGGAAAAAGAATAAGGCAATGAAGAGAAGGTTTGCAAAATTATATTAATGTTCATTATCAGTATAGGTATGATATTTTTCTAATTGACTAAAAGTAGGCAAGGTAGAGTTATTGTTCTTGCACACTGCACTTCCTACCAATGTGCTATGTCAGTGTGTTAAGTTTGAAGAAAATCCCTAAAGTACTTTTGAAGTTATGCTCCGAAATTTTTTTTTCAAGTAAATCTGATAAAGGGGAATAACTCTAAAAGTAGGCAAGGTAGAGTTATTGTTCTTGCACACTGCACTTCCTACCAATGTGCTATGTCAGTGTATTAAGTTTGAAGTAAATCCCTCAAGTACTTTTGGAGTTATGCTTTGGACAAAACTTTTAAAGTAAATCTGATAAAGGGGAATAACTCTAAAAGTAGGCAAGGTAGAGTTATTGTTCTTGCACACTGCACTTCCTACCAATGTACTATGTCAGTGTATGAAGTTTGAAGAAAATCCCTCAAGTACTTTTTGAGTTATGCTCCGGACAAAATTGGGACGGACGGAGACCATTTCTAATATCCCCTTCGCCTTCGACGGGGGGATAATTAATCACCAAGTGGTACATTTTACATAAGGAAAACTTAGTTTTGTTTAAATTTCGCCAGTTGAAGTAGGTAGTGAAACAAGAGGGCCAACATGGCCCTATATAGCTCACCTGAGTACCATTCCTCCATAAGACATGGTCAAAAGGTCAAAAGGTCATGATCAAGGACAGTTTGGAAATCTGCTTTGAAAAACTGTCCACACAATGCAGATTGCATTATCTGTCTGTAGCTTCAACAAGTGTGCCAAGATGGCCCTATATTGCTCATCTGGCTACCATCGTCAGTTGTTGCTAAGGAAGTCACTGATCACTAGTCCAAGTCACAAATTGCTGAAGAACTCCGTGGTTGCTAGTTAAGTTGCCTATAGGAACTCATTGAAAGCTAGGTTTTTCCCATATACAGACAAGGGACCCTAGGGTGTGGTCAATTTGGCCAAAGGGAATGGATTTGAACAATCTTGGTAGAAGTCCACTAGATTATGCTACATACCAAATATCTTGGCTCTAGGCCTTGTGGTTTTGGAAAAGATTTAAAAAAAAAAGAATTCCCATATAAGTCTATGAAAACAAGTGAAGCCTGGGCGGGGCCAATATTGAACCCAGGGGCAAGAATTGAACAAACCTAGTAGAGGTTCACTAGACAATGCTACACATGAGATATCTAAGCTCTAGGCCTTGTAGTTTTATGTAGAAAGATATAGGTTTTCCTATATAAGTGTATGTAAAACAAGTGATACCTGGACAGGGTCAATATTGACCCAGGGCTCATAATTTGAACAATCTTGGTAGTGGTCCACTAGACAGTGCTACATACTAAATATATGAGCTCTAGGCCTTGTTATTTTGAAGGAAAAGATAATAAAGTTTTTCCAATATTAGTCTATATGAAAACCACTGGCCGCCTGGGTGTGGTCAATTTTGACCTCAGGGGCATGATTTGAACAAACTTGTTTACTTTCCACTAGAGAATGTTACATACCAAAATCTAAGCTGTAGACCTTGTGGTTTTGGAGTTGATTTTTAACAGTTTTCTTATGCAAGTCCATGTAAAAGAAGTGAACCTTTGTGCGAGGGCAAAATTGACCCCCAAGGGATAATATTTGCCAAATATCTCAGCTTTTGGCATGTTGTTTCAGAGAAGAATTTTAAAGTTTTTCTCATGGAAACCTATATAAAATCAAGTGACTTTCAGGGCAGGGTAAATTTTGACCCAGGTGTCATGATTTGGTAACTTTTTGTAAAGGTCTGCTGGATAATGCTACACGCAAAATATCTAAGCTTTGGGCCTTGTTGTTTTTAAAAAGATATTAAAGTTTTTCTTATTTGTTGCCATAGCAACTAGAGTTCTGCATGGAATTGAATTCTTGGAACAACTTGGTAGAAGACCACCAAAGGAACATAACTGCCAAGAGTACCATGCACTATCCCGAACTAGAGTTCATCAAAACAAACATTCTGACTAACTTTCAAGATGTTGCGTTCAAAATGCGGGTTGTATAATGTTGACAAGGTTTTTCTATGAATTGATCCTGTGACCTAGTTTTTAAATATATGTAACCCAGTTTCAAACTTGACCTAGAGTTTATCAAAACAAATATTCTGACCATCATTCAGTATGATTGGGTAAATGTGGCTTCAAGATTGTTCAAAAGGTTTTTCTATGATTTGACATGACGACCTAGTTCTTGACCCTGCTTAATCCAGTTTCAATCTTGACCACGAATGCATCAAGGCAAACATTCTGACCAATTTTCATTGGGTATCATGCTTCTAGATTGTTCACAAGGGTTTCCAAGATTTGACCTGGTGACTTAATTTTTGAACCCACATTGACCTAGTTTCGTACTTGACTTAGATTTCATCAAAACATTGTGAAAAACAGATGTCAAACATGGCTTCAAGATTGTTTACAGGGCTAATTCTGTTATTACACCTGGCTTCCTAGATTTTGACCCCTAAAGGACTAGTTTCAATTACCAAGAATTCACCAAGGAAAACATTCTATTTTTCAAGGCATAAAATGTGGATTCTAGTGTTCACAATGTTTTTCTAAGATTTGACCAGATGACCTAGTTGTTGATCCCACATGACCCAGTTAAGGACTGACACACATTCTGACAAATTTTCAAGATAATTAGGTATGAAATGTGGTTTAAAGTTATAGTGTTCATAATGTTTTTCGAGACGAAAATTATTTTTGGATATTTATTAACATTAATTACTATGGATATACGTCTTTTGTATTACTAAAACGGACAAAATAACCTTTAAACTTTAGTACGATGCAACAAAGCATTATATGGATAAGGTAATAGAACCAGTTACAATGCTGTTGCACTGATATATATGACGTCAGTGTAGCGCATGCGTTTTTCTACTTAATTTGTTTGATGCAATGAAGTGTTATCTGCCGAAGCCAGTAGTTAGTCGCTACAATGTTATAGCACGTATGGAGTATGACGTCAGTTTCGCGCTTTTGTTATTATTTTGCTGCGGAACAGTTGCCATATTGGAACCGGAGTTCCACTAGAATTCGTTTTATCGATCTTCTTAAGTGAGTTGTTGTATTTTTATGAATGGCCGAAGAAACTATATTATTGATATATTGATAGCGTTGTGGCTACAGAGTATAGCCTGTTTGTATTAACGATTTTTGGGCTTTATAATAGCGACCACGGTGATGACCTACATTAGCAATGCAAAATCAACTAGAGTTGCGTCCCTTGAATGAATCTTATGAATATTTATGAAGCGCTTAATCAGCCCAAGAATGGTGCCGATTTATTTCGCTTTAGAAATGATTAAAAACGGAATTGCCGGAAAACAGTCTAATTTGAATATTTAATTAAGACCTTAATACCTCGGGGAAAACCCATAAATTATCCGAATGCCGTAATTTATCAGTACAAAAACAAGTGTTACAAGTTTGAGAACTGTTGATTTTCCGTTAATCGGTCGATTTCGCTTGGTTTTCAGGTTTTATTTGAAAGGTTTGATTATAATTTAATGTTTTCACTCATAATTATAAACAATGAAGGAATTCAGTTCGAACCAAACATGTTGACATGTACAAAAAAGCCTGTCAGACTACATAATATTTAGTCTGGAAATTTTAGTGTCTTTTCCATGCAGTAACAGTGAGTTAGTTATGAGCAGCAGCATTTGATATCAATCCAGTCCTTAATTGCAAGGACATGATATTATTCTAACAACAGCAAAAGTTACAAATGGTGTTTTTCAAAATGGTTTCACAGAAAACATGTGCAATTCTTGTTCATGAAAAACTACACCACATTCATTTCAAATAATTATGTGTATTACAGAAGTGAATTCAGATTAAACTTTGATGCAATGTTCATATACATATATATATATTAAAAGATAAAAACACAGTCCATTATTTGCCAACCGGTTTCGCTTTCCTGCTCATCAGGCGGCATATTTGCCCTGATGAGCAGGAAAGCGAAACGGGTTGGCAAATAATAATTTAATTATCTCATGGACTGTGTTTTTATCTTTTGATATATTTAACTTTTTCCCGGCACATGTTTTTGAATTTTTCACGTACAGTAAAACTTTGTTACTCGAGCATCGTTAACTTGAGAACCCCAGACAACTCGAGGACTCCTGTCAGTCCTGGCAATTTTACCTCTATGTTTACCAGAAAATATTACGGATAACTCAAGAATCGCTAACTCGAGAACCCCAGATAACTGGAGGAACACCTGTGGTCTTTCCAGGTAGATTTCTTTCTAAATTACATGCGGCAACTCGAGGTCACTGATTATCAGATTTTTCTCACCTCCGATGGCGCATCATTATTTTGACACGTTATGTGAAAAACTTCTATTGTAAATTGATTGTTCTCGTTAATTAGTAAGTAATTAATAAGTGTACAGAATGCTTTTCGCACATTTAAATTGTCTTAAATCATGTGTAATTACACCCACTTGCTACTTTTATCGAAAAAGAAGAAAATCATGTTTGTGAGTTTCTAATTACAAGAACTTAGTGATGAGATGAAAAGTTCGAGTCTGAGTAGGCTTTTGATAATAAAGCTTGAGAGAAAATCCCAAATTGCATAATTCTTTTGTCTGATTTCTATAACCTCTACGCTAACTGAAAGAAATGTGCCTTTTCTTTGTTTCAAAGCTGTTTCATAGCTATCTTTTGCCTATGCATATAACGATCTTTATTTATATTTTGATACATTTGTTGAGCGATTAAAATGATATTAACTGTCATGTGTTTCTTTGTTTTACTCTGTCTCGGAAGACATTTACAAACAAGAGGGCCAAGATGGCCCTATATCGCTCACCTTGGTACAAGTCCACTTGCCTGGTGGAAGATCACTAGATAATGTTATATACCAAATAAGTTTTCCTATATACACCTTTGTAAAACAAATGATCCCCCCCGCCCGGGCAAGGTCAATTTTAACCCCAGGGGCATAATTTGAACAAACTTTGAAGATGTCTACTAGGCAATGCTACATGCCAAATATCTAAGCTCTAGGCCTTGTGGTTTCAGAGAAGAAGATTTTTAAAATTTCCCTATATAAGCCTATGTTAAACTAAGTGACCCCCGGTGCGGGGTCAATTTTGACCCGGGGGTCATAATTTGAACAGAATTGGTAGAGGTACACTAGCCAATGCTACATGCCAAATATCTAAGCTCTAGGCCTTGTGGTGTCAGAGAAGAAGATTTTTAAAGTTTTTCCTATATATGCCTACGCAAAAACTAAGTGCCCACCCGCGCGGGGTCAATTTTGACCTGGGGGTCATAATTTGAACAATCTTGGTAGAGGTCCACTAGACAATGCTACATGCCAAATATCTAAGCTCTAGGCCTTGTGGTTTCAGAGAAGAAGATTTTTAAAGTTTTTCCTATTTGTTGCCATAGCAACCAGAGTTCTGCATGGAATGGAATTCTTTGAACAATTTTGGTAGAGCTTCATGCAAGGAACATTCCTGCATAGTTTTATCAACATTGGCCTAGAGGTTTCAGAGGAGATGTCATTTGAATCAAAATGTTGACGGACGACGTACGACGGACAATCATCGATCAGAAAAGCTCACCCTGGCGTAGCCAGGTGAGCTAAAAACATATTGAAACGTGTTTGTAATGCGTTTCTTGAAAATGCCACGAGTGATGTGTTATACCGATTCACCGGTGCTGTGCCTAAACAACAACTGGTATGAGTTAATAATCACTATTCGCTATTTGAGTTAACTGCAAACAAATTAAGCTTAGGCCTAAATTGTCTAGCATACTAGTCGCCTGGCATTATTGGAAAACAGTAAGAAAACCCCAAGTGACCCGTAAATACACTGGACGAAGTAAAGTTACATTGCCCCGCCTTCTACATTAATCAGTTGTCAAATAGTAATTACCCTGATTGACAGCAGAAAAACTTGTAAAATGTTCATGGTTCGGTTAACTCAAGAACCCATATAACTAGAGCATTTTACTTATCCCCTTGCGACCTCGAGTTATCGAGGTTTTACTGTATATATATATATATATATATATATATTTTTTTTTGGCAAAAAAAACCCGTGAAAACCTATATAATGTCGTTTATTTTTCTTTTTTTATAATTTACTTATACCGGCACATCTTTTGATGTTTTACTTATACATATATACATATATACATATAAATGCACCATTTGTATAAAGCATGTCAGTAAGTAACAAGTTCAAAAATCCTATTTTTCGAACATTTTTCAACATATACCATCAACTTCTGAAAAGTGTCTTACTTCCGGATGTTGATGCTGGGGAGCGCCATTATACCGATGCATTGTGGGCAAAATTAGCAACGCGGTGAATGTGCGTTATGCAACGGAATGGTCTAAAATGAATTAACGATTAAAAGTCCACAAGGGTATTATCGTTTGCAAATATTTAGTTCGAAAAAACAATAAAAGTATTCATAAAACATAAATTCTAAAGAATTACCGCAAATTCATGCAAGTTCAAATTATAGTTACTTCAAGAACTCATCACTGACTTCCGTTACATTAATTTTTGTTGTGACGTCACTAATGTCTGACGATTCGTCCCGATTACGATTCGAAACATTAATACGAATAATTTGCATTAATAACTACCACGTGTATTATGCATTGGTTATTCTCCAACACAACAGTATGAGGATTATGCTTCCTCTGCCAGTCTGGCTGGTTTTTAATTCATGCACAGTAGACACAATTGTTTGAAGCAACATTTACATGTATGCAAGGATCAATTTTTAAAATAATAATTCAGTAGAATTTTATTTAACTGAGTCACAGCTGGAACTTGACACACATGCTTTTTGACATCTATATGCTATTTTATTATGTAATAGGCATATAGAAGTCAAACAAGTATATGTGTCTTGAAAGTACCTGCATGTGAGCTGAACTGAAGTAATATAGATCTATTTTAAAAAAGTGTTTTCACTATTTTTTTCTTTCAAGTTGAATATTAGATTTAGAAAATTATTACATAGATATATGTGTTGTGTGCACAATTGCACATGCATATCATTATGCAAAATCTTGGTCCCATATCTTCTGGTTGTCAATCTTTTAAGAATAAAGAAGTTCCATCATTCCAAAAGTTTATTTAAAATTATTCTGACTGTTATTTACAATTGAATTTACATTCACAGTTGTTTTGAAATACTGATCAAATTTTAATGATAATGTTTCTGCTCAAACAAATTCACGTAAGCAGAAAATCCTATCAGATGGGATTTTTCATAAATGGAGACAGCTGAAATGTTAGAGTTAATGAGCAATGAAACTGTAGGATGGTAAAAATATCAATAGAATACATGCAGGGATTGGTGCATTTCACCTGTGATTGAAATGCTACAAATATGCCAGTGGTCTTGTGAACATGCCAACTGGATACCTTAATTAATGAGCTGTCTCGTTAAAATGCTCAAGACGTCATAGTGTCATGGGGTTGGAAAGTCTTGTTTAAAAGGCCGACTATACATGTATATATTTTAAAGTATTTCGGATCTGTTGTCTGGTTGTAACTTTCTAGACTGGCAAAACATATTCCGTACGGCCCCTGGCTCCTCCACTATCATAACTTATTGTCTTTTGGATGAGATCTTTACAACGATATTCTGTGCTAAATATATACGACAAAGGTCCCCAAAAGATGTATGTTTTAGGCTTCGTTGAATAGTGGAGGATACACAAAAAGCGTCCAAATTCTAGAGAGCCTCAATCTTGCCTTAATATACTCGGCTCTCCGCTTTGATCAGTTTATTTGTTTTGATAATTTCTTACACGTTGTTGTCAAGCCTTTGTAGAAGAAAGCGCGCACACAAACTATTTTGCTCGCTTTAACATTGAATTAGCAAAACTTAGAAACCCCCCTGATTCTCTACATGCCAATTGTATTGATTATCAATGATATAACTCTAAAAATGCAAAAGCCTACATACAGTTAAATGTAACAACTTTTTTCCAGTTCATTACAATTTGACGTATTTCAGGGCTTTCCCTCTTGTTAGGCTATGCCTAATTTCATATTAACACACCCAATAGGACATACAACTGTAAACTCATTGAAAGCTAGGTTTTTCCCATATACAGACAAGGGACCCTAGGGTGTGGTCAATTTGGCCAAAGGGAATGGATTTGAACAATCTTGGTAGAGGTCCACTAGATTATGCTACATACCAAATATCTTGGCTCTAGGCCTTGTGGTTTTGGAAAAAGATTTAAAAAAAAAAAGAATTCCCATATAAGTCTATGAAAACAAGTGAAGCCTGGGCGGGGCCAATATTGAACCCAGGGGCAAGAATTGAACAAACCTAGTAGAGGTTCACTAGACAATGCTACACATGAGATATCTAAGCTCTAGGCCTTGTAGTTTTGTGTAGAAAGATATAGGTTTTCCTATATAAGTGTATGTAAAACAAGTGATACCTGGACAGGGTCAATATTGACCCAGGACTCATAATTTGAACAATCTTGGTAGTGGTCCACTAGACAGTGCTACATACTAAATATATGAGCTCTAGGCCTTGTTATTTTGAAGGAAAAGATAATAAAGTTTTTCCAATATTAGTCTATATGAAAACCACTGACCGCCTGGGTGTGGTCAATTTTGACCTCAGGGGCATGATTTGAACAAACTTGTTTACTTTCCACTAGAGAATGTTACATACCAAAATCTAAGCTGTAGACCTTGTGGTTTTGGAGTTGATTTTTAACAGTTTTCTTATGCAAGTCCATGTAAAAGAAGTGAACCCTTGTGCGAGGGCAAAATTGACCCCCAAGGGATAATATTTGCCAAATATCTCAGCTTTTGGCATGTTGTTTCAGAGAAGATTTTTAAAGTTTTTCTCATGGAAACCTATATAAAATCAAGTGACTTTCAGGGCAGGGTAAATTTTGACCCAGGTGTCATGATTTGGTAACTTTTTGTAAAGGTCTGCTGGATAATGCTACACGCCAAATATCTAAGCTTTGGGCCATGTGGTTTTTAAAAAGATATTAAAGTTTTTCTTATTTGTTGCCAAGGCAACTAGAGTTCTGCATGGAATTGAATTCTTGGAACAACTTGGTAGAAGACCACCAAAGGAACATAACTGCCAAGTTTCATCAACACGCTGGATGACAGATTCAGGGTTATCCCAGGAGCTCAAGATCAATGTACCTGGTGACCTCCTTTTTACCGCATTTTATCCAATTTTGATCGGGCAAGGTCAATTTTAACCCCAGGGGCATAATTTGAACAAACTTTGAAGAGGTCTACTAGGCAATGCTACATGCCAAATATCTAAGCTCTAGGCCTTGTGGTTTCAGAGAAGAAGATTTTTAAAGTTTTCCCTATATAAGCCTATATAAAACTAAGTGACCCCCGGTGCGGGGTCAATTTTGACCCGGGGCTCATAATTTGAACAGAATTGGTAAAGGTCTACTAGCCAATGCTACATGCCAAATATCTAAGCTCTAGGCCTTGTGGTTTCAAAGAAGAAGATTTTTAAAGTTTTTACTATATAAGCCTATGTAAAACTAAGTGACCCCCTGTGCGGGGTCAATTTGATCCGAGGGGTCATAATTTGAACAATCTTGGTAGAGGTCCATTAGCCAATGCTACATGCGAAATATCTAAGCTCTACTGCGTTGTGGTTTCAGAGAAGATTTTTAAAGTTTTTCCTATATATTCCTATGCAAAACTAAGTGACCCCCGGTGCGGGGTCAATTTTGACCCGGGGGTCATAATTTGAACAATCTTGGTAGAGGTCCACTAGACAATGCTACATGCCAAATATCTAAGCTCTAGGCCTTGTGGTGTCAGAGAAGAAGATTTTTAAAGTTTTTCCTATATATGCCTACGCAAAAACTAAGTGCCCACCCGCGCAGGGTCAATTTTGACCTGGGGTCATAATTTGAACAATCTTGGTAGAGGTCCACTTGACAATGCTACATGCCAAATATCTAAGCTCTAGGCCTTGTGGTTTTAGAGAAGAAGATTTTTAAAGTTTTTCCTATTTGTTGCCATAGCAACCAGAGTTCTGCATGGAATGGAATTCTTTGAACAATTTTGGTAGAGCTTCATGCAAGGAACATTCCTGCATAGTTTTATCAAGATTGGCCTAGAGGAGATGACATTTGAATCAAAATGTTGACGGACGACGTACGACGGACAATCATCGATCAGAAAAGCTCACCCTGGCATAGCCAGGTGAGCTAAAAACATATTGAAACGTGTTTGTAATGCGTTTCTTGAAAATGCCAAGAGTGATGTGTTATACCGATTCACCGGTGCTATGCCTAAACAATCTTTGATATCATTATATTATTATTGTAACCTACACTATTTGTTAATGGCTTTTTCAGATTAGTGTAAATTTTTCATCAAATTTCAGTGTAAACATGTTAGTTGCATATTATAATTCTGACTCTCCAAAACACATCTTTATCAAATCAGTAAGTGAGTTAAAGGAAAATGATCAATTCGAAAATGAAAATTGTAACATTATTATATGCATATTTTACTAAAAGTTAACTTTAATGAGTTAGTAACATTAACATTGTATTAAAATCACTTTGCTTGTTTAAATTCTGAGCCTCTAATACATAATTTTGTTAACCTCATTGTTTCATTTGTATATGAAATGAGTGAATAAACGGAATTTGACTTGACTTGAACAACAACTGGTATGAGTTAATAATCACTATTCGCTATTTGAGTTAACTGCAAACAAATTAAGCTTAGGCCTAAATTTTCTAGCATACTAGTCGCCTGGCATTATTGGAAAACAGTAAGAAAAACCCAAGTGACCCGTAAATACACTGGACGAAGTAAAGTTACATTGCCCCGCCTTCTCCATTAATGAGTTGTCAAATAGTAATTACCCCGATTGACAGCAGAAAAACTTGTAAATTTTCATGGTTCGGTTAACTCAAGAACCCATATAACTCGAGCATTTTACTTATCCCCTTGCGACCATGAGTTATCGAGGTTTTACTGTGTATATATTAGGGATGGGAACGAATACTAAAATCAATATTCGAATATTCGGTTTGGCATATTCGAATATATTCGAATATTCGTTTTGTGGTGTCCATGTATATTTTCTTAACACGACGGATACGCCACTACAGTATGTTTAGTATGAAAGTGTTTACTTTAAAATGGTATACATGTTTAAAGAAACAAATTATTAATTTTCCACAAGGAGAAGTTTGGCTAACATTTCACGATTTTATCTTTGTATTACGTAAAATATTTGTATGTATAAAGATTTTAAAAAAAAATTGTATTCTTTCAGAATAGCCGTTTAAATGGAATTAAAGTAAAAGAGATTACCTCCCTTTTCTATAAACTATGAATGTCTAACTGTATATATATGGAAAGAAAGATAATTTTCGCAAATAAAAGTTTGGATAATATTTCAACCGGTTTTTATATTATTCTTGTGTATAATAGATCTATTAATAATTTTTTTTTCTCTAACTGATGGAGGGCTGTGGGTTCGTGGAGTTTGTGGCAGAAAACTACTAAATACGCCTGGCATAACTGAAATACTGTTGAAACTGGCGTTTACTTTAACTGGATTAATTTTTTCGGGGAAGATACAGGAAAACAAATAAATAAATGAACATTGATAATTTTTATTTACATGCGTAAAGATCAACATGTACATAGTACATAAAATATAGCACACGTCAATTTATCAAAGCATCAACTCAACAGATCGCATGAAATAAGTCCAAACACGACAGCGAAGATCAAACTTAAAGTAAGGATGTTAAAAATAATTTCAAACATATTTATTAAAGGAAAATATTTGAGTTATTCTGAATGATTGGACAACGAAAGAGTTATATCAGTTGAGTTAATACATGTATAAGCGTGATTGGTTATTCGTTTCCGTAAACATGACGTTGATCCTGGAACATTGTGAGATAAACAACTTTTAAAATTTGTTACATAAAACAGGCGACAATTAAAATGAACAAAAGATAAAAAGTCACCACAATAACACCTGATGCAAACTGCTAATCCGTAACGATGCCCCCCTGTCAATTATGCATTGCAATTTTCGTGTTAATTGGGAAATTTTTGACACGCTCTAAACAAACAATACAGCACAAACGGTTTTATTCGGCATAATTAGCCTTCTTTAGATTGCTACCTATTTAAAATTTTTTTTTTACGAATATTCAAATTTGATTTTCGCATTCAAATATTCGGCTGATTTTCGAATATTCGTTCCCATCCCTAGTATATATATAAATATATATATGGGAACAATATCAAAATACCGAATATATGAATCGAAAATAATTATATTAAAAAAGATATATATACAAAAAAAAACGTGAAAACCTATATAATGTCGTTTATTTTTCTTTTTTTATAATTTACTTATTCCTGGCACATCTTTTGATTTTTTACTTATATATATATACATACATACATATAAATGCACCATTGGTCTGTAGCATCAAGTATCCTTAATATTGTATATAATGCCTCACAATGTACCTATTCATTTAAGATAGATCTGATTCCAACAAAATATTTAAGTTTTGAACAAGAGCTGTCCCTCACAAGTGACAAATGCCCCTGAAAGAGGTGTCTCACAGTCTGTGTCCTCTCCATGTGCTTAATAAATGTGCTATATTAAATTTTAAAATCCTTCCATGCATGACAGAGTTACCATGCATACAGTATTCCATTACTTTTAAACACTAACACACATTGTCTTGATTGTGCCAAGTTATTCTAAATCAATTAATGCATGACAAAGTTACAACCCCAACATGAATGTATGCATATATGCAGGATTGACCTTTGAAGAAGGGACATGGGTCTTGCACGCGACACATCGGCTTGATGTGTTTATAGTCCGGACACAAATGTATGCTTATATACATTATTCCATTAACTAAAAAATCAAAGTGTGACCTTGACCTTTGAGGTAGCCATGTAGGTCAAGCATGCGACACATCGGCTTGATGTGCTAGACATTTGTGCCAAGTTATTTGAAAACCCTTTAATGCACGACAGTTACAGCCCGGACACTAATGTGTGCATATATGCATATATAGAGGAATCCATTATCTTCAAACTCTTAGTGTGACTTTGACCTAAGACGTAGGGACATGGGTCTTGCACACACGTCGTCTTGATGTGCTGGACATTTGTGCCAAGTAAAATAAAAATATTTACGCTTACACCAAGTTACAGCATACAAACCTTTTATCAAATTTCAGGAAGTTACAAAAAATGTGACCTCTTCAGTGTCCCAAGGGCTTTACAAGTATATGTATTTGCTCCAGTGACCTACTTATAAAAGGAATGGGCCCAAAAACTGATCTCTGTAGTGTTCACACAACGTTCAAGATGGATCACTTCAGATAGACATATCAGGCAAGAACAACAGCACATCAATGAGCTCAACTGAGCTACAGAAAGAGACAAAAATGTCTCGTTTCAATTGTGAATCAAGAAGACAAATGTACAGTGAATTTAGCATTTACAATTACCATACAGTACATACCAGCTACTACAGGTAGCACAACATTTCATGGACTGTAGTATGACAGTGACAACAGTTACATTTTCATTGCCATAGGATATGAATTGACGGTGTTTATGCAACTGTTTACAGTTGTATGTCCTATTGGGTGTGTTAATATCTCTAAATATTCAAGCAACCTCTTCACTGTCTTCTAGTGTCTCTTCTGGAACACTGAACACTAATCCTCTACATGCAACCATATCATCAGAACCATTTATCCGAGACTGTATGATCTGATCATGTTCATGACATATAAATCAGTGATATCTAGGATAACACTATGCTTATCACAGTGCCTTCAAGTGAACAATGCTGTATATGATTAACCTTGAACCATAATATTATGACTTAGACCACCAGTAATATATCACAGATCTGTAGCTTCAGTCTTTTTTGTCCTTGTCTGTATCATACTGCAAACAAAGAAGAAAAATCCTTAACTGTTATACAGCCCTTCAGGATTTATTCATTCCTGCTTGAATTTACAAATGAGACTATTTAACATGTAAACTACATCATCACTGAAGGTGATTTTAGCACCACATCATCAAGCAGCTATTACTTAATTTCAACTAATGTTCTATATAATGTACTAGTAGTTCATTATACCTTGGCACTTTGTGCCTGGTGAGCTAAAAATTAAAAACCTACCATAGCCAGTTGTCTTCCTATATTGCCTATAGTTACTCCCCCTGAGAAGAAAACACATGGCAGCCACGAACGTACAAACATAAAATCTGCTATGGAATATCTGCAAGTATACAGTTCAGTCAGATAATATCCATGTGTGGGTAATCTGAGGCTTATAAGGACTCTTAAGTTGCTGCAAATTTAAATAATCAGTTCTTGTAAATTATAAAACAGTCAAGATCTTTGTACATTTTTTGTCATTAGTTTTCAGATATTACTTGCCTCAATTACAACCCCATGCTGGAAGTGCCAAATAATTCTCCTGTTATTACTCTTATTTATGAAGATCACAATTTTTACAATTTAATTAACATTCACTAAATTCTTTTCAGCATATTCTTCACACTTGGAACATGTGTATGCAAAGTCTTGAAATTATGGCTACAAGCATTTAACCAAATTAATCCTTTTCTTGAAGTTTAACACCCAATTCCATAGTATTTCAGTTATGTTCAGGCAGGAAGTGTACCTTTACCGTTGTTCCTGGGAAAGATCAGTTCTAAACTATCATCCTGTGTAAAGAAACTGCTAGCTTTCTTACTTTAAATTACAGTAGCACTTTTTAAGTTTTTCCTCCCAATCAACAATTTCCTTGAAAGGAGGATTCAGAAATGGGTCAGCATTTAATACAGCATGTTGAAAATTTGTTCACTATTCAGTGAATAGTTTACTTCTGTTTTTTTGTAGTTCAAACATTTAAGAAATTACTTAAGATGCTTCTTGCACACATGCCATGTCTGAAGCAGGACCTGAATACATGATCCCTTAATCAGCAAGATGTTTAATGATTCAGTGACATTAATCACTCAATCACTAACACTGGGTCCAAATTTATATAATTCACCTTTCCCATTGACTTTGTAATAATCATTTAACATACTTTACAACCTGCCAACACTTACTTGTAGATTCCCTGATAGACTAAAAACTGTGTTAGTATTGTTGCGAGGACAGCAGTACCAACTCCAAGTACAAATCCACTCTTAGATCTATCAAACAACCACCAAAGTCCAATACACATTGCTGCCAGGGTCAGGGACATGTGAAGGTTATTGGAAAATTCCAGTTTCTAAGTGACTGGGTTAAAGAAAAAATTTACCAGCAAATGCAAAACAAAGTCATATTGATACATGAAAATACATACATTGCAACTAAGATTTGCTTTAAATTTTGCCTATGCTGTCCATTTTCTTTGTAATAACTGGACAATTTGATCACTTGTGCTTACACAGCAATCTAATACATTATTTCAAACATGTACATTCATGAAAATATCACATTAATAACACAAGACATGCAAAAGTGTTACAATCTAAGGGATACATTTTTGTACTTTCAACATGAAGAACATGTACCAGTTGGTACTTCATCCCAATACAGTGTGAACCTGTGTTATTTGTTAAAATATACTGAAGAAAATTTTGAACATCTAAACTGAAAGATGTGCAAATAGCAGAAATATTGAGGTTCCTTTTTCGCACAATTCTCCAGGTCCTGCTTTCACTCCAGCAAACAGCAAAAATTTAGGAACAAAATTTCTTTATTCAAAGATTAATAAAGAAAACCATCAATATAGGGTGATAATATCAAAAACAAAGAGGGCCAAGATGGCCCTATATCGCTCATCTGACTACCATTGGCTATAATACAAGGGTCATGATTTAAGCGTAATTCCTAAAGGTTTACTATATAATGCTTAGTAACAATCCAAACATCTTAGCTCTGCCTGTCGGCCTTGTGGATTATTTAAGTTTTCCCTATATAAGCCTTCGTGAAATCAAGTTTAATTACAATGTAATTTTGCCCCGGGAGTCATGATATTGACAATCTTGGCAAAGGTCCACAAGGCAATGCTACCGGTACATGCTAAATATATCAACTCCAGGCCTTGCGGTTTCAGAGATTTTTAATGTTTTTCCTACGTAAGCCTAAAAAACATCAAGTGACCCCCTGGGGCAGGGGCAGTTTTGACTTCAAAGTCTTTCACAATGACTGCATAATTTGAATGAAATTCATACAAGAGTTATCTAAATAATCTAACTTGAACATGTTGAATGTCAAACACCCCTTGCATGCAAAACTTTAACCAAAAAAGATGACTTTAATGAAATTTCGAATCAATCCCATATATGCGATTACTGAAATATATGTATTACAGTACCTTGCATGCAAAACTTTAACCAAAATAAAAAATTAAGTTCAACAAGGGCCTTCTCTTGTAATTAATTCAGTCTAGAGTAATCTAACTTGATTATTTGAAATCTCTGAACTTTCTTAAGGTGTTTCAAATCCACTTCAGCAGTAGTAACTTGATAATTATATGCCAGATAGTAGCTTGAAAAACTTTTAACAAAACTTTCTAAGTTCAACAAGGGCCACAATCTGTAATCTAACCAAACATACAAATGTACAATGCTGATGCAAAACACTGACACAAAAGTGATTGTAATTGTAATAGCCCTCCTTTTTCTTCAAATAGTCAAGCTAAACATAATCAAACTGCATAACTTGCTGAAAAAATTATTGAACTGGAACATGCTTATATCTTGATAGTAAAGCAGCCATGAAGTTGTAGACACACCCTTTTGTTTACAAGACTATCCCCTTCAGGTAGTGCATAGTCACTGATGTGACTACCAGTAAGAGTAAATTGTATCATGGCTACTGCATATTTGTATAGGAAAACACTGTACTGTATTTGTGATAATTTGCATTGTGTATGGGGGCGGAGCTTAGACCGTGCTCTATCTACAATAGAGCACATGATCTATCTGCAATAGAGAACACTTTTCAGATTTTTTTTTCAAAAACAAAAACAAGCAACAACTGCCAAAGAAGAAAGATGTAGCTCTGTAAAATTGACTTAAACTTAAATGTTAAAGAGGAATGGAATGGTGGACATACATATACACGAACTCGAAACACGAGCAGTTTATATCATGCAGTTTTCATTTGTGAAAGCATGATGTCGTCAGCATCTAAAGGAACTTGTGAAAGAATGATCTCGTTTAATTCTTCTAATTGACTGAATTCAAGTTCATTAGCCATCTGTAACAAAACATTATCCTGCAATTCTAAAATATCCATAATGCAGTGTTCATCTATCCTTCTTAGCGTTCTTTTTTTAAGGGAACTGACAAAGATCAGAGTGACCAAACAATATTAACGTGATCCCACCCACTTTGTTACGTCACACGATGTTTCGGGGGCCTGTGAGCTGTCAATCAAAATGTACATGATGGTGTACGTGCAATTATCAACGTGCCATAATACAAATCAGATAGAGTGACTGTTTGCTCAAATAATTACGTCATTTCTCGGGGGCTACGCCCCTCGAAATAACATAATTATTCTCGCAAACAGTACTCTATCTAATACATAGACCAATCACAAAGCATGAATATTTCAAAGACCTTTAATAAATTTTGCTGGTATCTGATGGCTGTTACAAAAGTTATATACCGGTATACAGAAACCAGCTTGTCAGTGCTGCTGATGCTAACATTAATCTCCCTGTAATATTTAAAATGTATAAAGGATACTGCACTAGCATGATTAATGCCAACAAATACAGCTACACATCTCATCACATTGGACCATTCACCTTTGTATATCAAAGGCTCGTCTAGACGTTTATCCAGGAATGGGTACAGCAAACCAACAAATACTGAAATTGAAAATTACAAACTATCACAGTTCTGTAACAGACAGTATCCCACTAATTATTTTCTCAATAACCCATGGTTAAAATGTAATACATGATTTTATGGACCACATCGCTAAAAATGGAACTGAAGTGCAGAATTAAAATGGACTGGTTTATATAAATTTAATACTTTTTGACACACTTGTTTTAGTACTACATTGCATGACACTTATTTTTTCAATTATACCAAATATTATATCAATCTGTAACAAGGAAATCTAAGACAGCTCCAGATATTCCCCGCCACAAATAGGAACATTGTTCATTTAACCCAACTACACTTCATGCTTATGTTCCGAGACAAAAACCAAAGGGCTGTGAAGCGAGGGTTTTTGTCCAAGTCGTAGGGCCATGACCATCCCCTAACCTCCATCCTGACAACCAAAAAGGCCCCTTATGGGTCTACTCCCTAGACATTGACATTTGTTGTAAAGTGCCATATTTTGAAAAGTGTTTAGTTACCTCCCCTGAACCCTCTAATGTCATTTCTGCAAAAAAAACTAAGGGACCATGGCCCCTTGACTCGGAATGGCTCCCCATTAGTTTATACTAATTTCTTTTAGCTAAATTGTGAAGAAAGCTTGTAGCATATCGAGTCACTTTCAAGTCCACGTGTCATATACGAGGAGGTACGGTCGTGACCCCAGTGGGACTCGAACCCATAAGGCATAACCACCGGGATGAGGGGCAGACACCTTAACCTCTACATCAGCGCTCCCCATTGTGGATTACTAAAATGCCCCATAATGGCATAAACTAATTTCAGATGGTAAAGGGGAAAAAATCAACTACTGATGCTTAATGTCCAAAAGCAAGTACAAATTTGTCTGCAATATTTGAATGTTTTTGAAAAGCATACCTGCTGTCATTCCACATGCTGGCAGAACCCACCAAGAAGATTCATAGTGATCAAACTTGCCCGGCTGCTTGTCCTCCTCTAGCTGTTCCCTATATACCTGCAGCAAGTTGAGTACCAGAGAGAAAAATACACCAAAGAAGAAGAGTATTGTACCTCTCACCACCGTCTTCATCTTTGGACTCATTATTATCACAGACTTACTGAAACAAGAGAAAATAGTTTCTGCTTTCAGAGTGGACAAGCAAATTCAGTGAATTTATATACCCAACCAAATAAAGCAAATCAATGAAGAAAAAAAACAACTGGTCACCCAGTTGTTCGAATTTTAATCAACGATTAAGCTCACAGTTGGTTTTTAAAGGGTAACAAGTATTTCTACACTTTGAAAGACTTGTTTTTTTATGTATGTATGTATGTATTGTATGTATTTATTTCAGAACCAAGTACCAAGGATAACACAATAAAAAGCAAGCTCTATTTCCATTGTGGTCCTTTATTTTAGAGACAGAAGCAGATACAAGGGAATCCGGGTACCAGACCCTAGCTCTTTTACGAATAGACCCCTTGGTTCTTTTCTACGTGCCCGGTGTATAGCACCGATACACGCGAGACTACCTCTGGGTTTCTAACCAGTTCATCTCAGATAGGTGGGAAACACTGAAAAGCGTTTCTGAAATATCCAGTGCCCAGGCCGAGAATCGAACCGGGGACCTCCAGATTGGTAGTCCAGAGCGTTAACCACTCGGCCACAACACCACCTAATTCATGAGAATGAAGATTCAAAACTCTTCAGAGCAAAATCAAAATATATTACGAGTGTTACCTACTATGAATCACTTTTTTAATCAAAAGTTGATTCATTCAAATTATTTGAGCAAATTTAGAATTTAATTTTGATAGCCGATTTGAGAGAAATAGAATTTTAAAGTTTTTGTATTGAATACAGGGGGATGACTCCGATGAGGTTTGAAATTGTATCTTTTTATCATTTTACATTCATTGAACACATAATCTATGTTTTGAGAATATAATCTGCTAGATGTAGGGAGTGCCACTTTAAGATTAGAAAAACAAGAGCAATAACTCTGGAGATACCAAGTCAATCCTGATGGAAGTTGCGTTTTCACAGCATTATGCTATTGCATACTTATTTATTAGATTCATGAAATTCTGTTAATTGCGAGCTGTTATCTGTTTGGAAAAGCAAGAGTTGTCGTTTGTTTCATAGAGGGCGCAATCTATGCTGAGAAAAGCGCTTTTCATGTTTCAGGCACAATCTACGCTGAGAAAAATGGAAATATGATTGCTCTTTCCACTTACACAGCCTTTACTATACTAGAAACGAAGTGCAGTCCACTGTATATTCTTCGATTGCTTTTTTAAATATATATATGATATTATGTTTTAAAGCTCATTTTTTCCCTTCCAATAGTAGTCTGTCACCGTGGTGTAATAGCTCATACACTTTTGTATAAGTGTACTTTTACAAATCCACGAGTTAGAATCCCACCGACACCCAATTTTTTTTTCTGCTGTTTTAATCATCATTTTTAGCTTTTAAACCATTTCAGAATATTTTACTCAACATCAACCATCACCAATTTCCAAAATATTTACATGGCATTATTGTTTGTTGGCCCGGTGTGATACTTACTTTGTATCACAGTTTTTCTTGTTGGTTCCTTGGCTATGGCTCCTGATGGACTGACGGGCAACGCCAAATTGGCAAAACAATAGTTGTTAATTTGAACTAGATCTGTATTGGTAGGTAGTACCCGATGCTGACAGTAAATTGCCACTTAGTATTGGGCAGGTTAAACGTTAAAGGTGTGACAGCTCTATGAGAGGCCCCTAGGGGTCTTACTGCAGCGCAAACTTCATCTGTTCATTACTTAGGCTACTAGCCTAATTAATTTGGCGTTTCAGTGTGACCCCTTTCACAGATCTGATATTTTATAACTGTCATACCTCTAGAAGGTGAACAACAGCCTATAAATTCGGTTTGCCTTCGAAGTAGAAATAGTTAGACTAGGCCACAGGCCCTTTCTTACTGTATAGTACTTTATAATGTACACTCGCAACGTAGGAAAAAACACTACGTTGCGAGTGTACATTATAAAGTACTATACAGTAAGAAAGGGCCTGTGGACTAGGCTAGGCTACAAGCAGGTGTACTGACTATTCCTACCGATACATAACTTTATCATAGTATATACTAAGGTATGTCTCTACATCTAAACATAAAGAGTTTATTGTTGTTGTTATCAATTTTATTATTTTTACTAACGATACAATGAACTGATGAACCAGTGAACAATATTCGTTTTGTTTCAGTCTGTGTCAGTGAACCCGCTATTGAGAAAAGCGCGACTTCAGCAATCTTAAACAACTGTAATGTGTAAAATAACTTCTAATGAAATGCTGTTTAAAACATACCTTTCAACAACTCATATACAGACAACCATAGATCACAACTTTTGTTTTCCAACGAGTTTCCTGTTGTCAGTTATTTTACCAGCTGATAGCCTGATGTGTCACATGACCACAACACAATGATGGTGCCATGTGTAAAAGCCAATGAAAACGCGTGAAGAACAACACGGCGGGGAAACCTACCAATGGGAAAATAGGTCAACTTATTATGATTCAATGCCGGAGTGGTACTCGACTACATTATGATAAATCACCAACGCCTGTACTCGAAGGGAACCAGTATTAAGGGAACGGTATAAAACGCAGATGACATAGAAATAGAAGGACTCCGGGTCGTACCGACTATGCCTCGAACGAGGATGGTGGACCCAATAAGCACAATTACAAACAAACAATAGAAGGACTCGGGTCGTACCGATTATAGCCTCTTTAGAGGATGGTGGACCTAATAAGCACGATTACAAACAAACAATAGAAGGACTGCAGACAACATAGGTAAAGATGGATTTTCTCTTACGCAGATGATATAGACAAAGAAAGGTGTTGAAAAACGCAGACAATATAGAATGTGTGAAGGTGTGAAACATTATCACAGTGGTACTTTGTGTGATAGATTTAAGATAATTTTCTAAAGTTTATTTAGAAAGTGTTCAATAATTTACTTTGATATTCACAATATGATTTACTACCACGGACCTATATACACATGTATGTAGGTCCGTGTTACTACGCATCCAAACTCCTGACTTTATTTTATTCATGGAGACATTTATTATTTCTTAAATAAGTCGAAACTGCAGATAATCTCTTTATAATATCTACAAGATACAAGATACAAAATTTTATTTACAGTCTATGGAGTTAACAAGAGAAATCATTAGCTATGAATAGCTATTGACCAACATACATATTAATAACAAGAGATATGGTATATTTCAATCTATAATTAATAATTAACATGTAAAACAATCATAATGATCGACAGTAATATCACAAGAGTATGGACGAAAGAACTAGGGTAAATACATACAGGCATAATTAAGGACAAGAAAAGCTGTAATATTTATCACAGCGGACCAACAAACAAAACTGGCATGTAAATATTTTGGAAATTGGTGATGGTTGATGTTAAGGCATGGCCCCAAAGGGATTCAAGGAGCCTCATTCTAACTTGCGTTGTTTGACTAATGCATTCGTTTTATCGTCGATTTGTACTAACGAGTTATGATTACCTTAAATAAACTGTTATAATCACAGTATTAAGAAATTTGGCGCCACACATTCACTCGTTTTTTAGTTATATTTTGAGAAAAGAGCACCTACACCATTGTGTTCACATGAAGGAAACGCTTACTTTTGGCGCAAATTAAACACCTAGACATGCAAATAAATTTACACCAAAAAAATCAACTTGGTCAATACATAGGTCCCACATCCGCAATATCTACTTCCCTTGTTCTGAATTTGCAGCTATTTTGAATGGCAAAACGTATAATGAATTAATAGGAATTTTTCTCAGTTATGTGATAATTAAGAAAATACCAAGATTATTTATGTGTGACAACCACATTTTATTGAACCTGCTGAGTCATCTGCCCATATCAGCATAATATATTAAATTACAAGAAAAACTGTGATGCAAAGTATCAGAGCGCGCGAACAAACAATAATCCCATGTAAATATTTTGGAAATTGGTGATGGTTTATACATATAGGGTGCGCATGTTATTTCTCCGTATCATGTTTGGTGAAACAGAATCAAAGTCAAATTTCACTAAAGCTCATTTAACTTTCCAATTCTGTTTCACCACCCGTAAAAGGAGAAATCCAATGAGATTTTAATGTCAGTGAACATTTCCTGATGATACACTTATAAGAAAGCATGTATATATTTCGACATCATCTATAATTATTATATATACATCTTTATGAACTAAAACAAAATGATACGAAATCATAGTGAAATGAATATGAAGTATACATGTACATGAATTTCAAATAATGAACATTTGTACTAAATTGCAGTTAATAAGACAAATTTATATAAAACTTTATAATAATCACGGACCTATATACACATGGATTGGAAACTCTCGTATCTTCTATACAAGTTCAACCTTTTTATCGCGGATGGCGAGATTTTATGCGAGATTTTAGCATCGATGGACAATATCCGAGGTTTGCCGAAATCGAAAACTCCCAGCGTCCACCTGTCCTCCATCTTGAAAAATAATCTAATAATTTAGTCGTGTCTTCTTCAATATTTATGGCTCATTAGTTTTTTTTCTTTAAGTAACATTAGTCTCATTCCAACCTATATCTGTTTTTCGTAATGCGTAACTTTTATCGATTTTGTATGTTGAAAATTTTGTCAGCGCGATGTAGAATGAAGCTTCCCGCCGTCCTCCATCTTGGAGCGTTTCGGCGAAAAACGTTAACAATAAATCAAATTGAATCGTGTCTACTTCAATATGTATGGCTCAATAATTTGTATTTTTCTTTGTTTATGCAACTTTTGTCTTATTCCAAGCAAATCTTTTTTCGTAAGGCGAAACTGTTATCGATTTTGTTTGTTGAAAATTTTGTCAAGTCTGGCGGCACCTGCCGAATATCACAAATCGGAAAATTTCCGAAAACCACCAAGCGCGCGCAAAGCATGATGGGTAACATTTACTCCGATATCGCATTATCGATTTTCGGAAGTTGCCAATCCATGTGTATATGTAACATACACAATATGCTAAATACCTACATAAACGGAGACAATAAAATTGTACTGTGTATTCCATTCTATATACATGTTAAGGTCACTTGCTCGTGAGTGAAGAAATCAACTAATAATTAACCATGTTAATACTTGTGACAATATCAATCGACACAGATTGTTGCTGTATTTTTAATCCAAATACACTAGGATCCTGTAATATCTCTTTTTCATAATATTTAGCAAATGTTTTTGCATTTGACCATCCAGCAGTACGTAAAACAGTATGCAAAGGAACATTTCCCTTTTTGGCAGCTGATGTAGAAGCACTTCTCACAGAATGTGTAGTGAAAATTGTCATATCAATACCCGCTGCACTCAATGTTACCTTGAAATAGTACATTTAGTAACAATACTATATGGTGGAACATATATAGCTAAAAAAACAACTGAGTTTAACTGTACTGAGATCATTTGTTGACATAAAGCAATAAAATTGGCATCAAAATAAAGCTATTTAAATTGCCTACGCGATTATTTACTCTGAATTACTTTGCGTATGTGCTGTTCAAAAAGACTCTGAAAACATAAACATTTTCTTTTTCTGAATTTATCCACAAAATATAGTTTCGTAATTTTTTTGCCAAAATTTAATATGTTTTTAACTAAAATGTATTCTAAATATAAGCCAAAAATAAATTAGAAACTTTTACCGTTTCGTATTTTATAAGCAGGCGTTTATATTTTGACACACAGGCGTCAAAATTACGTTTTTTTCGACGTCGCCGTTTGAAAGTGTATTACGGGGCATTTTAAATTTATTGGAAAATGTAACATGTAGGTGAAGTAGTGTATAGTTCTTTGAACTAAATGTTATGAAAATCGACTAGGAAGTTACGATAAAAAATGGGTTAAACCAGTGTTCATTGTGTACCTTTAAAATTGTCGAAAAAGTGATATTTCTTTCTTATATCCATGTAAAACGTCAAATTATTGTATACGCTTATATAACGTTTAATAAGTAGTGATAATAAGTAGTGAAAAGTTTTTAATGTTTGGCCAGTATAAAAGCCGATATCGGTCAAACATGCCGGTATCTTCCGGTATCGGGTAAAGTGGGCCGACTCGATTTTTATAGTTTACAATTTACAATCACACTCCATTTGCTTTTGAATGGAAGTATCATTGTACAGTCACTGACAGTCTTTTTAAATCAGACAACTCATGTTAGAGCAATGAAGTGAAAGGTAGCCAAAGTTTACTAACTGGTCGAGATGCACTTTCTAATTTTATCAGACTGGTTTACATTTCGTGCTATTTGACTGGTCTACAACAATGAACTGACAGGTATCCAAAGTTAACTAATTGGTCGGTAACGTGACTTTTGGTAATCGTAAAAATCTTGTTAGTTCGTTTACAAACATTTTTACTACAAACGATTTTGTGAGGATAGAGGCAGGACTAGTATTGTATATTCTGAGATTCTAGAACATATTATAATATTGCTGCGTTAACTTTTTTTAATTAACGCTGGATGACAATAGGGATCGTATATACAACCTAATGAAAGAAAACGGAAAGAGCATAGACTATTAAAAGAGGAATTATGCGAATTTTTTTCAAGTAAAAATCCAGCTGAAATAGGTGTGTGTACAAAAGGGTAGAGGAAATAATAGTTTTTAACCCAATACACCAAACTTTTTCCGCTATCACTATGAAATAATAACTTTCCAAATATTGATTTTTCTTATTTGACTGGGAGAGTCTTTTTAGAAAAAAACAACGACTGCATGCAGGAGTTGCTTCCCTTCCACTGCTGAAATCTCTACCAACAACGACAACGACACAATCAATTATCAGTTTATCAGTTCGATTTTTTTATTTCTAAGGCACCAACTTCAAATACTAATGCGGCATTATCATTAATTTAACACATTTCAATGCGCAGCAACCAAAAATTGCTTTTATAAAACTGTCACCAAAATACACTATGTGCAGTAAGATGCGCATAATGTGACTTTAAAGCTTTTTCATGAATATGATTTTGTTTCTTTTTAAATCATAAATGATACACTGGTAATGAGAAAGAGTTACTAAATTGTAAATGTACAAACCAGATAAACAAGTATTTGCTTTACACGAACTTAAATTTATTCTGTCTCTGTTATAAAGTCTGTAAAGTTTATTTACATCTCCCATTTTAAAATATTTACATGAAAGCTTTGTTTCTAGGCCCGCTGTGATACGTAGTATCACAGTTTTTCTTGTATTGTTTTGGTACTTTCTTCTGAATAGGAAATTCAAGGAAATCTAACACGTACCCGTGAACAGCTGAAAAGATATTTTTATCAGTTGTGATATGGTTTTCCAAAAAGGTAAATGATGAAAGATTACCAGCAATAAAGTCATTGGCATTTTGCTGTAATTCTAAAATAAAGTCGTTATCAATACTTCTTTGACAAAAAGATGACAGTCTGTCATTGTTTATTACCTTTTGATTTATTTCTTTCTCTAGACCTGTTGACCGGGTTGTTTCCAGTTTTTTTAATTGGAATTGTTGTAACCCTGTTTCGGTGCCTGACCGGACTTGTACACATTTCGCATTAGTGACCGAAACTTGTTGGAAGGACGAAACCTTTGGCTTTGACTTCCATATTGTTGCCTTTGTTGCTCATAGGCATACTGTGGCCCGTGGAATTTCTGGCCGACACGCTTCACCTCAGTTATATCCTTCACTGCCTTTGGTAAGTCATCCCCAAATACGTTTGTTGTAATTTTATTATTGGCCCCACATAACTGATGTCTTACAGCAGAATTTAACTCGGGCTTAATAGCCTCTCGTCGGCGTAACGACAGTTTATAATGTGCCGATGATAACAAAGCCAGAACGTCAAACAGGATTTTGATCCAGTTTTTTAGGTCATTATTATCAATACCAGTTGATCTCTTTGAATTAATTTGGTCAATTACATTCACTAGCGGAGCCATGCCCTTTGTCAAACGACTATGAAATTTCTGGAGTTTTAAGTCATGTGATTTAGCTTTTGTGCTTAATTTAGACCAGATCTCAGAATGAACTTTTGGCATAACAAGTTTACATCACAATTGTGTGGAACGTGATAACTCTCTGCAGTTTTTGCTAATTTTTCATCCGGAATTTTTCGGTTAAAAATACTCTCAACAATTTCGGCAATGGCTATAGAAATATCCGGACCCATGTCTGAATCATCACAATATTGTAATGATATGTCTTCAAAAAAGTCGTTCGAATCGATATCAACTGGTTCTATATCATCGCTCGAACAGCCATTCAAAATATCATCAATTTTTTGATCGATTGATTTATCAATCGTGCCAATGTTAACAGAGTATAGCTTCCTTACGGCCGAACGCTTTACATACAAAAAAGAAGTTCCATATACGAATTATACTATCTTCTATTTTAAAAATTATATAGTAACATATCTAAATAATATCAAAACATTTCAGAATAGCATTATACAGTTGTATTATATTTTTGTTTTTCTTATAAGTTTTAACTAAAAAATCCTTACAGTTATTCGTACCAATGTACGAACCGACTTCGGAAAAATGCGGACATTTTCGTACCATTTTCGAACCATTTATTTACATAAAATACAACAATTACAACGTGTTTAAAGCATAAAAATATGTTGTCATATTTCAAAAAGTCATCTACAAGTGCTTCTGTAAAGTTAATTTGCTGATAAGATTTAGTTTTATAACTTCACGCATAAATGCGTATTTTAGACTAGTGTTTCGGCATATCGTTAAAGACACTAAATGACAATTAGTGAGGCCGAGCACTTTTGATGATAGAGGCGTTTGCAAATTACAAAAAAATCGTTTTTATGGTGAATTCCGAGTTTTTTAGTTTAAAATTCAAGAGTACCTAGTGGTTCCATAACGTAATTATTTACGATGTTCCGATAGTTTATAATCACAAACACCATAACCTTTGCACACCGGCATATTTTTTTACACACTCGACAGACATGCATGCGTTTTTGTAAACACTGTACATCACGTTATGGCTACTTTCGGTTTACTGCACGTGTTGTATACGTCAGCAAATAGATTGAGCTGTAACATGAAAGTAAAATTTCCATTGGCCCACCTACAGAGGTTTATACCAAAATTAAAACGTTCAATACTGACTACTTGAAAAACTTATGGCAACTTGAATAGATTTCTGCACAAAAACATAATGTTTATGTTACATGTATCTGCTAACTTTTAACTTACTTATTTAGGTCTTGATTACCTTAATGATTCATTTTAATGAAGGATATTCTCATTTTATGGAAATAAACTTTCATTAAGGTTAGTAAACTCTTTTTGTTCTGTTATGCATGCCATTACTCTCAAGTGTATAAACATCAGCACGTGGCCTTTGTTTACAAACACAGAGTTTACTGTATCAGCAATTAGCCACGCCTCCCGGGAAATTCAAATCTGAGATCGTCTGCTTGACAGGTTGATTTTTGTTCTCAAAGTCACTTTTAGAACAGATATGTCATTAAGATTTTTGGATGAACTGTTATGAAATGGCACAGTTTACCTTTGTAACAAATTTCAAAGGAAACAGTTCTGTAATTTTGTCAAAAATTTTAAAAAAGGGTCTCTGATGTGAAACATGTTTGAAATTATTGAAAAACCTGCCCCAGCGCCATCTAGTGGTTTATATAGTCCAGTTACCCCTTTAACCCGCGTATACGGTTTATTACGTTACAGGTGTTCAAAGGATATCGGCTAAAAGACATAACACTATTCGGCCTGACTAGTTGTCTTTAAGTGTCTCCGGTCGGCCTAGTTGTGATCAAAACCGCGTAGGTGTATATTGGTGCGTTTTGTGATATTAACTACAGATAATCATGGAAATCAATCATATTTTTCTTGATATTTCGTTTTCGTTGTCAATAATGTTATGGTTATAAAGTTGTGACTATAACTGTATGCACAGTTTACCAGTCTTATACTCTCTTTTCGAGCTTTTCGATATTAACATATCCAGCTCGAGTTTATAATGTAATTTATACTTGTACTCTATGTAATGCACCCATTATATATAATATGTGAATTGTTATGTACATGGTATTTGGTGAAAATTTAATAATACTAGACAATATAAATTAATTACTATTTGTAATAGACTATTATATAATATATGCGAATTCATAATTACTTGTACATGTGTAAAATGTAAAAAAAAAATTAAGTTATATGTGTTAGCATGTTCTGATATATGTATATATGTTATGCTCTCCAGCTTGGAGGAAATGAAAGAATTTATTACATGTATATAGTTTCCATTGATAAAACTGATATGTTCTTAGATGTTGTATATATATTCATTGAATTTTATATACGGTCTCTCTTGTTTTGTGAATGTAAAAAATACTTCATCTACAAAAATCTTTACCATCAAGTAAGAAACATCTGGGCTGACATCATTGATAATAAAGCATGCAGGAACTAGGGGTCAAGTCTTGATAATAATAAAATATCTAGCAGAGGTGCTAATAGCTTATACTAGGAGAATTTTACAGACTTCTGTCATTAATTACACAGTGGATTGTGCGTTGTTTTCTGCGCGCACACAAGCAGACGAAATCTTCGTGATTGCGGGCCGCAGCAGCGACCCGCTGTATTTAATATGTGGTGAGTAAAAGGAAACTTTGACCTTCCCGATGGCTTGCTAACACAAGGAATTCAACGCTCTGAGTGGGGCTCGAACCTACATCGGTGAATGACAAGTGATTCGAAGCTAGTGACCTTAATCACTCGGCCACGGAGGCCCCTTGTATTAGTGTTTGACAGTGCGAACGCGCATATACTGCAATATTGCGCATGGCACGTACAGGAGAGCACTTTATCTGAAACATCCGTCTAATGAAGGAATTCTATCATTTCATTATATTCAGCATCAGAAAAAAACTAAACTGAATTGATTGTTATCAGGCATGTCATTTTGCGCAGTCTTAAAAAGATGACGTCTTGTTTGAAAATATCACGGACATAAATAGACAGATTAATCCTGAAGATATACAGCATAGAAATTGAGAAAAAAAACTCTTGGAAATATCTGTGAAAATTTAACAACAGTCCGTTAAAAATGTGGGGTGGCTCATTCTACCATAAAAGCGAAAAAACATAATACTTAATTACACATATAAAATCAAAGCGCTGTGAGCGCTGAAGGCTCCGGAGCTATAGATTAACTCCCCTTAAAACAACTTTTGACCTATGTGATTTACGCTGAACCTTACCTAAAGCGCGGGTCGAAATGTGCATAGGGCGAAATTTAGTATATGACACAGAATGAATGATTCACAAATATATGGGTGGCAGGGAAGTTTGTTTTATTATAAAACTTGCGTTAAATGAAAAATAATCACATGGTCAACAATATCAATTGTTTGAGAGAACAATAAAAATAATTCAATCTGCGCTTTGTTCAACTTCAAGCGGTATCTGATGATGTGGATCGAAAATAATTGTAGTTGTAATCGGTGAAACCGTTCACTGGGCCTTGACATGCAGCGTCCTCGATAAATGGCGGGTGATTTTGATCACGTGAGTTCCTTCTCGGGAATGTACGTAAATTATATCTTTTTTTAGAGAAATTTATTTTTGGGTAAATATGTATGTAACCGTTCGTAAATAAGAAAGTTGTCAATGAAATAACATCGGAAATTTGAAAATCAAACTACAAACTCTTATATCGAGCTCCGTACATTTCCGTAAAGTTCCGTAAATATCCGTACTTTTCCGTGATATGCATATGATTATCTTCCGTAATCAGCGAACAGCGCATTAATTTCTAAAACAGAAAATAATGTGTAATGCAGCCCGTTAGCTATATACCTTTCTGCAATCGTTTGAAGTTGTATGTACTCTTTTTATTTGTAATATATTCTTATGATATGCAACATTCAAAAAGAAGATTGATCTGGTCTGTCTTGCACTACTTTCGCATAGCGAATGTTTACAGTTGTTATTCGCACATAGCATAGTTAAATTGTCTGCCTAAAAGGCCCATTTTTCAAAGGTACCAGAAAGACCCAAAATAAATGGTACCAGAAAGGTCCATTTTTGGATACTAAATGATGTGTTTTAACTATATGTTTTTTGTAAGTGTGAATCTTTTGTTTTAATGCTGACTATTATGTAGTAAATAAATGTGTTTTAATTATGTTTTTTGTTTGTTTAAACTTTGTTGTTAATTCTATATTTGTTAAGAATGTTGGTTATTTCATAAATGTCATAATTGTTATTTTTGTTAATGTCTTTTTTTAATTATATTGTTGCTTCTATATTCTGTTATTTTCATAAATGTAAATATGGGAAAAAACATTCATGTCACTATTGTTATTCTTCTTATGCACCTCATTGTTTGCTCTGCACTTTGCACTGTTCGTTGTTTCTTCCTTTACATTTTGGATGTATATAATAAATTCTCTTTGTACATATGCTTTTTTAATCTTTCATTTCCCTAAATTACTATTTAACATAAAAAATAAAACGGGTCCTTTCTGGTATGGGCCTTTTCGGTACTGGTCCTTTCTGGAAGTTGGCCTTTCTGACACCCATTCTGCTAACTTAGGCCTAGAGGACTTTCAGTCCCCAGGCCAAAAATAGCAATGTTTAAGTTAAAGTAGAAGATGTAAATGAAGTCGGATTTTAAATAAGTTTGAATATTTTGAAACTGCAGATTGTCTATGGAATGCGGGTTGGGACATGCCAAACTTGCTTATTGCTAAATGCTTGTTGAAACATGCGTCTTGCTAATTGCCACTTGCTTATAGTGGTTTTGTCAATTGTCACTTGCTTATTGCCAATTGCCACTTGCTATTTGCTACTTGTCACATGCTAATTGCCACTTGCATATTGCTAATTGCTGGTTAGGACTTACTAATTGCCACTTGCTTATTGCGGTTTTGCTAATTGCAAATTGCTACTTGCTAATTGCCACTTGCTAAATACCAATTGCCATTTGCTATTTGCTAGTTGGGACATGCCACTTGCTAATACTTACTTGCCACTTGCTTATTGCTAGTTGGGACATGTCACTTGCTAACTGCCACTTGCTTATTGTTAATTGCTTGTTGCCACTTGCTACTTGCTTATTGTCTTTTGCTTGTTACTTATCGCTAGTTGTCAATCGGTTATCGGTATGACTACCGATCATGGCTAGGAAATAACGAACATTACCTATTATTATTTTATTGAAGTAAAATATTAAGTTTTTGATGTTAAAATGGAACATGCATACCAAAAATATATTATATTCAACCACATTCAAGGTTTTAATTTATACAATTTCAAAACGCGTGATCTGATTCATGTTCATGAACATTGAACACGAGTTACTATTAAAAGTAAACAATACATCTATAATGGTGTATGGATAGATTATATATGTTATAAGTTTATTGTGAATTATTAATAATATTTCATACTGAAACTATATTTAATAAAAATTATCTTGCAGCTGAAGTCTGAACAAATTAGATGAGCAAACACCGAGCATGAACCATCATCTGATCATTTTATATTTAAAATATATATTTTTTATTTAACTAGATCAAATCCATACGTACTTCATTTAAATTCATGTTTGTTCTAAATATGTGGTATAATATGAGTAGACATTCTTATACAATTTTACGCAATCAATTCAATGTGCCGAAAGTTGATACTCGTGTTCGTAGACTACCAGAAACATCGAACATGAATCATTATTATAATATTAATGAATGAAAGATAAGATAAGATAAGATAAGTTTTATTTTCAGTCGGCAAAAGTAATAAATGGGCAAATCTGATACCACTTGTTAACAATGCGCGGGAGATCATGTTCTTGGACGGAGATGAAAACACAAACACAAACATGAATTATGACATGAACAATTACAATGGCAACGATATTTTGCTATCGAATAAAAATGATTTGATATACTCTATAATGTTAAAATTATTATGACAGCCATGTCATCGATGAACAAGTAATAGCAACTATTTTGTTTAATTCAATTATCCACTTAAATTTTAGCACAAATTGAATAATAGTACGTTTCTTAATCAGACACATGCCGTTTACATGTCTATGTAGACCCATGACGGTGAACTTATGTAACTTATGCAGAACGGTACGTTTGGTGCTGTTTTTGCAGGTTTAGGTAATTTTAATAATTAAAGAATAAATTTCAATCTATATTTTGAATTTGTATTGCAAGTGGAAATTAGCAAAAAGCAATTAGCAAAAAGCAATTAACAAGTGGCAATTAGAAAATGATAATTGGCAATGAGAAAATGGCAAGTAGGAGGTGGCGATAAGCATGTAGCAATAAGCAAGTGCCAATTAGAAAATGCCAATTGGCAGTTATCAAGTGGAATGTCCCAAGTAGCAATTAGCAAGTGGCATGTCCCAAGTAGCAATAGAAAATGGCAGGTGGCAATTAGCAAGTGTCCCAATTGGCAAATGGCAAGTGGCAATTAGCAAATGGCATGTCCCAACTAGCAATAATTTAAGCAAGTGACAATAACCAAGCGGCATACCACAAGTAGCAATTAAGTATTAGCAAGTGGCAATTAGCAAGTGGCATGTATCAACTTGTTATTTGCAAGTGCCAAGTGACAATAAGCAAGTAGCAAGTGACAATTAGGCAATAGCAATAGGCAATACGTAAGTAACAAATAACAAGTGGCATGTCCAAACCTGCAATCAGCAATAAGCAAGTGGCAATTAGCAAGTAGCAATTAGCAAGCATGACCCAACCCGCATTCCATAGATTGTCAGCTTTTCAACGATATATAAATTGTATTGGTTTATAAAAAAAATGAAGAAAAAATAGGGACAGCCGTATTTTTCCAAGTTTCAAAAATTGTGGAAAAAAACAACAATGTTCACATAAAAATAAAATAAGTAAATGCGGTCGGATTTTTGATTTTTTTTACATATTCGTACACTTTAGAATTTCAGCTTTCCGACGGTATATAAATTATCAGTCTACATAAAGAATAAATAGGCACGGCCGCGATTTCCGTCAACCCGTACAATGATGGCCGAATAAGGCCGGATAATACACATTCCAATTTTAGATCATGTGACTTGTTCAAAATGGCGCATAGTACTGGTGGGAGTTTATTCGCTGGAAAACGACGAAGCGGATCAGTACGAACTTCTGGAGCACAGCTTGACGCAGATGGAAGTGAAATAGAAGTAAAATTCTTAAGCTGATTTCTTTCTATTAATATTCATGAAAGTGTATTATATACATGGTTCGATTGAGACTATCCTGATTTCTCATAGGCAGTGGCTAGGTGACCGGCTACCTAAAGTGTGAGAAGACCTCCTTAAAGTGACTGTGCTGTGGGGAGGCACGAGAGTCCTTTTTAGGACTTTCTACCTTCAGCTGCGTTTCAGACTAAGCCCTTGTCAGGGCTATTTCGGACTCTAAATTCACTCTTTACCAGTTGACCTGGGGAGATTGGAAATGAGTGTGATGTGGCATGTGCTCTGGGAATGCTGTTGGGCAAAGGGCTGGTACCCCTGCTCCTAACAGGGTTGCAGTGTCACATCGGATAGAAGGCTACTCTGGAGTGAGTTGTGTGCCAGCATGGTACGTCAGACCATGTTGCCCGCTTACGTCAGGTGTTTTCGGGTGAGCAGCGGAACCAACACGGTGGTTTTGAAAGTATTGACACCGTGGTGGCGCTCCCTGTCACACCGAGGTGAATCAATTTTGTTGATCCACCGGGGGGTGGTGAGCTATGATTACGCCTAGTTGTGTTTTCTTGGCCCGCCCCCTTTATCTCTCGACAGTGAGCCTGGAGTGTTCTAGCATGTTGGAGACCTGCCTGGTCTCTTAGAGCAGTCCACGTTCACTGTTAGACAGCTTAGTCCTGAGAGGTACAGAGAGCCATCTGACTGATGTGGCCGTGACCTAGTTACGAGACAATCACTACCTCTGGGGTGCACAATACTGATCACTCATCGAAAATCTCACTAGGAAAGTTGGACTATACTGACTGGAAATTGCAGTCAGGTAAATTATTCTCCTATTTCGGACGCAAAAATTGCATTGTTAGGGGCATGAACAGGAGAACATGCCAGGTCGTACCATCTTTACCTCGAACGAGGGTGGTGGACCCAAAAAGCACGATAACAAACAAACAAAACTACCTAAAGTGTCCAAAAGGCTAGGTAGCCATACATATATTTCATACGTTTGTTTCTTTTCATCTTTAACAGTTTAATACATGTTGCACAAGTCATAACATTGTTAGTACAATACACCTGTAAACGCGACCTGTTATATTTAGATCCTTTGAATCACGTACAAATTGCCGCCGCGGTACTTATAATTAGTTGCGAATCGCCGCTATACTATCACGTACTGCGTTTTATATAAGAGTTTTTTTATCTGAACCTTAAAATGTGGATTTAAAATATCTTTTCCCATTTAACTCCGCCGTAACTGATCAATGTTTATTTTCCACTTGTCATTTGTCACTCGCGATAGGTCTGTCATAAAGAATGAAAAAATTAACTCTTATCAATTAAGTCCAAGCTATGTTACACCACTGACTGAGTAATGTTTATTTATTTGTGAATGTGAAAAATTATTTCTCTCTAACATTTAAAAAGTTTTGAATGTTGTTTATCCGGAGCAACTTGTTCTGTTTGGAAAAAGTGTATTATCCGGCCGTCCTGTATACCAAGTAAAAATATATTGGAAAATACAGCCGTACCCTTTCTTTTTTATAATTTGATGAATATTTAAATGTTTGGTATCAAATAAAAGCTGAAATTATGAACTTTATGAATATGTAAAAAAAATGTATATATAAGTAAAACTTTGATAAGTTACGGCATTAGATGGAAACTTAAATTCAATTCAATCGGTCAATATTTCGGGCATATTTAACTGCTTTAAGAAGGCAGTGGCAGGGTAGCGGTAGATTACATGGTACTACTGCGATCCTTGTCTAATCTCAATAAACAAGTACACATTTACAAATTATATACAGTACAGGCCTGGAGGATTATGCATAAAACGCGAAGTGTGGAGTGAGTAGAAAAAAACGTGGCTTCGGGTAACTCGGAGAAAAAACGAAAATGACTTTATTGACTGGTTTCTCAGAGTATTTTCATTATATATTCATTAATTAAAATATAAGTAAAACACACCAGTCCTGTAAAAGCACGCTGTTGAATTTAGATCCTTTGAATCACGAAGGTCGAATCAGACATCACTTACGACGTTTTTCGTTGATACATGTAATTGCCGCTACTGTTTGCAGTGTTATGTTGTTTTTGTTTGTTGTTTAAAAAAGCATTGAGTTATTTTTTTGTCAGGACCTAAACTATTAATCACCTATAATTATATTGATTTAGAATATTTATTTCTGTTTAAAAATTCCGATGTAATTTGTCTGTTAGCATTGTCACTCACGATTGGTGTGAAAAATATGGCCCGTCGTACTAATTCAGTCAATTTTGAATTTGTTTGCAAATCCAAGCTGTGTGACACCTCCGAGTTGTGAATACACAAAGTATTTATCAATTAACATTCCCAATTGTTATGTATTTAAATCAAAATGTTCTGTTTTAAAGAAAATCGCAGCGTTTCAGCGTGTCCGTTTCTTTTTAGCTCACCTGAGCTGGCTCAGGGTGAGCTATTAGGATCAATGAATGTCCGTTGTCCGTTCACACTTAGTTCGTTAACACTCTAGTGGTCACATTTTTGCCTCAATTGTCACAAAACTTGGTAAGGATGTTTGTCCCAGTAATTACTCGAACGAGTTCGAATATGGGTCATCTGGGGTCAAAAACTAGGTCACAGAGCCCAAAAATAGAAAAATCTTGTTAAGGCTCTAGAGGCTACTGTTTCAGTCCAAATATCCTGGCAATTTGTCAGAAAGGTTGTTTGGTTGATTTCTAGCTCAAGTTTTAATATGGGTCACCTGGGGTCAAAAACTAGGTCACACAGCCCAAATATGGAAAAACCTTGTTAACACTCTAGAGGTAACATTTTCAGCCCAAATATCCTAGAAATTTGTCAGAAAGGTTGTTAAGATGATTTCTAGCCCAAGTTCGAATATGGGTCATCTTGGGTCAAAAACTAGGTCACAGAGCCCAAATATGGAAAAACCTAGTTAACACTCTAGATGTTACATTTTCAGCCCAGATATCCTTGAAATTTGTTAGAAAGGTTGTTTCGATGATTTCTAGTTTTAATAATGTGTTGTTTATTGAACACCTCATTTGCTAATTTTATTGCAGTATTTTAACACCATATTAAAGATTGATAAATGACATTTTGTCTTGTAATCAGTACACATCTTGGATCTCTCTATGGTAAGGCCAGAGTTTTTATATCTCTTGGTTTATGCGACTGCCTGTCCTATTTTTTGAAAAGGTAGAATAACAATGACATTATGAACTGACATTTTATTTTTATTATTTCCGCTGTTCCGACTCCACAGACTAGTTAATGAAGTGTCAGAATAGTAGGGATATATAATTGAAAGTAATTATTTTAAAGTGTTTATTTTGTTCGAAAATGACGATTATTGACAGGTGCAGTAGACTGATGTTCAATATGTGCTCTGTTCAATATAGTAGGAAAAGTCCTTCATACTCAGTATTTTAGAAATTCCCATAAACCAAGTAATATAAAAACTCTGGCCTAAAATTGGCACTTATATAAAGTTTTAAATAGCGATTATGCAATACATGTTCTTGACCCCTAGTTGAACTTCCATGTTAAAGAATGTAGTTAGTTTATACTAATTTATTTTAGCTCCATTGTGAAGAAAGCTTGTAGCTTATCGAGTCACTCTCGAGTCCGCTTCCTGGAAACACCAGTACTGGTGTCGTATGAGGAGGTACGGTCGTGACCTTGGTGGGGCTCGAACCCGCAACCTCCGGGATGAGCGGCACTTTGGAAAGTACCATAAATTGTTAAAAAATTGAATAGCTCACAGTGCAGATCATGATCAGACAGCAAAATAATGCATAGCTTACAGTGCAGATCATGATCAGACAGCAAAATAATGAATAGCTTACAGTGCAGATTATGGTCAGACAGAAAAATAATGAATAGCTTACAGTGCAGATCATGATCAGACAGCAAAATAATGAATAGCTTACAGTGCAGATCATGATCAGACAGCAAAATAATGAAAGTGCAGATCATGATCAGACGGCTTAATAATGAAAGTGCAGATCATGATCAAGCAGCAAAATAATGAATAGCTTACAATGCAGATCATGATCAGACAGCAAAATAATGAAAGTGCAGATCATGATCAGACAGCTAAATAATGCATAGCAAACAGTGCAGATCATGATCAGACAGCAAAAAATAAATAGCTGACAGTGCATATCATGACCAGCCAACATACAATATATAGCTTACAGTGCAGATCATGATCAGACAGCAAAAAATGAATAGCCAACAGTGCAGATCATGATCAGACAGCAAAATAATGAGGCCTAGAGCTTAGATATTCAGCATGTGGCAATAATTGACTCTCTACCAAGATTGTTCAAATCATGACTTCAGGGTCAAAATTAACCCTGCCTGGGGGGGTCTTTTGATTTTACATAGGCTTATTAAGAGGATATCATGAGCCAAAGGTAAAAATTGATCTTTTCTGCTATTAATAACCTTTTATTTTTGCCAAATGTAGACAGGTGAGCGATACAGGGCCATCATGGCCCTCTTGTTTTTAAAATTGATTGTTGTTTTATTTGATCCTATAGTATGTTAGTTTGTTGATAGCGGCATCGTAATTAAACGATTTTGGCATCAGGAAGTTTGAAAAACATCAAATTACAATTATTTTTCTATTTTTCATTGATAATTTAAAGTTAATCAGTAAAAAACATAACAAATATTCAAGTTTCGACCCGAATGTGGACACGGCGAAACACGGTGACCAGTCACCACGAATCACGGTGGCGATGGTCACCGCGACCGGACACCCTGTTTCGCGGTGACGGGTGACTCAGGGGGGCATTTGGGTGACAAAATTTGCGTGGTCACGTTGGCTGGACATTGCGGTGATGGGTGACAATTGGAAAAAACACCTTGCGTGTACTGTATAATTTGGTAGCGTATGATTTCAAATATACTGATATACTTTACAGGAATTTATACTTGAACTTTTTTATTTGACTGTTCTAAAATATGTTATGTTCAGATAGTTTGAAGAGTTTTATTGGTTTGACAAAAATCTGAGAGCAAGCAGCTTTTAAATTAATGTGTATCTTTCTAAATCCTGTGGACTGCTCCATTCCAGGGATCACTCCCATCATAATTTGAGTGTGTTTTCAGTTTGATGTGCGTGAGGATGAAGAGCAGAATGTTAAGTTGTCCCAGACAATCGAACTGCTACTTGCAGCTGGTTATTTCAGGGCAAGAATCAAAGGATTGTCTCCCTTTGATAAGGTATTGAATTAATCAGTATGCATTTAATTATAACAGTATACATATAAATATTTGTCTTAAATTTATTTTTGTAAATACATGTACATAGTAGAATGTAAAGGGCAGTATTGTGACATTTGTGTATGTACAACACATACATGAAATAAACTGTATATTTGCTATTCATTCTTGTGTAGATTGACTAGATATTAGATCGTGGCACAGGTCGATTATCAGTCATATTTCCCTAGACTTTCTAAAGTTTTGTCCTTTAATAGAAAAAATTACCTAACTATCATTGTCAGTATCTTTCACGGGAAATTTGTTTATCCAATCAACTCTGGACCTACATGTATCCAAAATGTTTATAAGCATAGATACCCAGACAGTCTAGAATTATGGGCCTTGAATTGCCAAATTAGCACTGTCTCCTCTGTAACTATTCATCTAATCAAAATTTTCACTGGAAAAATATCACAATAACCTGCCAGGTACTCTGGAGCAATGGTCCTTCAATGAATTATAGAAATTGAAATAAATAAGCCCTTTTGAGTATTTATCTTTGATACCAAACCAAAGGTAAACTGGCATTATCTCAACAAAAGGTAGATAACCAGCAAGTTTTCTCAAGGCATTCTGCAGTTACATGTATTTCCCTTGAATCAATGCAATTTTGTCAAATTTGCAGTGTCTTTTCTTTTTCTTAGAAACCATTATACAGTCTTTACCAAACATACCTGGTAGTCTCAATTTTAATGTGCATCATAGTTTTTATACCCAGCAAATGGCCACATTGTCCCTGTCTTTGGGAGATAAAAAATTGCCACTGTCCAGGCTATTAAGTTGTTAAGTGTTTTACCATTACAATTAGGGTATGTTTCCCAACAAAAGTGACACATGCATTTAGTGACAGTTTGGCACTCTTATATTACACCATAGATTTATAAACAGGAACAGGGTCTGTTTAACAACTGAAAAAATACGAAGTTGAATATTTCAGGTTGTAGGTGGAATGACCTGGTGTATAACAACATGTAATGTAGACATTGATATAGACCTCTTGTTCCAGGAAAATTCTACTATAGGTCAGAAGATGTAAGTATTAGATACAATCTCCACAGATTAAAAAAAATATTTCGTCTAATAAGTAAGAAGTGTTGTTTCAAAAGGATGAATTGCTTTTATGAAAGTGTTCCTGTAATATTGGTGAAAAATGTCCAGTAAAATAATGTCAAGTTCTTAGTCACCTTTACCTTTTGTTTATTGTTACCAGGGTATGGATATGTAAAATTTCAGGTTTTATATATATGGGTATCACGGTGGGGAATCACATGATCAAAATAATCTCTAAACAAAAGTACATCTATGAAAAATATTAGAAATAATGAAAGCCATTTAGCTGTAAATAAAAAATATAGCCCATCTTTTGGCATCATTAAAGTATTATAGAACTACACAGGTCTCAATCACAGTCACCTTCTAATTGTGTTGAACACTTCAAAAATAAATTATGTCTCGAAGCGTTTAGCACAATCGGAATGTGACTATGATTGAGACCTGTGTAGTTCTATAAAACTTTTATGTTGCCATAAGATAGGCTACATTTTACATTTACAGCTAAACGGCTTTCATTATTTTTAACCTTTTTCTGAGATCTACTTTTGTTTAGAGATTATTTTGATCACGTGATTCCCCGCCGTGGGTATCCAAGGACAAGGAAATTGATATGTATCCAATCATGAAACATGTACATGTTGTAAACCCTTATTGATTTTGGGCTGTTAATCTGTCTGTCTGTCACAAAGTTTGTCAGGATCTCTGACACCCCATGCCGGATTTTCATAAAACTTTGCAGGAAGCATCAGTATGAGTTGTAATTGTGCATATGATAAACTGAGGTAACTAGCTCAAAGGTCAAGGTTTAAGGGATTTGAAAATCTAAAATCTTGTCCCTGCTTCTTCTCCAAAAACCCTTGCTGGATTTTCATAAAACTTTGCAGGAATTGTTTAGTATGAAGGCTAGTTATGCATATTATAATTTTGGGTCACTGACTCAAAGGTCAAGGTCACAGGGACCTGAAAACCGAAAATCTTGTCTGTGCTTCTTCTTCAATACCCCTTGCTGGATTTCCATAAACTTTGCAGGAAACATGAGTATGAAGTCTAGGTGTGCATATTATAATTTGAGGTCACTAGGTTAAAGGTCAAGGCCATAAGGGTGGGAGACATACGTTTTTTTGTGTGAAATGAGTCTCTAGTTTTATTAGCTCGTCTGATTTTTTTAAAAAATGACGAGCTATTGTCGTCACTTGATTGTCATCAGTGTCATCGTCGTTCGCTTAGGTCACTTACATGAAAACTATCAAAACTATCACTTTGAAACTTGGGAAACTTAATTATCTAATACCCTTCTTCACATAGTATCCTAAAGATGCTGAGTATCACCTGTTTTTTTGGGTAAAAAACACGAATTTTGATGGATTTTGGTTGATTTTGAGAATTGGACATGGCTTTTTCATTTTTAGTCTGTTTTTTAAAGTTTTGTGCTTGGGTCACATACATGCAAACTATCAAAGCTATCACTTTCAAACTTGGAATACCTGTTCACTATCAAATGTAAATAGTATAAAGGAAGAATTTTACAAGTTACATAACCCTGTAATGTATTTGGCTGAATAATTGCCTCTTCTTAACATAGAAATTTTCACACACACAATATTTTGTAACAGTCAACATAATGCAACCAAACTTAGTGTATAAGAAGTATTTATGAATATCTTTAATTGGATTATATTTAAGGCTCCTGGGGTCAAGGTCACTGTTACTAAAAATAGGAAAACTGTATTACAGTAAAACCTCGATAACTCGAGGTCGCAGGGGGACGAGTAAAATGCTTGAGTTTTTCTGCTGTCATATATCTTATGAACAACGAGTTATTTGAGGACCTTTATGTTGAGGTCAGATTAATACATTTACAAAATGTATTTATTACATCAAATCGCGAGTTCTGATTACCTTTCATACTTATTTGATAAAATCCTGTTATTTTTGTTTGCATACACGTACAATCAGGGTAATTACTATTTGACAACTGATTAATGGAGAAGGTGGGGCAATGTTACTTTACTTGGTCCAGTGTATTTATGGGTCACTTGGGTTTCTCTTACTGTTTTCCAATTATGACAGGCGACTAGTATGCTAGGCAATTTTGGCCTAAGCTTAATTTGTTTGCAATTAACTCAATAGAGAATAATGATTATTAACTCACACCAGTTGTCGTATAGGCACAGCACTGGTGAAACGGTATAACACATCACTCGTGGCATTTTCAAGAAACGCATTACAAACACGATTCAATATGTTTTTAGCTCGACTATTCGGAGAATATGGAGAGCTATTACAGTCACTTGTGTGTCGGCGTCGGCGTCGGCCGGCGTTGCTTCTTTGGTTAAAGTTTTGCCTGCTAAGTACTATCATGCACATATCTCAGTAACCACTTATGATATTGACTTGAAACTTTGTTCATGTCTTTAGGGGTGTCATACAATCAAGGCAGATAACTCTTGAACAAATTTAGTACAAATTATGGCCCTTGTTTGACTTTGAAAATTTGGTTAAAGTTTTGCCTGCTAGGTACTATCATGCACATATCTCAGTAACCACTTATGATATTGACTTGAAACTTTGTTCATGTCTTTAGGGGTGTCATACAATCAAGGCAGATAACTCTTGTATAAATTTAGTACAAATTATGGCCCTTGTTTGACTTTGAAAATTTGGTTAAAGTTTTGCCTGCTAGGTACTATCATGCACATATCTCAGTAACCACTTATAATATTGACTTGAAACTTTGTTCATGTCTTTAGGGGTGTCATACAATCAAGGCATATAACTCTTGAAAAATTTAGTACAAATTATGGCCCTTGTTTGACTTTGAAAATTTGGTTAAAGTTTTGCCTGCTAGGTACTATCATGCACATATCTCAGTAACCACTTATGATATTGACTTGAAACTTTGTTCATGTCTTTAGGGGTGTCATACAATCAAGGCAGATAACTCTTGAAAAAATTTTGTACAGATTATGGCCCTTGTTTGACTTTGAAAATTTGGTTAAAGTTTTGCCTGCTAGGTACTATCATGCACATATCTCAGTAACCACTTATGATATTGACTTGAAACTTCGTTAATGTCTCTAGGGGTGTCACACAGTCAAGTCAGATAACTATTGTATAAATTTAGTACAAATTATGGCCCTTGTTTGACTTTGAAAATTTGGTTAAAGTTTTGCCTGCTAGGTACTATCATGCACATATCTCAGTAACCACTTATGATATTGACTTGAAACTTTTTTAATGTCTTAAGAGGTGTCACACAGTCAAGACAGATAACTCTTGTTTAAATTTAGTGCAAATTATGGCTTTTGTTTGACTTTGAAAATTTGGTAAAGTTTTGCATGCAAGGTACTATCATGCACATATCACAGAAACCACTTATGGTAGTTATATCAAACCTTGCAATAGTGTTCAGGGTAAATTTTGTATCAAACAATTAATTTACCAAAAATTAAATCTATAGTTATAGATTTTGACTTTTTTTATGATTCAACTTTCCTAGTTTATACTTAATAGTTAGCAGAATTTTGTTTTGCTATTACACTGATAAAAGTTTTGTTTTATTAGCAAACACCCACAATAGTCGAGCGTGCTGTCTTATGGACAGCTCTTGTTTTGTAAATGTCATCTGAGATATAGTTAAATAAAGAAACACATGACAGTTAATTTCATTTTAATCGCTCAACAAATGTATCAAAATATAGATAAAGATCGGTATATGCATAGGCAAAAGATAGCTATGAAACAGCTTTGAAACAAAGAAAAAGTACATTTCTTTCAGTTAGCGTAGAGGTTATAGAAATCAAACGAAAGAATATGCAGTTTGGGATTTTCTCTCAAGCTTTATTATCAAAAGCCTACTCAGACTCAAACTTTTCATCTCATCATTAAGTTCTCGTAATTAAAAACTCGCAAACATGATTTTCTTTATTTTCTTCTTATTCAATAAAAGTAGCAAGTGGGTGTAATTACACATGATTTAAGACAATTTAAATGTGCGAAAAGCATTCTATACACTTTGGCCACTGGACGGCCGATTAATCGATAATTAACGAGAACAATCGATTAACAATAGAAGTTTTTCAAATGACGTGTCAAAATAATGATGCGTCATCGGAGGTGAGAAAAATCTGATAATCAGTGACCTCGAGTTGCCGCAGGTAATTTAGTAAGAAATCTACCTGGCGGGACCACAGGTGTTCCTCGAGTTATCCGGGGTTCTCGAGTTATCGATGCTCGAGTTATCCATAGTATTTTTTAGTTAAATATAGAGGTAAAATTGCTGGGACCGACAGGAGTCCTCGAGTTATCCGGTGTTCTCGAGTTATCGATGCTCGAGTTAACGAAGTTTTACTGTATAATTTTGTATTTAGATACAGTTGACATAATGTAACCAACTTTTTTGTATGAGTAAGTATTTAAGAAGACAGCATGTGTAATACATATGAATAAAGACTTTTAAATTAATTGGAATTGTGTTTGGGGCTCATTGGGTCAAAGTCCAGGGTTTTGTTTTCTAAAAGTAGAAAAATGGGGGAAAAAAACAATATCTCTAGTTGCAGTTGAATTATTTTGACCAAAATTTAGTGTCTTAGTTATTATTATGAAAACCTTTTGTGGGATTGTGTTCTGTGGTCAAGGTCAAGGACACTGTTACTTAAAAAAATGGTGTTAAATAAACTTACAAGGATAAAATCAGATAAGCATCTGGCACCCGTAGGCGGTGCTCTTGTTTGCTTTTTGTTTGCAAATTAAATTAAAAAGATATTAATTAGAATATACCTAACAGAAATGATGGATTCTCAATTTTTGACTAGGATAGTCAGAAAAGATTTTCAATGGTTTCCTCTATATTCAATAGGAATAAACCTGTGATACAGATTCATATATTTTGGTTATAGTAGAGCTTTGGCAAAGTTCATTTTTCAAGTAGTATAAATCATTGATAATTGTCTTTGTCAAAATTATGATGATTTGAAGGGTAGTACCACTTTAAATGAAGTTAATGCATTTAAGATACATTCATCATGTTGGTCACAGTTATGTATATCCAACATGATGGAAGCCAAGCCAGCTCCAGTAATTTGACATTATTAGATCTAATGTTTCAAAACATAAAAATCAGAGTAGTTGTAGACATGTGTTTTGCTGTATTGTTTAGGTATTTGGTGATTGTTATTATCCCCCTGCCTTGGTGGAGGGGATATAGTTACAGGCTCCATCCGTCTGTTCATCCATCACACTTTTGTCTGGAGCATAACTGAAGAGAATTACTTGAAACTTTACACACAAACAGAGGACATTGAGAGGTAGTGCAGTGCCCAAAAACATAACTCTAGTCTGTCTAATTTTTGAATTATTCCCCTTTGTTAAATTTTCTTGATTTTTCTTGTCAGGAGCGTAACTTCAAAAGTTTTGAAGGGAAATACTTGAAACAGTGATAGAGTATAATGAGGGGAGGTGCAGTGCCCAAGAACCATAACTATCTTGCCTAATTACTCCCCTTTGTTACATTTCTTGTCTGGTGCATAACTCCAAAAGTACTGAAGGGAATTACTTGAAACTTTGTACAGTGATAGAGTACAATGATGGGAAGTGCAGTGCCCAAGAATCATAACTATCTTGCCTAATTTAATTTTTGAATTACTCCCCTTTGTTACATTTTCTTAATTTTTCTTGTCCATAGCATAACTCCAAAAGTACTGAAGGGAATTACTTGAAACTTAATACAGTGATGGAGTACAATGATGGGAAGTACATGCCCAAGAACCATAACTCTACCTTGTCTTATTATACCCCGCCAAATACTTATATTTTATTAAATTAGAAACTATACCATATCCATTCCTCTCACTTCAAATTTCTTGGTCATAGAAAGAGCACTTGGAGGGGGGATGGCCATGTCTAACATGGCTTTTGTTGTTTAGGTATTAGGTAAATGTTTATCAGTACCTGTCATACATGCCATGCCCTTGATATTACTTGTAGTGCTGGAGAAATTTAGCAAATTGTAGGTATATTCAACTTGCAAATCTTATCTACTGTATTTTAAGCTCACTTGCAAGAGGTTGCTCAAGGTGAGCTATTGTGATACTTGGTCAGAATGATTACCGGGATGAAATCTAGGTTGAGTTCAAATGTTTGTTTTGTTGGGTTAGAAACTAGGTCACCAGGTCAAATCACAGAAAAAGCTTGTGTGTGCAATAGAGATCACATTTACAACCCAATCATCAGGAAAATTGGTCAGAATGTTTCTCTCAATGATTTCTAGATCAAGTTTGAATCTTGGTCACCTGAGATCACACTGTCAACTTAAGTCACATGGTCAAATCGAAGAAAATCCTTCTTAAAGGCCACATTTATTACCAAATCCAAATCATCATGAAAATTGGTCAGAAAGTTTGTCTCAGTGATTTCTTCCCAAATTAAAATCCAGGTCATTGGTGTCAAAAAATAGTTACAAAGTCAAATCAAAGAAAACATTGCTAATACTCTAGAGGTCACATTTTATATCCAATCTTCATGAAAACTGGTCAGAATGTTTGTCCCAATGATATGTAGGTCAAGTTTGAAACTGGGTCACTTGAGGTAAAAAACTGGGTCACTAGAACTAAACAAATTAAAACCTTATTAACAGTCTTGAGACCATATTTAATACCCAATCATTCTGAAATATGGTGTTTGTCTTGATGATTTCTAGGTCAATTTGGACGTGGATCACCTTGGTTTAACAACTTGGTCACATGATTGTTTTGTCAAGCAAGTATGGAATTTTTTGCTTTGCAGTGCACTCACTGAAAAGATTGTCGGTGTGTTACCTAGAATGAAATGTCCTCATAGAATAGAACCTCATCAGATTCAAGGTCTTGACTTCATACATATATATCCTGTTGTACAGGTAAGTGAAGTATAGTACAAGCTTAGTAATTGTATCACATGGTAGACATTTAACAACTTGACTTGATGTTATCTCATGTACATGTACAGTAACAAAAGTTTTTAGCTCTACCAGAGGAGGTCCAGCATAGCTTATGCAATGGTGGTTTGTCTGTCCCTCGGTCTGTCCCTTAACTTTTCCTTGATAACACTCAACAGGTCATAGTTTTCAGATGATTTAGAGTCAGTGGGTCAAAGGTCAAGGCCACAGTGACCTGAACTTTGAAAAATGTTTCCGTTCAATATCCTGAGATCTGTATCATCCACAATCTTCAAACTTCATGGGATGATTGAGTAGAATATGCCTACTGTTTTTGGGGACAGTGGATCAAAGTTCAAGGTCACAGTGATCTCCATTAGCTTTTCCTTGATAACACTTTACAGGTCATAATTTTTATTTTCATGAAACTTGCTCAGAAAGTTGCCTGCAATCTGGAGATGATCCCTATTCTTTTTGGGGGCCGTGGGTCAAATGTCAAGGTCACAATGACCTGAACTTTGAAAATTGTTTCCGCTCAGTAATACAAGAATTCCATACATGTTTTGACATTAAGCCATTGCAATTTGTAAAGGCCCCATTTTACAAGCATTAAACAAGTTTACTAGATAATTTTATATTTTTGATTAAAATGAAATTCAGCTTGTTCTTAATTGAAGTCTTTCGTTCTCAAAGGACTACCATCTTTCAAAATTTGTGTAGGTCAATACATTTTTGTAGCTATTCATAACTTATGTTTACTTGTTAACTCTTATCGACTGTAAATACAATTTTGTATCTTGTATCTGGTGTCCCTAGGTATCCCTTCCAAAATCATACATCAAAACCTTTTTACGCTCCCGAAGGAATTTCGGGTGGCATATAGAAATCGATTTGTCTGTCTGTCCAAGCTAACATATAGATTCGGGAGGTACATGTGCTCAAAAAGAAGGTGTCTCATAAGTCAGAAATGGCTGGCGCTTTAAATAGGGGTGACACTATAATAAACAAACACTTTACATTTTACCTTTTATAGATACTTAAGTGGCTAGGAGTATAAAATGTGACTGTAAATTTTATTCATTCAGTCTGTTATGTGGCTAAAATTTTCCGGAGCATTACTCCAAAAGTACTGAAGGGAAGTACTTGATACTAGGGATGGCAACAAATATCCGGATGTCCGAATATTCATTCAGCTTCCAAATATTCGGATCCGATATAGGTATCGGAGTATTTGGTAGATTTGTCAAAAAAACGAATTTCAATTAAAAACTTGAATATTTAAGTGTTGTTTTCATGACAATATTTAATTTTCAATTACAGCCGATACAGTGTCATTTTACAATATCCGGTTGCCGTTGTGATGACACTTTCTACAGTCAAACTTTAGCAATAGACAAAATTATTAAGAAATTAAGCAAACAAAAGAGTTTCAATTTCTTGGTGGCAATTGTTGAACAAACATTTAGATTAAGGACAATTATTATGCAAGTGTTTAAAAGTTACAAAGTGCCAGGGCGAGCCATTAGGATCACTCACTATCCAGGGTCCGTCCAAGCCATCAGTCCATCCGTCCACCATTTCCTTCAAACAACATCTCCTCTGAAACCACTGGGTCAATATGATGAAACTTTGCAGGGATGTTCCTTGCATGAAGCTCTATCAAAGTTGTTCATAGAATTGACATGACGCGAAAGTATCGATCGCTCCGCCTACCGACCACGGGATCGATAGATAACAAAACCTCGGACACGCTTTAGTGTTCAGGCAGTATCTACATGCCGAACTTGCACATTTTGACTGGGATGGAAACACAATGAAAAGGGATTTTTGTTCTGTTTTCGAAATTTTATGTTTCCTTTTTTAAAAAGAACAAGATACATATCAGGCATTATGTGCATACATTTTAAACTTACCCTTCAAGATGGGGGAAATGAGTGCACAAAATGCCGAAACGATCTCGAAATGGAAAATATCTGAAATATGTATTTAAAAAAAATTTCATATTATAGTAATGTAAAAAATGTATTCACGATGCATTTTCACAGGTTTTTTTTCCACCACCATGGAAAATATGCTCGTTCATATAAAGTACTTTTTGTATGCCTTGGTCAATATTTACATGTATCCTGGTATTTTGTTCTCAAGATGTATCAAAATAGTTTCAAAGTTTATTGACAAAGCGGCATTTATAATGGTGATAGCGATGTACAAAAATTATTATCTATTAAATACAAACGAAACATTCAAGTTTTACTTGTTAACAATATATCTAATTAGATGGATCATACATGTTTATTGTACCATGAAATCTGACCAGTCAAGCAGGGCGGCATTGAGATGTATATTAAATTGGGCAACACCTTAAGGACAAATTTTTTCCCTTGGCGGTTAAAAACAGACGACTACCCAAAAACGCCAAAGAAAACTCAAAATACATGATTTTTACATCCATTCGATATCAAATAATTATTTTATTATTAAAATCAGTATAAAAATAGCAGTAATGATACAGATATGATTGACGCCAAAATCATAAATTTGTAAGCGGACCGCTGCCCGATTTTCTTATCCAAGGGAGGTAACCAGTATACTGTTACTGTTCGTTATACGAGTAGGAGGTAGTCATCAGAAAGGTTTTAAAAACATATAACATCATTATTTGGTTGTATTTTTTATCAACAAGTACACATGTGTTCTACAAATTCTCTTGACGGAAACTGCTTCTGATGCGAACTGGTTTTGTCTTTTTTGTATGTCCTAAAGTCAATGTTTATGTTCCGTTAAGGCTAAAGAGCTAAAGAATTTATATTGCCGAACTTTTGAATGATTGAACCTTTCTAAATAAAAATATTTTAAGAAAACCTTCATTTCGTGACGGATACTGCTTCGATACCAGTATAACTAAATTATCCATTCTTTCTGCTGAAAGTTTCTGTGAAAAACTGTAGCGTTTGAAAAAGATTTTAATTTATCTAGATATGAATTAATATGAAATGACAAAAGTAACCGACACATTTAACATTGGTCACGACACGGACCTTATATATACATACAGGTCCGTGGTCACGATTTAGTGCCGGTTTAACTGTTTCTGTAAGCAAAGTATAATTTAAATTTTTTTTATTTCTTGGTGTTAACTTGATAAAAAGCCCTTCATAGTAATTAAACTTACTTTTTCATCATTTTTAGCTCGACTATTCGGAGAATAAGGAGGCTATTGCACTCACCCCAGCGTCGGTGTCGGCGTCGGTGTCGGCGTCGGTGTCGGCGTTGGCGTCTGCGTTGGTTAAAGTTTTTTAAAAAGTCAAATATCTTGAATACTATCAAAGGTATTAACTTGAAACTCAAATTATATGTTTACCATCAACATCTACACCTGAGGAAACAATCCCCATAACTCTGTTTTGATTTTTGACAGATTTATGCCCCTTTTTAACTTAGAATTTTTGGTTAATTTTTTTTATAAATTCAAATATCTTGAATACTATCAAAGGTATTGACTTGAAACTCGAAGTATGTGTCTACCATGAAAATATACACCTGAGGAAACAACCCCCATAACTCTATTTTGATTTTTGACAGATTTATGCCCCTTTTTTACTTACAATTTTTTTAAAGATTTTTATAAATTCAAATATCTTGAATACTATCAAAGGCAAAGACTTGAAACTCAAAGTATGTGTCTACCATCAACATCTACACTTGAGGAAACAATCCCCATAACTCTATGTTGAATTTGACAGATTTATGCCCCTTTTTAACTTAGAATTTTTTGTAAAAGATTTTATAAAATCAAATATTTTGAATTCTTTCAAAGGTTTTGAATTGAAACTCAAATTATGTGTCCACCATTAACATCTTCACTTGAGGAAACAATCCCCATAACTCTGTTTTGATTTTTGTTAGATTTAACTTAGAATTTTTAGTTAAAGATTTTTATAGACTCAAATATCTTGAATACTATCAAACTTATTGACTTGAAACTTAAAAGGTATGTTTACTATCAACATCTTCACCAATGTGTTTGATTTTTAAGCAGGTTTTTTAAAAAAACCTACTTATTAGAATGGCGATGTCGTATGTCGGGTGGGCGGGCGGGCGGGCAGGTGGGCGGGCGTCAAACATTGGTTTCCGTTGGATAACTTTAGTTAGGAGTGACCAATTGCAATGAAACTTGGTGTGTAGGTAGCTTGCTTGGAGATGCCGCTTGGGATTGTATTTGGAGTCACTAGGGTCAAGGTCAAGGTCACTGTTACTAAAAATAGAAAAACGGTTTCCGCTCAATAACTCGAGCTAGGAGTGACCGATTACAATGAAACTTGGTCTGTAGGTAGCTTGCGTGGAGACGCCGCTTGGGATTGCATTTGGGGTCACTAGAGTCAAGGTCAAGGTCACAGTTACTAAAAATAGAAAAATGGTTTCCGCTCAATAAATCAAGTTAGGAGTGACCAATTACAATGAAACTTGGTCTGTAGGTAGCTTGCGTGGAGACGCCGCTTGGGATTGCATTTGGGGTCACTAGGGTCAAGGTCAAGGTCACTGTAACTAAAAATAGAAAAATGGTTTCCGCTCAATAACTCAAGTTAGGAGTGACTAATTGCAATCAAACTCAGTGTGTAGGTAGCTTGTGTAGAGAGGAAGCTTGGGATTGCATTAGGGGTCACTTGGTTCAAGGTCAAGGGCACTGTTACTAAAAATAGAAAAATGGTTTCCACTCTATAACTTGAGTTAGGAGTGACCAATTGTAATGAAACTTGGTGTGTATGTAGCTTGCGTGGAGAGGAAGCTTTGGGTCACTAGGGTCAAGGTCACTAGGGTCAAGGTCAAGGTCACTGTTACTAAAAATAGATTTTTATTTATTTTTAGTTTTAAGATTGTTTTAAGCAAAAAAAAATTTTTTGGGTCAAGGTCACTTGACTCAAGGTCAAGGTCACTGTTACTAAAAATAGATTTTTATATAATTTTAGTTTTTTGATTGTTTTAAGCAGAAAAAATTGTTTTCGCGGTCAAGGTCACTAAGGTCAAGGTCAAGGTCACTGTTACTAAAAATAGATTTTTATTTATTTTTAGTTTTTAGATTGTTTTAAGCAAAAAAAAAATTTTCAGGGTCAAGGTCACTAGGGTCAAAGTCAAGGTCAGTGTTACTAAAAATAGATTTTTATCTATATTTAGTTTTTACAGTGTTTTAAGCAAAAAAATTTTTTTTGGGGTCAAGGTCACTTGGCTCAAGGTCAAGGTCACTGTTACTAAAATAGATTTTTATTTATTTTTAGTATTTTGATTGTTTTAAGCAAAAAAAATTTTTTTCAGGGTCAAGGTCACTAGGGTCAAGGTCAAGGTCACTGTTACAAAAAATAGAGTTTGATTTATTTTTAGTTTTTAGATTGTCTTAAGCAAAAAAAATTTTCGGGGTCAAGGTCACTAGGTTCAAGGTCAAGGTCAGTGTTACTAAAAATAGATTTTTTATTTATTTTTAGTTTTAAGATTGTTTTAAGCAAAAAAAAATTTTTTGGGGTCAAGGTCACTTGGCTCAAGGTCAAGGTCACTGTTACTAAAATAGATTTTTAGTATTTTGATTGTTTTAAGCAAAAATATTTTTTTGGGGGGTCAAGTTCACTTGGCTCAAGGTCAAGGTCACTGTTTCTGAAATAGATTTTTATTTATTTTTAGTATTTTGATTGTTTAAAGCAAAAAAAAATGTTTTTCGGGGTCAAGGTCACTAGGGTCAAGGTCAAGGTCAGTGTTACTAAAAATAGATTTTTATTTATTTTTAGTTTTTAGTCTTTCAAGAATTTTATTTTTCGGGGTCAAGGTCACTAGGGTCAAGGTCACTGTTACTAAAAATAGATTTTTATTTATTTTTAGTTTTTAAATTGTTTTAAGCAAAAACAAATGGGGGGTCAAGGTCACTGGCGTCAAGGTCACTGTTACTAAAAATGTAAAAAAAAAATTAGTTTTTAAATTGTAGCGAAAAAAAATTTGGTCACAAGGGTCAAGGTCAAGGGCACTGTTACTAAGATAGGGAGGAGTCAAGATGACTGTTTTTTTTTAATTCTACAATTTCTACAGGCACTGTTTAAACCTGCTTTGGCGGCATTGCCGCGTCTTCTTGTTGATATATTTATGACCCTTTTTATCTTGTTAAATTTTGTCACAGTTTTTACCAGACTATTATATGGAAATACTCGAAATGGCTTACTTTTGAAATGTCATAGAATAGTTATGCAGCATGCAGTGGTCATGCTTTTTCAATTTCATACACATCAATTTTGAAACGTTACAAAGTTATTCATGATCAAATATACAAGGTCATGTATTTCTTTGAAATTATCCCCCCCCTCCTCCCCCCAGTTGGCTTACAGAATCCAGGGTAAGGCTTAGCACATAATGTACATTTACAAAGGTCTTTGAACAAGTTTCATATCTTTTACCTTAATTCTTATAGACAGTTACACAATACACCTGTTCTTAGACAAAAAAACCTATTTTACCGACAAGCTTTCGAATAGTCGAGCGTGCTGTCATGAGACAGCTCTTGTTATATAAATTTTACATAATACAGTCATCTATCAACGAAGACAAGGACCCTATATACTCAAGCTCTTTTACCACATGTCGGAGGTAAACTCTCGAAAACAGAACAGTGTGTAAAAATAGTAATTTTTGATTGGTCAGTCGAAACGATTTGATTGACAGTCGGCGTCATGTCAATTCCATTCCATGCAGAACTCTGGTTGCTATGGCAACAAATAGGAAAAACTTAAAATATCATCTTCTCTGAAACCACAAGGCTAGGGCTTAGATATTTAGCGTGTGGCATTGTGTAGTGGACCTCTACCAAGATTGTTCAAATTATGACCCCCGAGTCAAAATTGACCCCGCCCGGTGTGTCACTTGGTTTTACATAGACTTATATAGGAAAAACTTAAAAATCTTCTATAGAGCTTAAGATATTTAACATGTAGCATTGCCTAGTAGACCTTTACCAAGATTGTTCATGACCCCTGGGTCAAAACTGACCCTGCCCGAGGGGTCACTTGATTTTACATAGGCTTATGAAAAATTATTTAAAAAACTTTTCTTTTCTGTAACCACAAGGCCTAGAGCTGAGATATTTAGCATGTAGCATTGCCTTGTGAACCTTTACCAAGATTGTTCAAATCATGACCCTTTGGTCCAAATTAACCCTTCATGGGAGTACTTTTAGCCTTTTATTCTAACAGGGCTCGATCATCTTGCACTTTGTGAAGCAAAGGGAGTTCATTGAGTAAGAAATAGTAAATGCAAGGACTAAATGCCAGTCAAATATTTGTCATTTGGCATTGCGTAGTGGACCCCTACCAAGATTGTTCAAATTATGACCCGGGATAAAAATTGATCCCGACCAGAGAGGTCACATATTTGTACATAGGCTTTTATAGGAAACTTCTTTTCAAAAACCACAAGGCCTAGAGCTGAGATATTTAGCATTGCCTAGTGGACTTCTACCAATATTGTTCAAATTATGACCCACAGAAAGCATGTTAATACTTAAAATGATGTTATAACAAAGAAACACAATTTTTTTGAAATAGTATTAATGTCTCACAAGCTGTGTCATAACAGTAACACCAGACATATTTAGCATGTAGGACAGCTTATTGTTCTATCAAGATTGTTCAAATCAAGACCCTTGAATAGGGATAAGTGCAGATCATGATCAGACAGCAAAAAAATATATAACTAATAGCGCAGATCATGATCAGATAGCAAAATAATGAAAAGCTAACAATACAGATCATGATCAGACAGCAAACAAATGAATAGTGAACAGTGCAGACCATGATAGACAGCAAAATATGTTTATTTCTAAAATGTACTCGTCCATCTATCAATTTTGACTGAACCATAAATTGTTTATGGAGGCATTCAGTAAAAATGCATTGACTGAGTATAGAACAGTGCAGGTCATGATTAGACTACATGGATGTGCAGGCTGATCATGATCTACACTTGTTTCAAATGCAGGATTAATTGCAGGGTAAAGGTTAAAATAAAAATCAGTTGAGATGTAACATGTATTAACAATCTGCACAATATGAAAGATTTCTTGTTTCATTTTCTGAGCACATGTTTACTGGAATTTAAACTAAAATCCATTCTTCAGTTATTGATTTCTCTGACAGGCTTAATTATATCGATAACCTCAAAAATCTTCTTATCTAAAACCACAAGGCCTGGTATTTGAAATGAAGCATTGTGTAGTGGACAGCTACGTAGATAGTTCCAGTTAGGACCCCAGGTCAATTTTTACGCTTCCTGCAACGCCATTGTTGACCTTGTATTATAACAAGTGGAAGCTGGGTGAGCGATAAAGGGCCATCTTGGCGCTCTTGTTTCTTGCTTGTATTATAGCCAATGGTAGCAAGGTGAGCAATATAGGGCCATCTTGGCCCTCTTATTTTAATTGTCTCCCTTTATTGATTTATTTTATACAGAGTATAATCTTGTCTGTAGCATAACTCCAAAAGCACTGAAGGAAATTACTTATAACTGCATACAGTGATAGAAGTGCAGTGCCCAAGAACCATAATTGCCTTGCCTAATTTTTTAATTATCTCCCTTAGTTACATTTTCTTGTCAGAGCATAACCCTAAAAGTACTGAAGGAAATTCCTTTAAATTGAAAGCGATGAGAGGGGACATTATGGGGAAGTGCACTGATTCTTTGGTATTTTTTAGGCTGATTTTAAATGCAGAAAAAGATTCAGTGAGGATTTCATATCTACATTTTTGGATAATAATTAGTATAGACTTTTTGTAAATGGTTATAGCAGCAACAAGCTGTTATGAAAAATCAAGTGTCATAAAAAACAGTATTTTTTTTGAAAACAGATATTTTAATGTGAAAATATGAGTATCAAAAGCATTTCATAACTTTTTGAATTTTAAAAATCCTTCAGATTGCAAAAAAGTTATAAAAATTAAAAAATTCCTTTCCGATACACAAGCATTGTAAACACAACTGTTATTGCCCACCATCAATCTTATCAAAATTGCCGCCTGACGTCACAGTGATCTCTCCTTATTGTTGCAGTGTCTTGGAAAACAAAAATGAAACTTTTAGGTAATTATGATAACATGAAAGTTATTTCTGTCTGCTGGCAATTTACATATTTTTGCTGGGAATGTTAAGTAAAGTGTATTCATTCAAAGAAATAAAATACATATTTGTGTTATGGAAAGCAAAAATCCTGTCTATTGAGGTAATGTCACTATCACGCTTTAAAGTGCGTATATAAATTGCACGCAACTGACGTCCAGTTATGAGTTCACATTACCCATCTTGGCCAATTTCATTAAAATTATAATATATTTCTATGATGTCATGAGAACTGCATCTGATACCATTCAGTCGTTGAATGATGACAGTGTAAGTATGGAATTTAGACAATTCCCTTAGAAAAATCGATTGGAATTATTCCCCTTTGTCGTGATTCTTCTCGTTTCCAGATAAAAAAAAATAAGCATGAATTTGTATTAAATTTGAAGATGTAATGTCGAGATGTTCTTAGTTTACAACCTCAAGATATAGAATTTAAGGGTAAGTTGTTAATCTATAGTTTTGAACAGCGATTTGGCCTTTCTTTTTAGATATTGAATTGTGGTGTTAACCCGGAAGTAATTTAATTTGTGTAGCAACCAACCAGGGATCAGGAAAACCGAAAATGGCCAGTCTGGACCGATTTTCAACTTGATAGACCGATTCACGTCACAAAAAGTTGCTTAATTAAAGATGATTCAGTCCACTTGTACTTTTGACTTTGACTGGTAAGAAAACAAGAAGAGATGAAAGAAATTATTAAAAAATAAAACCCAAGAGTTAATTTTTATTACTCAAATTGTGCCGGTTATATAATGTATCATGTTCTGGCATTCAATACCTTTTGATTTATTGTTGAAATGGCACAACGCAATAATTTTTGCAATGTTCAAAAGATCAAATGACTGAAATGGCAAACCGGCTCATGATAATCAGGAAAATAATAACGAAACAAATAACCGGACTGGCAACCAGTAGTAAATGTTTCCAAAAGTCAGAAGGGCAGCCGACAGATAATGTTAATCGTACTGGCAACCCGAGAGGCATAAAAAAATTATTCAAAACGAAACCATACGACAAAACTTAAACAGCCTATACCTGACACATGGATTATACAAAACTTTGTGGGGGTGACTTTGAACGTAATCAGTTCTAATCGAAATTGAACACACTTTCAATGATAAAGGGTTGCCGATGTACCCAACTTGTCCGGACTTATTGAGATTTCAAAATTTCCTGATCCCTGCAACCAACTGCTTGTTAGCTCACCTGGCACAAAGTGCCAGAGTGAGCTATTAAGATCGCATTCCGTCCGGCATCCGTCCGTCCACCATTTCCTCCAAACGAATTCTCCTTTGAAACCACTGGCCCAATGTTGATGAAACTTTGCAGGGATGCACCTTGCATGAAGTTCTATCAAAGTTGTTTAAAGAATTCCATTCCATGCAGAACTCCGGTTGCTATGGCACAGAACCACAAGGCCTAGAGCTAAGATATTTGGCATGTAGCATTGTCTAGTGGACCTCTACCAAGATTGTACAAATTATGACCCCCTGATCAAAATTGACCCCACACGAGGGGGGGGGGGGTCACTTAGTTTTACATAGGCGTAATATAGGAAAAACTTTAAAAATCTTCTTCTCTTAAACCACACGGCCTAGAACTTAGATATTTGGCTTGTAGCATTGGCTAGTTCACCTCAACCAAGATTGTACAAATTATGCCTCTGGGATCAAAATTGACCTTGCCTGGGGTGTCACTTAGTTTCAAAATCTTCTTCTCTGAAACCACAAGGCCTAGAGCTTAGACATTTTGCATGTAGCATTGCCTAGTAGACCTCTTCAAAGTTTGTTCAAATTATGCCCCTGGGGTCAAAATTGGCCTTTCCGTTGAGACGGGGGGGGATGGTCATTTGTTTTACAAAGATGTATATAGGAAAACCTATTTGGTATATAACATTGTCTAGTGATCTTCCACCAGGCAAGTTGACTTGTACCAAGGTGAGCGATATAGGGCCATCTTGGCCCTCTTGTTTAGATCATCTACCTGCAATTATGGTGGAAAATTCAAAATGATGAAGTGTAGATTAAAAATATTATTTATTGTTTGTAAACATGAAAAGTTCTTTGTCCTGAGAAATATTCAAAATCGGAACATGTATACTTTAAAGGACAAAAGTTCTGCCCGGTTCGAAATTGTTTAATTAAATTTTAATTGTATGTTACTTTTAATTTTTTATTTGCAACAACACAGGGTGTTTAGATTTCTATACAAAAGCATCCAATGAACCATGAAGGCCTAATCATGAATTTCACGTTTATCTCAACTTTATGTACAGTCATGAAGCTTATAATCACAAACATTTCGAGTGGTTATTTTTACCAAAAGATAATCCTTTTGAAAGATGTAAATATTTTAACAAATACTCAGTTTATGTTGTTATTACGAACCTTTCAATTAAGCAACGTTTGTTTGACTTGACACCAGTTTACCTACAACACATACTGCACATGTGTTCAACGACCATGAACATTCCATTCGACTTTTGCATCAGCCTCATGAACATTGAAAATTTGTTAATTGATTTGAAAATGACGAAATTCTTGTGTTTTTCTAATTATTAATAAAAATATTCGATTTCAGCCTTTGTGTTAGTTTAATCATACGAGATAGAACTTTTGTACTTAAGTATACTTTGCTTAGTTAACAGTCTAATATTTACCATACTACTTACATATGCCTCTTTCATGGAATTGTTCCATGAACTGTAGTAGTAGCGCTGAATCCTACAAGTTCCATTGTACCTACGAGTTCGTGTTTTGAAATGTGACGTGATTTACTGCTAAATGCTTGTACAGCATGTGTCCGAATTCTATGCAAGTTTCTCCAGGGATATTCCCTTGCACAAAGAAGCAAAGATATTTGGCAAAAATATGCATTACTGTCACAATCCTGATGAAAAACATGAAAAAATACCTCAAATTCTTCATTTAGTAACTAGTTTTTTGCTAGGTAACCACAAAATTTTCGAAATATCAAGGGAATCTTTCATTCAAAAGTTGTTTACCCATTAATTTAGCCAATGGAGTTTTTGTCACGTGACCTCGGCGACAAATGTGCTTGCTCAGTATTACGAGGGTTGATCGTGAAACTATATATTGCATTTTATAAAAGTTTTCAAGAGGAAGAAAAAATGATTTATTTAAAGATTAGGGTGTTGTGTGATGTAAAACTCACTACAATGGAATAAAATACTTTTATAAATACATTGTATAACCCTTTTGACAAAATTAAATTCAGCTCACTATTTTTCAAAAAATGAAAGAAAGTGTCAGATACAATAGTTTCACGCCAAAAACACTAAAAATTGAGCCTTGATAGATAGTATGAAACTATTGTATCTGCAAAATTTTGCCTTTTTGTGCCCCCGAAGGCTGGCATATTAAGATTGCACTGTCCGTCTGTCCGTCCGTTTGTGTGTCCGCCCTTACATTTTTTTGTGTCTGGGCTGTAACTTCGTCATGCATTGAAAGCTTTTGAAATAACTTGGCACAAATGTTCAGCACATCAAGACAGTGAGTCGCATGCAAGACCTATGTCCCTACCTCAAAGGTCAATGTCACACTTAAAGCTTGAAGGTAATGAAATCCTCTATATATGCACACATTCGTGTCTGGACTGTAACTTTTTCATGCATTGTAGGATTTTTAAAATAACTTGGCACAAATGTCAAGCACATCAAGACGACATGTTGCGTGCAAGACCCATGTCCCTACCTCAAAGGTAAAGGTCACACTTAGAGTTTGAAGGTAATGGATTCCTCTATATATGCACACATTCATGTCCGGACTGTAACTTTGTCAAGCATTGATTGATTTTAAAATAACTTGGCACAAATGTCTAGCACATCAAGCAATGTGTTATGCGCAAGAACCACATCTTCAAAGGTCAAGGTCACACTTAGTGTTAAAAGTAATGGAATTTCTATATGCATGTTCATGAACACAGAGCTTCGTGTAACATTTTACTACTACAGTGTACTTACCAGGTGACATATATGTGATTGACTTCTGTAATTATCAGTTTTGTTTTTGAAAATTAGACACTACTTTTGTATGACTTGAGACTGATTTCTGTAACATTTAAAGTTGCCTTCAAATACATTTTTTAACAACGTAAAATGACCCCATATTTTACATTTAACTAGTTTATCAGCACACTGATTCAAATATTTTATTCTTTTCTAAAAGGGTAGTTTTTCAAGGAGACAGGAATTTGCATATGTACACTTTCTAGCTCATCTGAGCACAAAGTGCTTAGTGTGAGTTTTGAAAATCATTGGATATCTGTCGTCCTCCTATCAACATTTGCTTCAAAGATAACTCCTAAACCAGTGAGTCAGTTTCAACCAAACTTTACAACAGGAATGTTCCTTGGGTTGGCCATAGGGGACATAGGAGTGTGCCAGTTAATAAATGGATACTTGTGTGGTGTGTTGGATTTTGTGACTGTAGCATAAAGGACAATGCCAATCTGTGAGCTATAAAGGCCCTATTTTGTGTGTATTTTAATAGGTAACCATGGCAACCATATTTAGCAAATAATCATATTAGATGTTTTGCTAAAAGATTTACAAAACTTTACACTGTTTTTTTTTTCTCAGAGCAAATTGTATCATTTGTTTAGCTTTATACAAACTGTTCAAAATTGTAGCGTCATAATCTGTCATTAAACAATTTACTAATACATGTAATTGTTTCTCACTTTGAATAATTATAACTGGTACATTGGTATATTTTTTAAGCAGGATTTTTTAAAAAAACCTACTTATTAGAATGGCGATGTCGTATGTCTGGCGGGCGGGTGGGCGTCTGGGCGGGCATCAAACATTGGTTTCTGTTCAATAACTTGAGTTAGGAGTGACTAATTGCAATGAAACTTGGTGTGTAGGTAGCTTGTATGGAGATGCAGCTTGGGATTGCATTTGGGGTCACTAGGGTCAAGGTCAAGGTCACTGTTACTTAAAATAGAAAAACGGTTTCTGCTCAATAACTCATGATAGGAGTGACCAATTACAATGAAACTTGGTCTGTAGGTAGCTTGCGTAAAGACAAAGCTTAGGATTGCATTTGGATTCACTAGAGTCAAGGTCAAGGGCACTGTTACTAAAAATAGAATAATGGTTTCCGCTCAATAACTTGAGTAAGGAGTGACCAATTGTAATGAAACTTGGTGTGTGGGGAGCTTGCGTGGAGAGGAACCTTTGGGTCATTGGGTCAAGGTCACAAGATTTTAAATCCTTTGTCTGCAGTCAGTTGACATGGATTACTCCATTATGATAGATGCCACTACAGTGTTGTTTTTGTCTTGTTTATAAAAACACCCTTAGCGCCACCTTCTTAACTATTGAAAGGTTAAATGACAAGATAATAATAGTCATAATGCGGAAAGTGATGCATTTTTGTCCAAAGCATTTTCTAGTTGTAAAACTTTGATAACACTACAACTCACACTACACTACAGCTCTGAAGGTTGCCTGCAACATGTAGATGATCTGTATTAAAATTGAGCCATGCTGTGGGAAAACCAAATGTGCAAAAGCCAATTATTCTAAAATGTTATGGGTCACATTTTCAAAACAGTTGTTCAGTACAGTCAGTCCAGTAGGGTAATATTGACGTTAAGGACTGCTTGTTTTAAACATTTTTTAATGTGAGGAGAGGCTTTGTTAATTAACATGCGGTGCATTTGACTACTTCTTAAAGATTATACCTAGTAAGGGATACATAGATTGTATCAAACACTCAAATATATACTTATACTCATTGTCTTATTTTGAAAGGGGTTGGGGTAGGAGTTCGATTGTGAAGAAGTATTTGGAGATGGAAGTAAGAGTGTCTGTGATTGGCAGGCAATTGATTGATTAAGATTTCAAACTTTCCTTTGCCCTTTAAGTATCAAAGATCAAAGTTATTGGAGCTCTGAAATAGCTAAATCCTTTATGTACCTTAGTTTATTTTTTGTTGTGAAGGCTGGTACATTTAGTCTTGTGGAATTTTTGTACATTCGTATTTACTGAATTCTGATCAAATGTACATTTTGCCTGTTTGCCTTCTGTTGTTCACAAAATATCAAATATTTCTCTTAAATGAACCCTTCTAATTTGAAGTCTTATGTTTATAGTCATTTTTATAGTAATGTTAATGTTTATATTGATGTTGGATGTTTGAACAGTGGTTGGTGAAGCGTGCTATAGAAACAAGAGAAGAACTGGGAGATTACATCAGAAATTTCTCTGTGTCACAGTTCAACAAGAACCATTCTACACCTGAGGTTTGTGAAGCTGTATTTCTGAAAGCAAAGCTATTTCAAAATTATGCTAAGGCATAGAAATACTGTAATATTCTATATATTCCTTAAAAATTAACTCACTTTCAATTAGGGATGGCAATGAATGAATGAATCTGGATATTTGAATATTCGTTCAGACCTCCAAATAATTGATAACCAAAATATTTATCTGCTTTCATGTTAATTAATACTTAAATCCAGTTACTGCCGATCAAGTGTCCGTTTACAATACACGGTTGCCAAGGTGATGACACAAAATAATTTTATGTAGCGTGAATGTACTGCGCCGCATGTAACAAAGATTTGTCTATTTAACTTTGATTATTGCATAATTTGCACTGGTTTGTAGTTTGATAATTAGTATTTACACAGTATACAATTTACTTTTTAGGTAGTAACCACTCGGTCACATAGAAAACAAAACTGAAAGTAGAACTTTTAAAGAACTTTTAACTAGAAAAAAATTAAATAATTCATTTTATCCTATTTTTATAACTGATTGAATTTTATAGCATCTAATTGTCTTAAAAAGATATAAACCTGAGTTCTTGGGACAGAATATTCATTCGCATTATAAATTGCTAATAATTATCTGTTGTCACGAAATTGTTTGACAAAATTGATCGAAGTGTGTCAGTTTATCAAATACATACAACAACAGAATATCCGGATAATTGTAAGGAAGGCTGACTGTGGTCACTTTTGTTAGCTAGTTTAGCAGGTAGCCACTATTTGCCCATTGTAACTGTAAGCTAGTTTGAGCAGGTAGCCACTATTTTCCCAATAAAACTGTTAGCAGATCGGATGTGAGTAGTCATGCCACATCTTGCCGATTGTAACTGTTGGTAAATGTGAGCAACTGCACCATTTTTTTGTAATGTAAGTGTCACTATCATTTTTCAGGATAAAGTCTTTCTGACAGTGAAAGATAGAGCAACAAACACTGTAAAAAATGTGAAGGTAGGTAGTATTTTGTCTCTCATTACACTGAAATCAAAATTGTCAAATAAACAACTTCTTATTATTATTACCGGACAAAGTCCATTGTGATTAACCAGTGTGGGTCTGTCCATCTGTCCATAAATGTTTCTTAGATAACACTCTACAAGTCACAGTATTCATTTGACTTCCTTGAAACTTGTTCAGAAGGTTGCCTGCAACATGTAGATGATCCCTTTTGTTTATGGATTCAGTTGGTCAAAGTTCAAGGTCACAGTGACCTCCTTTAGCTTTACCTTGATATCACTCTATAGGTCACAATTTTCATCTAACTTTCATCAAACTTGCTCACAAGGTTGCCTGCAACCTGCAGATGATCCCTATTGTTAATGTGGTCAAATGTCAAGGTCACAGTGACACAAACTTTGAAAATCTTCTCTGCTCAATATCTTGAGATCTATACACCCACGGTCTTCAAACTTTGATGATTGGTCTTACTGAGTACTGTATAAGTGGTTAAGTTTGCAACGTGGAAATGTTTGCGAATTTCACAAATTGGCAGAATTCGCGAATATATCCACCAGCGTAAATATCCACGCTATCAAATGTATTTTTTACACCTCATCGCCATATAGCACCGCGTAGGTACTTGACTGTTCAAAAACTTTAAGAAACAAGTAAATTCAATAAACCCATTTTAATACTGACATTATGTAAACAAATCTGTATAATTGTTGTGAATAAATTCTGTATATGTATGCAAAATATTGATCAAAACATGCAAGTTGTATGTAAACAACTAATCACCTGCTGAATGTCTAAACTGCTGATGAATAGATATTTTACACACAGTCGTGACAGACGGGCCAATTTTAAATTACACATTTTTCAAAAGATTGAATTATATCTAGTTTTGCATAGAGAGCCGTGTGCTTTCATGAGCCACTTTGCCTGTACAAATAAACAAAAGCTACATATTAGTTTTCGCACCTAATATAAGATAAAGCATGGCACATCACTTCTGTTTCTTTATTACCTCATACCGGCTATAAATGAAATTTGTATTGTATTGTACAGAAACAAAGACTTTAATTGTTTCGAACTGCACAAAAATAAGTAACCGTTGCTTACCTGTCCAATTAAAGCTTGCTTGTACAAGGTGTACAGCATACAATAAAATAATCATCGCATAATTACTGCATGATTACAGCTTACATTATTTGACCAAATCTTTGTACTGTTAAAACCTATTATAAACAGGCCCCGTTATCGGTCAGCTTCATGACAACACTATTGTGATTTTCACAACTTGTAAATATTACGCACATTCATATTTTGGGATTCGCAAACATTTCTGCCTGTGAAACGTCGAAATTTTCAGTTCGTGAAGTTTTTGACCAGTGAACATATAACCACTTATACAGTAGATGATCCTTACTATTTTTGGGGTCAGTGGATCAAAGGTCATGGTCATAGTGACTTGAACTTTTAAAATCTTTTCCACTCAACATCTTGAGATCTATATAACCCACAGTCTTGATTGGTCTTACTGAGTAGGTGATCCCTACTATTTTTGGGGTCAGTTTTTGAGATCAAAGTCATTGATAACACTCTACAGGGCCCAATTCATGAAACTTGCTGAGAAGGTTGCATGCAGCCTGTATATGATCCCTATTGTTTTTTGGGTCAGTGGGTCAAAGGTCTAGGTCAACCCCTGAATCATTTCCGCTCAATATTATGAGTTTTCTTCAAACTGCATAGGATGATTGGTCTTACTCAGTAGATGATCGCTACTGCTTTTGGCAGTGGTTCAAAGGTCAAGGTCACAATGACCTCGGTTAGCTTTTATTTCATTAAATTCTAAAAGCTTTTAACAAAACATACACAGAACAGTTCAGTCAGTCCAGTAGAGCGCTACTGACCCTTTTGCGTCTCTTGTTAACACTTTTGTGTGGTTTCATATTAAGTTTAAAGAAAAAGCTTTGTCTGGCAAAATTTTCTATAGATAAATTGCGACAACACCTTGTTTTGTTTTGTTACACTGTCACAAGGCAGATGGAATCATAATTTTAGTTTACTGTTACTTTAAATTAATAGTCCACATACAAACCAGAGAGAAAATACAAGCGGCATGATGTTGACAAGTTGAGAGATGAGGAGACAAGGGTCCAGTCCACACTTCTTGAATATGGTCGTAGATATGGCTTCAGTAAAACTGACCAGAAAGAACAGGTATGTATTCAGACTGATTTTTACCCAAACCAAATTGTTGTCACTACTTATTGTGTCCCAAATTATCAATCAGTATGACCTTGTAGTATTATGTTGCATTGACTTAAGATACGCATATTTATGCCCTCTTCAAAGAGGGGTATATTGGTTTGCAGATGTCTGTCTGTCGGTCGATATGTCTATCTGTCCCTCTGATTTCTGGATGATAACTCAAGAACTTGAAAACGCTTGAGCCTAGCATCTTCAAACTTGATGTGGAGGTTTGTCATGACCAGCAGATGACCCCTATTGATTTTGAACTCAGGAGGTCAAACTTGATGTGGAGGTTTGTCATGACCAGCAGATGACCCCTATTGATTTTGAACTCAGGAGGTCAAACTTCAAAGTCATAGTGACCCGAAATTGTTAAACGGTTTCCAAACAGCTTAGGCCTAACATCTTGAAACTTGATGTGCAGGTTGATCATAACTGGTAGAATACCCCTATAGATTTTGAGATAAGTAGGTCAAAGATCAAGGTCACAGTGACCCAGAATTGTAAAATGGTTTCCACTCAATAACTTTAGTTAGAAGTGACCAATTGCAATGAAATTTGTTTGTAGGTAGTTTGTGGGGAGAGGAAGCCTGGATTGCATTTGGGGTCTTTAGGATCAAGGTCAAGGTCACTGTTACTAAAAATATGTTAATATTAATAACATATGTAAGGAGTGACCAATTGCAATATAACTTGGTGTGTTGGTAGCTTGCATGGAGAGGAAGATATTTAGATATTTTTTCTTTTAAATTTTTATGTTATTTTAAGATATAAATTTATTTTTTTTCGAGGGGGAAGGAGGGGGGTCAAGGTCACCAGGGATCAGTAAAACTGCAAATTTGCCGGTCTGGACTGATTTTCAACTTGCTGGACCGATTCATGTCACCAAAAGCTGCTTAAAAAAATCGGTCCGAGATTTGTTTAAAATAAAGCCACAAAATTGCTCAAATATGGCTAAAGAAGTTGCTTGTGTAATTACACATTGCATCTGTGTTATTAGCACCTATCCAATACCCCAATAAACGTGTCATGTTAATAACCCGTGGTGGTCTTTACCTAATGGGTCCAACACACCAGTGCTACAATACCTCAGGCCTCGCTAACATGCCATGGTTAATGCCCCGGTCACATATCCGTACGGTGTCCGTACGATTTATAGAATCGCACGATTCTACCAACTTTTAAAATCCGTACACCTTCAGTTGTCAAGAATGTTGTACGGAGTCCGTAAGGCGAACGTAAGGCCCTGCGGGCCCCGTACAGACATCCCAAGTTCTCCGCCCGGTGTCCATAGTATTATACGGACATCGTACGTTGATCTTGCGACCACCCTGCGATAGTCGTGTGAGCACCGGCAAGCTCTTACGGGACTTGCGGTGTTCCAAATCTGCACGGACATTGGCAATGCTCATACAAGCTATGCCGGGGCCCTTACAGTGCCCGTACGGGCCCTTGCGAGCTGCTCACGACTTCGAAAATTTCTACGAGCTCTGCAACAGCTCGGGAGCTCGGTGAAACATTCTACGAGTTCAAAAAATCTGTACGATGCTCGCAAGAGTCTGTGATGTTCGTACGGACTCCGTGCGAGTTTGCAAAATTTCGACTGAAAACCTACTCGTACGGGGCTCGTAGCGTTAATGTGACCAGGGTATAAGGGATTTTATTAATGTGTTTGCAGCTAGTGAAGGTTTAAAAGCTAAATCAGGTCGATCTGATTTTTTCGAAATTTCCTGATCCCTGAAGGACACTGTTACTAAAAATAGTTGTTATACCCCCGAAACGAAGTTTGGGGGGGTATATAGGAGTCACCTGGTGGTTGGTCAGTCGGTCGGTCGGTCGGTCAGGCGGTCTGTTGCTTTTTCCTTGTCCGGAGCATAACTTGAAAACTACTAGTTGGAATTCAATACAACTTCATACAAAGGTCAAGCACATTGAGAGGAAGTGCAGTGTACAAGAACCATAACTCCATCTTGACTCATTATAGAGTTATTGCCCTTTGTTACTTTTCCTTGTCCGGAGCATAACTTGAAAACTACTGATTGGAATTCAATACAACTTCATACAATGATCAAGCACAATAAGAGGAAGTGCAGTGCACAAGAACCATAACTCTATCCATAGTAATTACAGAGTTATTGCCCTTTGTCACATTTCCTTGTCCGGAGCATAACTTGAAAACTAGTGTTCAGTACAACTTCTACAAGGCAAGTACATTGAGAGGAAGTGCAGGCACAGGAACCATAACCTTCTTGACTCATTACAGAGTTGCCCTTTGTTACTTTTCCTTGTCCGGAGCATTACTTGAAAACTTCTGGTTGGAATTCAATACAACTTCATACAATGGTATAGCACAATGAGAGGAAGTGCAGTGTACAAGAACCATAACTCTATCTTGAGTATTTACAGAGTTATTGCCCTTTGTTTCTTTTCCTTGTCCGGAGCATAACTTGAAAACTACTGGTTGGAATTCAATACAACTTCATATAAATGGTCAAGTACATTGAGAGGAAGTGCAGTGCACAGGAACCATAACTTTTTCTTGACTCATTACAGAGTTATTGCCCTTTGTTACTTTTCCTTGTCCGGAGCATTACTAGAAAACTACCGGTTGGAATTCATTACAACTTCATACAATGGTCTAGCACAATGAGATGAAGTGCAGTGTACAAGAACCATAACTCGATCTTGAGTATTTACAGAGTTAGTGCCAATTTTTCTTTACCTTGTCGCAGAGCATAACTTGAAAACTACTGGTTGGAATACAATACAACTTCATACAATGGTCCAGCACAATGAGAGGAAGTGCAGTGTACAAGAACTAAACTCTATCTTGACTAATTACAGAGTTATTGTTAAGAACAATATCTCTATTTTAGTTTTTTTTGCAAGGTATTCTGTTACTACAAACTTCCTCAGTTTATAAAGCAGTCTTTTGGGGGTATTAATCACATTTAGTGATAGCTCTAGTTCAAATAATTCCACTCCATGCAGAACTCTGGTTGCTATGGCAACAATTAGGAAAAACTTAAAAAGTCTTCTGCTCAAGAACATGTTGACTGAGAGATTAGATATTTGGCATGTTGACCCCTGGGTCAAAATTGACCCCATCCAGGGGGGTCACTTATTTGTACATAGGCTTTTATAGGAAACTTCTTTTCAAAAACCACAATGCTTTGAGCTTATATTTAGTGGACTTCTACCAAGATTGTTCAAATTATGACCCACAGAAAGAATGTTAATACTTAAAATGATGTTATAACAAAGAAACGCAATTTGTTTAAAATAGTATTGTCACAGGCTGTTTCATAACAGTAACACTAGACATATTTAGCATGTAGAATTGCTTATTGTTCTACCAAGATTGTTCAAATCAAGACCCTTGAATAGGGATAAGTGCAGATCATGATCAGACAGCAAAAAAATGAATAGCGATCAGTGCTGATCATGATCAGACAGCAAAAAAATGAATAGCAAACAGTGCAGATCATGACCAGACAGCAAACAAATGAATAGCAAACAGTGCAGATCATGATCAGACAGCAAACAAATAAATAGCAAATAGTGGAGATCAGGATCAGACAGCAAAAAAGAAAAGAAAAGCGAACAGTGCAGATCATGATCAGACAGCAAAATAATGAATAGTGAGCAGTGCAGATCATGATCAGACATCTAAAAAATGAATAGCGAACAGTGCAGATCAGACATAAAAAAAGGAAAAGCTTACAGTGCAGATCATGATCAGACAGCAAAATAATGAATAGCAAACAGTGCAGATCATGATAGACAGCAAAAAAAAAAAAGAATAGTGAACAGTGCAGTGCAGATCATGATCAGACAACAAAAAATGAATAGTAAACAGTGCAGATCATGATCAATCTGTATTGATTGCAGGCTTATCATAATAGATAGAACACTTGTCTTAACACTGTAAGACTGATCAATGACATTTGTTCTTTATTTAGTACACAACATATATTGCCATCGGGTCAGTTGCAGGTCATTCATGGGCAGAATCATGCAGTGCTTATATAAGGATATGAATAGCAACTATGTTATTCATAGACAAAATTCTCCTGGAGATGGTCAGTATAGGCTTTTAGCAACTCTGCTGGAGATGTTATTATCAGGACTTGATCCCTAACGTTCCTTTATGCTTTGCTATCAATGATGTCAGCCCAGATGGTTTAAGTCTTGAAGGGAAAGATCTTTCCTGGATAAAGTTGGAAGTTGTAATTTTTACATTCATAATACAAGAGAGTCCATACATAAATAAAATGAATTTATAATGTGTACAAAACATATAAGAAGATATCAGATTTATCAATGGCAAATATGTGTATAAATGTTTCTCTTTCATAATAGAATTAACTCTTACCCTGTTTATTTAAAAAATGTACTCTTCCATCTATCAATTTGGACAGTATGGAGGCATTCAGTGAAAATGTATTGACCGAGTATAGAACAGTGCAGGTCATGATTAGACTACATGGATGTCCAGGCTGATCATGATCTACACTGGTTTCAAAGGCAGGATTATTTGGAGCAAGCAGGATAAAAGTTAAAATAATGCATTCATTGTAACAGAAATAAATATTTAACATTGAGTATTGAAATAGATAAAAATGAAAACTCATTTGAGATGTAACATGTATTAACAATCTGCACAATATGAAAGATTTCTTGTTTCATTTTCTGAGCACATGTTCACTGGAATTTAAACTAAATTGTTGACCTTGTATTATAACAAATGGAAGCCGGGTGAATGATAAAGGGCCATCTTGGCCCTCTTGTTTTTAGTTTTATATTGTTTTCAGCAAAATAAAAAAATTAAGGGTCAAGGTAAAGGTCAATGTTACTAAAAATAGATTTTTTTTCAATTTTTTTTATATAAAAGTTGTTTTAAGGAAAAAAAAATTTTAGGTCAAGGTCACCATTGCTAAAAATACTTTTTTTTCAATTTTTTTTTTTGAGATTTAAATTGTTTTTTAGCAAAAAAAATTCAGAAGGTCAAGGTCACTTTAAGGACTTTATAATGTATGAGCATATGTAACTGTGTAAACTAGTAACGATGATTTATGAGCATATGTAATTGTGTAAACTAGTAACAATAATTTATGGGTCTATGTTTAAGGGTCTCTAGGTCAAAGGTCAAGGTCACAGGGGCTGGATATAGTTAAATCTTGTGGACGCTAAATCTCCAAAACACCTGGTCAGAATTTAATGATAATTTATTGCCAGTAAGATACATAGCTTAAGGTTTGGGCCACAAGTGCTTACCACATTACACATTACCACACTTTGAATTTTGAAAACAGGATGATGAGAAGGTAGCAAAGAAGAAAGCTGCTGCAGCAGGCATTGGTGGGGAAGAAGGGGAGAAAACTTTGGAGGAATTACAGGCTGAAGAAGAGGTACAAATGATGTATTTGTAACTTGGTGTTTAATTAAACAAATTATATCTGTGTAACTGTTAGAAAAATTGGTTGTAAAGATTGATAATCCTTTAGCTTATCAACTGGTACTTTGGTTATTTATAACTTTTGTAGTACAGAGCCTTGATAACCTGGTTGTAGACTTTATGTATGTGAGGTCATGGTTTTGAATCTCAGTGTTATCTTATGAAAGGTATTTAATAATTGTTCTAGATTCTATTAGCTCTTTTGCATTTTGGGTAATTAAGTAATTAGGAAAAGCTACCTATCTCTAAATAAAGGTGAGTGTATTTTATATGTCATGTCACAAATGAACCTTTGGTCATGTAATATGTTGAAGCTCGATAATGTGCTTTGCCCTCGTGAATTATTCCACCTTGCATATCACTTTTGGGGAATGCTTCTATTTTGATAAAATGTGATTATTACTTATAATAAGTGAAAAATCATTCAGTATGGATATAACACAACTGATTTTAAAAGCTTACAATATTCAAGAAGAACAGACTTTCTATTTTGACAACAGCAGTCTGTCTGACTCATTTGTAGAGGTAACTTTGAAAGTTTTTAATGCTTTGAACATTTCTTTAAGCATGCTGACTGACAAAAGAAATGCAACTTTACCTTTGAACTTGAAATATATATGCTCTGTTAGACTGACGTTGATACCAGTAAGAGATAGACATTCAGGCAAAAACTGAAAATGGTTGTGATGAAAAAGTTTATCATAATTTTACGCGGTCAATATCAAACTTGACCACTGGCAAGAATTTATGAAAAATGTGTGCTGCCTTTTTATCTTGACTTTTCGATGAAAAGGGGAGCTATCCTACTCACCTCGGCTTTGGCGTCACACCTTGGTTAAGTTTTCTTGGTTAAGTTTTTCGTACCACCTCACTTTATTTCATAAAAGTTAAGGGTATCGCTTTGAAACTTAAAACACTTGTTAACCATCATAATCTCCATCTACAGACAAGAGTATATAACTCTGTCAAGGTTTTTGTCAGAATTATGGCCCTCTTTTTACTTAGAAAGTGTATTGAGCTTGATTAAGTTTTTCGTACCATCCCACTTTATTTCAATACCATTAGAGGAATTGGTTTGAAACTTACATCATTACCTCCATCAACAGACAAGAGTACATAACTCTGTCAAGGTTTATGACAGAATTATGCCCCTTTTTGACTTAGAAAATACATTGAATATGGGTAAAATCCACTTATAGACTTGACCCTTTGAGATATTGCTTTGAAACTTTGAATGCTTGTTTACATCATTACCCCCATCTGTAGGCAAGAGAAGGTAACTCTGTCAAGTATTTTTTTAAAAATTAAGGTCTTTATCAACTTAGAATCTTGGTTAAGTTTTTTATACTTAGTCCACTTTTTGACTAAACTGTTTGATATATTACTTTGAAAGTTAGAATACTTGTTTACAATATTGATTCCCAAACACAGGCAGGAGAAGGTAACTCTGTCAAGGATTTCATTTGAGTTATGGCCCTTTTCAACTTTTCATTTAAATTTCAAAGTTTTCATTCTTGTCCACTTGTTGACTTTTTCATTTGAAATATTACTTTGAAAGTTGGAATACATTGGACCATTATGACACCTGTCTGTAAGCAAAAGAAGATAACCCTGTGAAAATGTTTCTTGATTTATACTTAGAAATTCTTAGTTAAAGTCTTGTGTGCAACTGGCACTGTCATGCAGATATATCATTAACCACTTGAGGTATTGATTTAAAACTTTGCTGTAGTATTCAGGAATATCAAATAATTAAGTTTGATAACTCTTTGTTACTTGTGGCCCTTGTTTATACACTTTCTTGGGGTTTTTTTACTGACAAAGATTTGTTTTATTGGCAAGCACTGAAAAAAGTTGAGCGCGCTGTCCTACTGACAGCTCTTGTTTCTACAAATGATAACAAATTTAATAAGTTGTGTTTCTTTAGCCTTTGAGTATAGTAATGTTTATCATTGCAGAAGCGCATAAACATGTTGATGAGTGGAATGTCAGCTATGGGTTTACAAGAGGTAAGTTATTATACCCCCGAAACGAAGTTTTGGGGGGGGGTATAAAGGAGTCACACATGTGGTTGGTCGGTCGGGCGGTTGGTCAGTCTGCCATTGCATTTTCCTAGTCCGGAGCATAACTTGAAAACTACTGATTGAAATTCAATACAACTTCATACAATGGTCAAGCACATTGAGAGGAAACGCAGTGGACAATAACCATAACTCCATCTTGACTAATTACAGAGTTATTGCCCTTTGTTACTTTTCCTTGTTCAGAGCATAACTCAAAAACTACTGGTTGGAATTCAATATTACTTCATACAATGGTGAAGCATATTGAGAGGAGGTGCAGTGTGCAAGGACCATAACTCAATCTTGACTTATTACAGAGTTGTTGCCCTTTGCTACTTTTCCTTGTCCGCAGCATAACTAGAAAACTACTGGTTGGAATTCAATAACACTTCATACAATAGTCAGGCACAATGAGTTGCAGTGTACAAGAACCATAACTCTATCTTAAGTTATTACAGAGTTATTGCCCTTTGTTACTTTTACAATTACAATTTTTTATCTCCTGGTGGTTTGATAGCTTGCTGCTATTGAAGATCTTTCAATGAAGTGACTTTGGGTAAAAGTATTGTGAATCTATCATTTCATTGGGTTGTGGTGAAAGAAATGTCACATCAGGCGTTGAAAAAGGTACAATAGACTAGGCTTGCTTGGTTCCATGTATTTATATTGAGTTGGGGATAAGAGTTCTTTAACTCTGAACCTTTATATGTTCACTGCTTGCTATTCGTAAACAAAATTATTGATTTTGTAGCAATTGATTTGAATGTCTTTATATTTGCTGAGTAAACTGTGTTTTCTGTATATACAGGGTAAGCTGACAGCCAGTACTGTGGGGTCTATTGTTGGTATGCAGTCAGCAGAAATACAACAGATTGCATTACAATATGCTGAAAAGGTGGGTACTAGAATGTCTGTGTCTATGCTGAATAAGATACAGGAAAGAATAAGAAATGAGCCAGAGTCATGCTGAAACTGTTTTTCATTTCTTAACAATAAAACAATGTAGGAATTCCAGTGACATGTTACTCTGTTAGTTACACATGTGACCTGTTGAGGATATAGCAGACAACTTGTCACATTGATGATGTTTTACATGATTTGAAACAATCATGAAAATGTGATACTTGGGTCTTTGTTATGTCTACCACTACAAATTGGTGTGGAGACATATTGATTTGGTGCTGTCTAGTCTTGGATTGGCTTGGCTTGTCTTGTCTCTTCTTGTCTGTCTGTAATAACCCCTCCTACACACCTGGATGGATTTTACTGAAACTTGGTAGAGATGTTTAGTACCAAGTGTAGCTGTGCATGCCATCAGGAATTTCCGTTTCATTCATTTGTGTATGAGTTATGCGACTTTGAGGATGTTTGGCCTACTCAGATGACAATCTGATATTTAGTAAAAAAAAATTCAATGCTTCTTCTCCAATACCCCTTGTTTGATTTTCATAAAACTTAGCAGGCAGAATCAGTATGAAGTGTAGTTCAGCATATTAATAAATCTGGAGTCACTAGCTTAAAGGTCAAGGTCACATGGACCAGAAAACAGAAAATGTTGTCCGCGCTTCTCCAAAACCCCTTGCTGGATTTTCTTAAAAATTTGCCAGAAACATCAGTATGATTCCTGGTTGTGAATATTATAATTTAAGGTCATTACGTAAAAGGTCAAGGTTATAGGGGTGGGAGACATAGATTTTTTGTGAAAAACAATCTTTAAATAGTTTTTAATGCTCCTTGCATGATTTTGAATTGGAAAGGGAGGATAGATATATTTACCAACATATCTCAGTGCATATGACTGTGCACTTCCATCTTATTTCCATGCTAAACAAATAGTTATCACATTAGTTTAAAGTGTTCAACATTAATACTTGAAATTTGTCAAAGGTTCAGTTATGATTTATTTTTTGTATGTCTGCTTGATAAAGTTATGGTCCTGGACATAGTATTATTATTATTTAGTATGTTAGTATTGTGCAGCTAGGATTGTCCTTGGGCATTTAAACTGAATTCTTATTCCTTACATGTAAGAATAGCTGGTAGTCGAGATATTTTTTATCCCCCGCTACAAAGTGGGAGGGGGATATTGGAATAACCTCCATCAGTCTTTTCTTCCATCCTCCACAAGTCCGTAACATTTCCTGTCTGTTCTGTATCTCCTTAACCACTTGAAGGATTTTGATGAAACTCAAATCAAGCTGGCTCAAGGTCAAGGTCACAAGTTAAGGTCAAATGTTTAAGTCTAACATTTCCTGTCTGCTCCATATTTCCTTAACCACTTGAAGGATTTTGATGAAATTAAGTCAGATGTTCACCTTATCAAGATGTTGGCAGAACCAAGGGGCCATCAAGGTAATGTGCAGAACCCATGAGCTGGCAACACTGACTCAGGGTCAAGGTCACAACTTAAGGTCAAAGATTTGAGTCTGTCATCTGAGTATTTTGATGAAACTCCAGTCAAATGATCACCTCATTGAAAAAGGTGTAGAACCCATGATCCTGTCACATTAGCTCAAGGTCAAGGGCACAACTTAAGGTCAGAGGTTTGAGTCTTTAATTTGTGTCCGCTCAATATCTCCTAAACTGCTTGATGGATCTGAATGAAACTGTGGCCAAATGTTCACCTCATCGAAATGATGTGCAACAAATCAGTTACTTTATTTGCCTTTTAGAAATCTATGATGTGCACTTCTGAAAGAAAACTAGATTTAGTAACATTAATTACTTCAATGTTTCAATTTGTGGCGGGGGATATAGCTGTCTTTTAGACTGCCTTGTTATCTCATAGAACAGTTGGATGGATTTAAATCATATTTGAATGTACATATATATAAAATACCAAATGTATTGTGTGCAAGTACCATGTCCCTATTGCAAAGGTCACGGTCATAGCACAATTTTATTAAACTTGAATTTAACTTTTTAGCTCACCTGTGAATAAAGTGCTTAAGATGAGTTAATCTGACATTATAATAGACAATGTATTTTGTAGATGAAAATGGTTCCACCTTAAAGGTCAGGGTTGCAGTGCATGATTATATTTAATTAAACATTGTTTTGTAGCCTTAGCCGTGGCTTTTTTGTCCTGTGGACACATTTTTAGTTTATGTCTGATCTCGTAGAAGGCAATATAATCTCAAAAGCAGTGATTTTATCACAAAGAAAAATTAAAGGTAGACAAATCTGAGAACTCAAGTACCTAGACTAAGTTTTGTTGGTGTGACATCACTTATATAAGCACTGTTAGAGAAAATGTCTGCTGACCGGTAAATCTGTCATGATTAAAAAAATCTTGGAAGCTTTGTGCAGGTTATAGGTGTGCAGGTTATAGGTGTGCAGGTTATAGGTGGTTGTAATTTACAAATTGCAGCAAGCAGAGATAGAGCAGATAGAGAAGAGTGAGAGAGTCGGTGGAATGCAGCAACATAAACGCGTTACCGCAGCAGTTAGCAGGCAGATACAACAACACAAAGACAAACTACAGCAGGTACTCTCACACCATTTATAACACATAAATATACTTATTATTATCAGATGTTTTTGAGAAACCTTTTTTTTTCGCTCCACTGGGTTCCACATGGTAATCTCAGGATTCTTTATTTTTGCAGATCTCAGCCAGAGCCGAATGTATACTTATATTTGAGATAACAATACAAATTAGTACGGTAAATAGCCCACAAAGTATCAAAATATTTATTTTCATTCATGAATATTTGAAAAATAATTGTTTGTGTAATAGAAAAAAACCTTGGGTGGCTCGGATGCTGAGCAAGCATTTTCATCACCAGGTCACATGATGAAAACTCATGGTAAACAACTTTTGAATGAAATGTTCCAAGGATATTTTGGAAAGGTTGTGGTTACTATGCAAAACTAGTTACTAAATGAAGAATTTGAGGTATGTTTATAGAAAATCGACTTGTCCATCTGTCCGTCTGTCCCCCATTTCTTTGTTTGGAGCATAACTCCAAAAGTATACTACAGAAACGAGTTGCAAAAATAATTCTTAATAAACCGATGCTAACACCATTGGCAGAGCTATCCAAGAATTAAAATGGCTGAGTTTTTCAGGCTGATGCAAATACCACTGTGCTGTCCTGATATATAAAATTATGAATAACAAGGCCCCATCATATTTGGCAGATATTGTGTGTACAGTAAAACATACTAGTTAAGATCAGTATCAAACTAGGATCTTGTCTTACAGATAACACCTCGTACTTAATACATGGAAACATCATTCACAAGTTATAGCAAAAATATATGGAATGACATTCCTTTAAATATACTTACTTCGGAAACTCTTAAAACGTTCAAAGGAAATTATAAGCATTATTTATTGTGTGAATGATAAGTTAATCTACATTTTCTTTAACATATTTATATGTTTAATTATATTCATGTCCTTTGAGTGTCTGCCAGTGAATGTTTATGTATGAATGCATTTATTAACAGAATGTTTAATAGTCTTATATGTAAATGTGTCTTTCTAGTTTTAACTTTGACAGGTGATTTATTTTTAAGTATAATGCTTTTTCTTTTGTTTCTTTACAAAAAAAGCTTTTATTATTATTATACCCCTGAAACGAAGTTTGGGAGGGTATATAGGAGTCACCCGGTGGTTGGTCGGTCGGGCGGTCGGTCGGGCGGTCAGGCGGTCTGTTGCATTATCCTCGTCCGGAGCATAACTTGAAAACTACTAGTTGGAATTCAATACAACTTCATACAATGGTCAAGCACATTGAGAGGAAGTGCAGTGCACAAGAACCATAACTCCATCTTGACTCATTACAGAGTTATTGCCCTTTGTTACTTTTCCTTGTCCGGAGCATAACTTGAAAACTACTTGATGGAATTCAATACAACTTCATACAATGGTCAAGCACATTGAGAGGAAGTGCAGTGCACAAGAACCATAACTCCATCTTGACTCATTACAGAGTTATTGCCCTTCGTTACTTTCCTTGTCCGGAGCATAACTTGAAAACTACTAGTTGGAATTCAATACAACTTCATACAATGGTCAAGCACATTGAGAGGAAGTGCAGTGCACAAGAACCATAACTCCATCTTGACTCATTACAGAGTTATTGCCCTTGTTACTTTTCCTTGTCCGGAGCATAACTTGAAAACTACTTGATGGAATTCAATACAACTTCATACAATGGTCAAGCACATTGAGAGGAAGTGCAGTGCACAAGAACCATAACTCCATCTTGACTCATTACAGAGTTATTGCCCTTTGTTACTTTTCCTTGTCTGGAGCATAACTTGAAAACTGCTGTTTGGAATCCAATACAACTTGATACAATGGTCAAGCACATTTAGAAAAAGTGCAGTGCACAGGAACCATAACTCTATCTTGAGTAGTTACAGAGTTATTGCCCTTTGTTACTTTTTCTTGTCCGGAGCATAACTTTAAAACTACTGGTTTGAATTCATTACAACTTCATACAATGGTCTAGCACAATGAGAGGAATTGCAGTGCACAGGAACCATAACTCTATCTGAGTAATTACTGAGTTATTGCCCTTTGTTAAGCAGAACTTGAAAATACTGGTTGGAATTCAATACAACTTCATACAATGGTCTAGCACAATGAGAGGAAGTGCAGTGCACAGGAACCATACCTCTATCTTGAATCATTACAGAGTTATTGCCCATTTTTACTTCTCCTTGTCGCAGAGCATAACTTGAAAACTACTGTTTGGAATGCAATACAAATTCATACAATGGTCCAGCACAATGAGAGGAAGTGCAGTGTAAAAGAACCATAACTCCATCTTGACTAATTACAGTGTTATTGCCAAGAACAATATCTCTATTTTAGTGTTTTTTTGCAAGGTATTCTGTTACTACGATTTTCTTCAGTTTATAAAGCAGTCTTTCGGGGGTATTAACCACATTTAGTGATAGCTCTAGTTATGATTATTATTATTATAATAAAAGAGTTACTTGAAACTTCATACAAAGATAGAGCACAATTAAGGGGAGTGCAGTGCCCAAAAACCATGACTCTACCTTGCTTAATTTAGAAAAAAACAACAGTTGTTACATTTTGTTGATTTTTCTTGTCCAGAGCATAACTCCAAAAGTACTGAAGGGAATTACTTGAAACTTCATACAGTGATATAGCACAAGGATGGAAAATGCAGTACCCAAGAACCATAACTCTACCTTGCCTGATTTTTAGCTAACCTGGCACAAAGTGCCAGAGTGAGCTATAAGGATCGCATTCCATCCGACGTCCGTCGTACGTCCGTCCACCATTTCCTTCAAACAACATCTCCTCTGAAACCACTGGGCCAATATTGATGAAACTTTGCAGGGATGTTCCTTGCATGAAACTCTATCAAAGTTGTTCAAAGAATTCCATTCCATGCAGAACTCTGGTTGCTATGGCAACAAATAGGAAAAACTTTAAAAATCTTCTTCTCTGAAACCACAAGGCCTAGAGCTTAGATATTTGGCATGTAGCATTGTCTAGTGGACCTCTACCAAGGTTGTTCAAATTATGACTCCCGGGGCAAAATTGACCCCGTGCAGGTGGTCACTAAGTTTTGCATAGGCTTTATATAGTAAAAACTTTAAAAATCTTCTTCTCTGAAACCACAAGGCCTAGAGCTTAGATATTTGGCATGTAGCATTGTCTAGTGGACCTCTACCAAGATCATTCAAATTATGACCCAGGGGTCAAAATTGACCCTGTAGGGGGAGTCACTAAGTTTTACAAATACTAATATAGGAAAAACTTTAAAAATCTTCTTCTCTGAAACCACAAGGCCTAGAGCTTAGATATTTGGCATGTAGCATTGTCTAGTGGACCTCTACCAAGATTGTTCAAATTATGACCACGGGGTCAAAATTGACCCTGTAGGGGGAGTCACTTAGTTTTACATATACTAATATAGGAAAAACTTTAAAAATCTTCTTCTCTGAAACCACAAGGCCTAGAGCTTAGATATTTGGTATGTAGCATTGTCTAGTGGACCTCTACCAAGATCATTCAAATTATGACCCAGGGGTCAAAATTGACCCTGTAGGGGGAGTCACTAAGTTTTACAAATACTAATATAGGAAAAACTTTAAAAATCTTCTTCTCTGAAACCACAAGGCCTAGAGCTTAGATATTTGGCATGTAGCATTGTCTAGTGGACCTCTACCAAGATTGTTCAAATTATGACCACGGGGTCAAAATTGACCCTGTAGGGGGAGTCACTTAGTTTTACATATACTAATATAGGAAAAACTTTAAAAATCTTCTTCTCTGAAACCACAAGGCCTAGAGCTTAGATATTTGGCATGTAGCATTGGCTAGTGGACCTCTAGCAAGATAATCCCTGCCTCCTCTGCATCAAATGTAAGGCTTTTCAGTGTGGCTAGCAAAATATTTAGACCCGATAAGTGCTCTCTATCAGATGAAACATTTGAGAAACTGACATTGATTAAATGTAATTGTTCACTTTAAGATGTCATTGACAATAAATTGCAGCTGTGTAAAGCTGATGTGCCATTATGCTCCTTGTGGATTATCACGTCCCTACCCGGCTCAGCAGTGTATTTTCTCTATATAAATGCATATGCTTCATACTGATTTATTGATTTAATATCATTTTTATGCAACTATAGCTCACAGACTGTTCACAAAATTTAATGGGAAAACAATAAATGTAATCAAATGTAATCAATTACATTTCAAATGTAATTGTAATTTAATCAATTACATTGAAAACATGAGGTAATCATAAGTAATCAATTACATTTTGTAAGGCATTGTAATTGTAATTTAATCAATTACATTCAAAGAAATCATGCCCAGGTCTGGCAAGATTGTTCAAATTATGACCCCCAGGTCAAAATTGGCCCTGCAGGGGGGAGGGGGGGGGGAAGGGGGTCACTTGGTTTTGCAAATACTTATATAGGGAAAACTTTAAAAAATCTTCTCTGAAACCACAAAGCCTAGAGGTTAGATATTTGGCATGTAGCATTTGCTATTGGACTTCTAGCAAGATTGTTCAAATCATGACCCCCTGGCCAAATTGACCCAGCCCTGGGGGTTCACTTGGTTTTGCATAGGCTTATATAAGAAAAACTTTAAAAATCTTCTTCTCTGAAACCACAAGGCCTAGAGATTAGATATTTGGCATGTAAAAATGCCTATTGGACTTCTACCAAGATTGTTCAAATTATGACCCCCAGGTCAAAATTAACCCTTTCCTGGAGGGGGGTTGTTGGGAGGAAGGTGACTTGATTTCACATAGGCTTATATAGGGCAAACTTAAAAAAAACAAGAAACTGACGGGCAGAGAATAGTTATTTGGAATGCTACTTAGCACTGTGTAGTGGACCTCTAGGAATTATGTTAGAATCTTGACCCCTTGTATTATAGCCAATGGTAGTCAGGTGAGCGATATAGGGCCATCATGGCCCTCATGTTTAAGTGTTCAAGCAAAAATAAGAAATTAAAGGTCAAGGGAACTGTGACTAAAAATAGACTAAAACTCAATTTTTTTAGTGACCTACAATGGAGCAAACTTCGAACTTTCTCTAACATCAGAAAAAAATAAGATAATACTCAATCACAAAGAGTTTAGCTTCATATAACATACACATTTACACTGTGTATTAACAACGGCTTCTCTACCGCTTCAAATTCTCCCAAAAATCTTCCATTTATAACAGCTTATTTTGACCATTCAGTAACAGAAAACAGAACGTAAAGATGAAAAAAATAAACTTAAACACTTACCTCACATTTCAATATCACGATACTATGAAAACTCGCTCAAATAACAGGTTTTTAACCAGGTTTTCCGAAGGAAAAATCCTGGTTATTAGATTGGGGTATGTCAGCGGGCGGGCGGGTGGGCGGGCGGGCGTAAACAATTTCTTCTGTGCGCAACTCCTCCTACATTTCTCAACGGATTTCAACCAAACTTTCACAGAAGTATTGTCATGAAGTGCCCTGGCGCATATTGTCGGGGTTTTGTGATTTGGTCATTTTTGACAGAATTATGGCCCTTTGTTTTTTTTCACATGTAATTCTTCTGTGTGCAACTCCTCCTACATTTCTCAACGGATTTCAACCAAACTTTCACAGAAGTATTGTCATGAAGTGCCCTGGTGCATATATTCCGGGTTTTGTGATTTGGTCATTTTTGACAGAATTATGGCCCTTGGGTTTTTTCACATATGTAATTCTTCTGTGCGCAACTCCTTCTACACTTCTCAAGGGATTTCAACCAAACTTTCACAGAATTATTGTCACCAAGTGCCCTGGCGCATATTGTCGGGGTTTTGTGATTTGATCATTTTTGACAGAATTATGGGCCTTTGTTTTTTTCCACATAATGTAATATATATAGAGAAATACTCTTCTGTGTGCAACTCCTACATTTCTCAAGGGATTTCAACCAAACTTTCACAGAACTATAATTGTGAACTAAAGAATTTTGAATATATAATGTTCTGCCCCTGGTCGTCCGTCCGTCCGTTAGCAATTTTGTGTCTCCTTATTTAAGTATATATAAAAGGGAGAATACTCTGTTATTACTGTCTATTTTTAGAATAGATTACCAGTCCTGTATACTTTGGAGTATTCTGTTACAGTAAGATGACAAAATTTCTCATGAGACCAGCGGTTCAAACCCCACACAGAGCATGTTTTTTTTTTTTTTTTTTTTTTTTTTTATAATTTTTGCCTGAATTATGGCCCTTTGCTTTTTTTCCACATGTGTTATATATAGAAGAATACTGTCACGTGCCCACTTCCTCCTACATTTCTCAAGATATTTAAACCAAACTCTCACACAACTGTTGTCATCAAGTGCCCACGTGCATATTGTCTGGGTTTTGTGTTTTGATCAATTTTGCCTGAATTATGGCCCTTTGCTTTTTTACACATGTAATATATAGAAGAAGACCTTTGTTTCTTTTTCACATTATGTATATCTACTTACTTTAAAAACACATTTGCGCTCGGCCAGCAGACTGGAAAATGAAAACCTGGTTTTGTGACTATTTCCTGTCACTTGTTAAGTGTTTTGTTGATAGTCTTTCCCAATCAAAATTTTCAAAAATGTTCAATATCTCGGACAAGGGTCACGTTTTCATATTTGGCCGTTTCGTAACCCTGTGATATACGGACCCTGAGTCATCAAACCATAAAAGTAACAGGTGCGCAAAATGACATCACTTATATAAAAGTACTTCCTCAGGATCTTCATATTTTAAATAAAAATAGTGTTCACTGTTTCCAATGATAAAAACACAGTTGCAATTAATTACTAGATTAATTCCTTGTATAAATACCAAATAAGCATTCCTGTTGTTTTGTTGCAAAACTTAAAAAAAAGAAGAAGAACATACACAGAAACAATATTAATTTCATTGTATTTTGTAATATCCCCATGTTGTTTAAGGTTATACCTGGGAAGAATAAAAGAACTTGTATTCTGGGGATTGCAGGTTAGATCCACCGCTCCTCCTTAAACTGAGGTCCGATGTATCGGTGCTGTACACCAGGCATGACAAAGAACCAGGGATATCATTTGAACGGGACTCGTTCTGTATTTTGCACTATCCCCGACACCTAAAATAACCAAACTCTTCTGGGGGCATTGTCATATGATTTATCCAGTACCAACGATAAAAACTAACAAAAAAAAGAAAATAAGTTGCCCTTTCCCATCTGAATATAGGTGTAGTGGTTAATGCGCTTAAATTGTAATCTAGGAATCGCAAGTTGGATCCCCAGCTTCTCCACTGACATATCTAATGGTCTTTCGGATGAGACTTAAAACATGTTTTGAGGTCGGATTTATTGTTACTGTATGCCGGGCATGTTAAATAACCAGCGGTTTCTCTGGAACGGGACATGTTCTGTATCTTGCACTATTCCCCCAAAACCTGAAATAGATAAAACTCTTCTGGGCGTGCTGGTCATATGGATTATCCGGTACCTGAACGATAAAACTTTATAATACATACTTACTGAATATAGTCTAGTAAAAGACACAGACAATAAAGAGGTATATATTTGCTCCTGTTGAAAAAATATAATAAAGTTTGATGAAGCTATACCGTCACATACTGGTTACAGACTGTGAGACACAACTTCAGGGGCATTTGTCTGGTACAAATGACAGGTTTTCATCAGGATTGTGAGAGTGATGCATATTTTTGCATATTCATTCAAGGTTGTGCTAAAATTTGAGGCACCAACAGTAAGTGATAATACCCCCGAAACGAAGTCTGGGGGGTGTATAGGAGTCACCCGGTGGTTGGTCGGTCGGTTGGTTGGTCGGTCAGGTGGTCTGTTGCATTTTCCTTGTCCGGAGCATAACTTGAAAACTACTAGTTGGAATTCAATACAACTTCATACAATGGTCAAGTACATTGAGAGGAAGTGCAGTGCACAAGAACCATAACTCCGTCTTGGCTCATTACAGAGTTATTGCCCTTTGTTACTTTTCCTTGTCCGAAGCAGAACTTGAAAACTACTGGTGGGATTTCAATATAACTTTATACAATGGTCTAGCACATTGAGAGGAATGGCAGTGTACAAGAACCATAACTCTATCTTGAGTAATTACTGAGTTATTGCCCTTTGTTACTTTTCCTTGTCCGGAGCATAATTTGAAAACTACTGGTTGGAATTCAAAACAACTTCATACAATGGTTAAGTACATTGAGAGGAAGTGCAGTGCATAGAAACTATAACTCTTTCTTTACTCATTACAGAGTTATTGCCCTTTGTTAGTTTTCCTTGTCCGGAGCATTATTTGAAAACTACTGGTTGGAATTCAATACAACTTCATACAATGGTCTAGCACAATGAGAGGAAGTGCAGTGTACAAGAACCTTAACTCTTTCTTGACTCATTACAGAGTTATTGCCCATTTTTACTTTTCCTCGTCGCAGAGCATAACTTGAAAACTACTGGTTGGAATTCAATAGAACTTCATACAATGGTTTAGCACAATGAGAGGAAGTGCAGTGTACAAGAACCTTAACTCTTTCTTGACTCATTACAGAGTTATCGCCCATTTTTACTTTTCCTCGTCGCAGAGCATAACTTGAAAACTACTGGTTGGAATTCAATAGAACTTCATACAATGGTTTAGCACAATGAGAGGAAGTGCAGTGCACAAGAACCATAATTATCTGAGTAATTACAGAGTTTTTGCTAAGAACAATATCAGTTCTGTATTTTAGTTTTTTTTGCAAGGTATTCTGGTACTATGAACTTCCTCAGTTTATAAAGCAGTCTTTCGGGGGTATTAATCACATTAAGTGATAGCTCTAGTTTGTCTAAGTATGATATCTTGTATGTATACATGAAGAACCTGATTACATGTTAGTCCATAGAATGTACATGTATGTCTGCAACATTGTGTTAAAAAGTACAAACTATAGGATGTTTATATTATTGTAGATTCAAGACAAACACGATCAACTTCATAAAGTTTACTTGGAAACTCAGACAAATCTTACCCAGGTAAGTGATGAGAATGTCTCGGTTTCTGTAGTTGTTACCCTGAGACTATTCAGTGCTGTAACAGTACTACATACTACAGTCTAACCTGACCTAAGCGGTCAGTCAAGGGAAACGGCCAAATTGACAGTTTAAGCAAGGTGACCACTTAACCAAGGATCGTTATTTAACTTTGACTTTTGACAGTCTATACAAATATCCCACCCACCCCTTCTATTCACGAACTCACTGAACAGTAGAAGCAAATCGTATGCACGAAGAAATAAGTTACTGCCGTTTCTTTTTTTATTTCATAAATAAAACAGTTACATTTAATCAAATTTTGAAAAGTTATTTTGTTTGCCAATATTATGTTCGAGCAGACGACATGCACCGGGCTATGGCAAAACGCCCGTATCGGGTATCCAGTAAAACAATTCGTTGTATGCTCGATACCTGTGATAATTTTAAAGTTTTTACCATGGTGACATTCGGATTAGCTGACACTTTTATTGTGTATTTCTAAGGTGCAGAAATGACAATACGATTAAAAATTCCTGTGAGATCAATTAATCAATAAATTCAAAGTAAGTTTGTACCGCTAATTATCGTTAATTGGTAGCTATTTAGGCGAATTTTAAATAATGTTCTTTCGATTTTGATTCATCAACAACAAACTTTTTAACACCTATTGGCACCAATAGGCTTTGATTCGCAGCCCGTTTTATGAAAATTATGATATTCATGAAATTTAGTGAATTTAGTGAAGCAGCTTGGTCTCTAAGAGATTGCCCTCGGGGGTGTTTTTCGCGATTTCTGTCAGTTGTTTTAAAAAATTTCACACTTGATTTGGATAACACGGTCCGATTTGAGTGGTCATTTAACGATCGGGAGGCACTAAGACTGGCCGCTGCCCATGGGAGTGTATTTCGCGATTTCCACCAATTGTTTTGCAAATTTCACACTTGATTCGGATGACACATGGCCGTTTAAATCGGTCCGATTTTAGCGGTATTTTATCGATCAGGAGGCACTTAGACTGGCCGCTGCCCTCGGGGTGTATTTCATGATTTACGTCAATTGTTTTGAAATTTCACACTTGATTCGGATGACACGTGACCGTTTAAATTGGTTTAAATTTTCCTGAAAAATATTTGTAAATGAATGCAATAATTGTCACAGTCACAGTCACAATAAAATGTATTTAATTATGTTCTGTCGAATAGTAATTATGGTATTTTCAATATGATGAATGTCATTTTATCATTTAGAAAGCCTTTCCTTTTTGTCAAATATTAGCGCTGGACATGAATTAGTGCACATCCGATCCCGTTAATAGCGCGAAAATTAGTACTCCGCTAATATTAATACACTTACAGTAGTTAATTGTAAAACACAAAGCATGAAATCATTGAGTATGCTACAGAATTTACTGACTTCTTTTCAGGCACAAAGTCACAGTGAAAGGATAGAAGTAGAATTGCAGAAACTGAATGAAATGGAAACAGAGGAGAACCAAGGGTAATAACTTTCGTCTCGGTTCAAGATCTCTTTGTAAGATTGGGCAAAGCATGACATCTAGACACATTTGTCCTGCATCAAACTTGGACCAGTATGACATCTAAACACAAATGTGTCTAGATGTCATACTGGTCCAAGTTTGATGTAGGACAAATGTGTCAAGATGTCATACTGGTCCAAGTTTGATGTAGGACAAATGTGTCTAGATGTCATACTGGTTCAAGTTTGATGCAGGACAAATGTGTCTAGATGTCATACTGGTCAATGTTTGATGTAGGACAAATGTCTAATCATACATCAAACTTGGACCAGTATGACATCTAGACACATTTGTCCTACATCAAACATTGACCAGTATGACATCTAGACACATTTTTCCTACATCAAACATTGACCAGTATGACATCTAGACACATTTTTCCTACATCAAACATTGACCAGTATGACATCTAGACACATTTGTCCTACATCAAACATTGACCAGTATGACATCTAGACACATTTGTCCTGCATCAAACATTGACCAGTATGACATCTAGAAACATTTGTCCTGCATCAAACATTGACCAGTATGACATCTAGACACATTTGTCCTGCATCAAACATTGACCAGTATGACATCTAGACACATTTGTCCTACATCAAACTTGGACTAGTATGACATCTAGACACATTTGTCCTACATCAAACATTGACCAGTATGACATCTAGACACATTTTTCCTACATCAAACATTGACCAGTATGACATCTAGACACATTTGTCCTACATCAAACATTGACCAGTATGACATCTAGACACATTTGTCCTACATCAAACATTGACCAGTATGACATCTAGACACATTTGTCCTACATCAAACATCGACCAGTATGACATCTAGACACATTTGTCCTACATCAAACATTGACCAGTATGACATCTAGACACATTTGTCCTACATCAAACATCGACCAGTATGACATCTATACATGTTTTACTGTTCTACTGCTATTTTTTATGTTCTGTCATGTCAAATGATGAATTTGTTATTTCAAATATATTTTGAGTAGAGCCTACTTCTGCCAGATTGGTTAAACACAGTTTCCTTCCAACACTGAACATTACAGTCATACATGCTTAAGTAATGTTAAGAGAATAAATTTGACATGTTTTGTTGGTTCAAATGTCTTGCACCGATCTTTTCTTACAGAATACTTCTTGCCTTGAAGTCCTTGGTAGCCATGAACGAAAACCTGAAGAAACAGGAACAAGAATTTAAAACTCATTGTAAGGAAGAAATGGAAAGGTTAAAAACTAACATTGAAAAATTGAAAGAAGAAGCAGAGGGTGAAATATCTGAAGATCAGGTAAGTAAAAGAAGCCTGCTGATATAGTGAAATATTGAACTGGTACAATATATATAGCATGGAGGTTTAAATAGTTTTCTCATAGTAGATTGTTGCTTGTCTGTTTTTAACTCGCCTGAGCACGAAGTATTATGAAGATAGAACGAAAAATGCAACAAGGTTTTTCTATGATTTGACTCAGTGACCTAGTTTTTGACCCTTGATGACCCAAGTTCGAACTCAGACTAGATTTCATCAAGGCAATCATACTGACAAAGATTCATGAAGATCCAATGAAAAATGCAACCTCTATAGCATATACAAGGATTTTCTATGATTTGACCGAGTGATGTAGTTTGTGATGTAGTTTTTGATGGCTCATCTCGAGTCAAAAACTAGGTAACAGGGTCAAATCATAGAAAAATGTTGTGTACGCATTTTTCATTGAACCTTCATGAAACTTGGTCAATATGATTGCCTTGATCTTGATGAAATATAGGTTGAGTTCACACATGGATCATCTGGGGTCAAAAACTACGTCACAGGGTAAAATTGTAGAAAAACCATGTGTTTGCAATAGAGGTTGCATGTTCAGCTTGACTTTTCGAAGAAAAGGGGAGCTATCCTACTTGCCTCGGTGTCAGTGTCCGCGTCCCCGTTGGTGTCACACCTTGGTTAAGTTTTTCGTACCACCCGCTTCATTTCAAAACCATTAGAGGTATTGCTTTGAAACTTAGCATACTTGTTAACCCTCATTAACTCTCCAACAGACAAGAGTAAATAACTCTGGAAAGCTTTTTGTCAGAATTATCCCTCGTTTTTGACTTGGTAAAATCCACTATTGACTTAACCCTTTGAGATATTGCTTTGAAAGTTAGAATACTTGTTTAAATCATTACCCCCATCTGTAGGCAAGAGAAGGTAACTCTTTCAAGGATTAAAAAAAAATTAAGGCCCTTTATCTACTAAGAATATCGGTTTAAGTTTTTCATACCAGTCCACTTTTTGACTGAAATGTTTGAGATATTTCTTTGAAAGTTTGAATACTTGTTTACCATCATAGTCCCTAAACATAGGCAGGAGAAGGTAACTCTGTCAGGGATTTATTTGAATTATGGCCCTCTACATAGGCAGGAGAAGGTAACTCTGTCAGGGATTTTATTTGAATTATGGCCCTCTACGACTTAGAAACTCAGTTAAAATTTTCATTCTTGTCCACTAAAAAAGTCTTGTTGACTTAACCATTTGAGATATTACTTTTAAAGTTGGACTACTTATGTACCATCATGACAAATATCTGTAAGCAAGAGAAGATAACTTTGTGAAAATGTTTCTTGATTTGTACTTAAAAATTCCTAGTTAGCGTATTGTGTGCAACTGGCACTGTCATACACATTATATTAACCACTTGAAGTATTAATCTACAACTTTTCTATAGTATTCAGGGATATCAAACATTTAAGTTTGATAACTCTTGACCTAACAGCTTGCTGCTTGTGGCCCTTGTTTATACAGATCCTTGTTTTGCTTTTAACTGTCAGTTTTGTTTTATTGGCAAGCACTAAAAAAGTCGAGGGCGCTGTCCTACTGACAGCTCTTGTTCATTCTATCTTCATGAAACTTGGTCAGTATGATTATCTTGATGAAATCTAGGTTGAGTATGAATATGGGTAATTTGAGGCCAAAAACTAGGTCACCCGGTTAAAAAACCTTGTGTGTGCCATACAGGTGACATTTACAACCCAATCGTCATATAAATTGGTCAAAAGGTTTGCCTTGTCAAAGTCAAACAGAATTTTTATTCTGTTTGTGTTTATGATATTTAATTTAGAGTTGAAGTTTGGTCACATATTGTCATAAGTCCCAGGTGAGGGATATATGGCCATCTTGTTATACCCCCAAAACGAAGTTTAGGGGGGTATATAGGAGTCACCCGGTGGTTTGTCGGTCGGTTGGTCGTTCGGTCGGTCGGGCGGTCTGTTGCATTTTCCTTGTCCGGAGCATAACTTGAAAACTACTAGTTGGAATTCAATACAACTTCATACAATGGTCAAGCACATTGAGAGGAAGTGCAGTGCACAAGAACTATAACTCCATCTTGACTAATTACAGAGTTATTGCCCTTTGTTACTTTTCCTTGTCCGGAGCATAACTTGGAAACTACAAGTTGGAATTCAATACAACTTCATACAATGGTCAAGCACATTAAGAGGAAGTGCAGTGCACAAGAACTATAACTCCATCTTGACTAATTACAGAGTTATTGCCCTTTGTTACTTTTCCTTGTCAGGAGCATAACTTGAAAACTACAAGTTGGAATTCAATACAACTTCATACAATCGTCAAGCACATTTAGAGGAAGTGCAGTGCACAAGAACCATAACTCCATCTTGACTAATTACAGAGTTATTGCCCTTTGTTACTTTTCCTTGTCCGGAGCATAACTTGAAAACTACTAGTTGGAATTCAATACAACTTCATACAATGATCAAGCACACTCAGAGGAAGTGCAGTGTACAAGAACTATAACTCTATCTTGAGTATTTACTGAGTTATTGCCCTTTGTTAGTTTTCCTTGTCCGAAGCATAACTTGAAAACTACTGGTTGGAATTCAATACAACTTCATACAATGGTCAAGCACATTGAGAGGAAGTGCAGTGCACAAGAACCATAACTCCATCTTGACTAATTACAGAGTTATTGCCCTTTGTTACTTTTCCTTGTCCGGAGCATAACTTGAAAACTACTGGTTGGAATTCAATACAACTTCATACAATGGTCAAGCACACTCAGAGGAAGTGCAGTGTACAAGAACTATAACTCTATCTTGAGTATTTACTGAGTTATTGCCCTTTGTTAGTTTTCCTTGTCCGAAGCATAACTTGAAAACTACAAGTTGGAATTCAGTACAACCTCATACAATGGTCAAGTACATTTAGAGGAAGTGCAGTGCACAGGAACCATAACTCCATCTTGACTCATTACAGAGTTATTACCCTTTGTTACTTTTCCTTGTCCGGAGCATAACTTGAAAACTTCTGGTTGGAATTTAATACAACTTCATACAATAGTCAAGCACAGTGAGAGGAAGTGCAGTGCACAGGAACCATAACTCCATCTTGACTAATTACAGGGTTATTGCCCTTTGTTACTTTTCCCTGTCTGAAACATTTTTCGAAAACTACAAGTTGGAATTCAATAGAACTTCATACAATGGTCAAGCACAATGAGAGGAACTGCTAAGAACAATATCTCTTTTTAGTTTGTTTGCAAGGTATTATGTTACTACGAACTTCTTCAGTTTATAAAGCAATCCTTTTGGGGGTATTAATCACATTTAGTGATAGCTCTAGTTTAATTTTGCGTTTAGGTCACTTACATGGAAACTATGTGAAACTTGGAATACCTGTTCACTATCAAATGTACAATAGATTGAAGGAAGAGTTTTTCAAGAAACATAACCCTGTCATGTATTTTGACTGGATTATTGCCCCCTTTTAACTTGGAAAGTTTCACACACACAATATTTTGTAATCACAATATTCATTCCAAGACTATTAGACACTGCACCAATTTCACATTTGGTTTCATAAGTATGAAATGTCTTGAACAAAACTTTATATCATAGCAAAACTTCATGCATTATTTTTATCAGCAGCATCAGAGTACAAACTGTAAATAGGGTAATTTTAGTGTGTAATTTTGCAATATGTGAGCAGACAGACTAATTTGCAAATTTCAAATTTGAAAGGAGAATTGTCTAATACTTAATTTATGTGAAAGGAATTTTTGCAGGATTTTTAGCTTGACTATTCGATGAATAAAGAGGCTATTGCACTCTCGTTGGCGTCGGTGTCGGCGTCTGCGTTGGTTAAAGTTTTTTATGAAGTCAAATATCTTGAATACTATCAAAGGTATTGACTTGAAACTCAAACTATATGTTTACCATCAACATCTACACCTGAGGAAACAATCCCCATAACTCTGTTTTGATTTTTGACAGATTTATGCCCCTTTTTAACTTATAATTTTTAGTTAAAGTTTTTTATAAATTCAATTATCTTGAATACTATCAAAGGTAAAGACTTGAAACTCAAAGTATGTGTCTACCATCAACATCTACACCTGAGGAAATAATCCCCATAACTCTGTTTTGATTTTTGACAGATTTATGCTCCTTTTTAACTTAGAATTTTTTGTTAAAGATTTTTATAAATTCAAATATCTTGAATACCATCAACGGTATTGAGTTGAAACTGAAAATATATGTTTACCATCAACATTTACACCAGAGGAAACAATCCCCATAACTCTGTTTTGAATTTTGGCACATTTATGTCCCTTTTTAACTTAGAATTGTTGGTAAAAGATTTAATAGTCAAATATTTTGAAAACTTTCAAAGGTATTGACTTGAAACTTAAAATGTATGTTAACTATCTTAACTATCAACATCTTCACCAATGTTTTTCAATTTTGACATATTTATGCCCCTTTTTAACATAGAATTTTGTCATAGTTTTTACCAGACTATCATATGGAAATACTCAAAATGGCTTACTTTAATTTGAAATGTCAAAGAATAATTATGCAGCAGTCATGCTTTTTTAATTTTATACTTATCAAGTTTGAAACGTTAAAAAGTTATTCATGATCTTATATACAAGGTCATGTATTTCTTTGAAATTATACCCCCCCTTCTCCCCTCAGTTGGATTACAGAATCTAGAGTAAGGCTTTGAATGTAATGTACATTTACAAAGGTCTTTGAACAAGTTTCATATCTTTGACCTAAATTCTTATAGACAATTACACATTACACCTGTTCTAAGACAAAAAAAAAAATTAATACTGACAAGCTTTCGAATAGTCAAGTGTGCTGTCATGAGACAGCTCTTGTTTAATAAGTGGAAAATGTGGGAAAATAGCAAAAATAATCATTGCCGGAATATTAGCCAATGTACAGTGCACAAGTGTTCCATGAAACAACAACGCAGCATTCAATAGGAAGACATATTTGTGAATGCTGCTCCTCATTCATTGATAATTATACCAGCATTCTGTCTGTTGAAAATATCTATTAAAGTTATTGTGCCCTGGACAGCATTTTGTTGCAATGTGCTGTGAATTGAGAAAAATGTAGAAATTAGCAGCTATATGACACAGTCCTTGTGAATTTTTTTTGTCTTGTACTTTTTAGGAATATGTTCTTGGAAATTGTCTTAATGCTTTGAATCCATTGCACAAGAAATCAGTATTATTTCAGGCAAGAGCTGGTCTTATTGATAAACAGTATGAGACAGATAAAGTAAAACTGCAAAAGATTAGACTTCACTTGGTAAGTTTTACAATATTTCTTCAGAGAAAAGGTCAGTTATTAGCTCACCTGGCACTGTGTGCCAGGGTGAGCTTTAAGGATGGATGATTGTCAGCCTTCCATCAACATTTTGCTTCAAAAGATATCTCCTCTGAAACCACTGTGCCAATGCTGATGAGACTTGGCAGGGAAGTTCCTGGCATAGAGCTCTACCAAAATTGTTCAAAGAATTCTATTCCACAAAGAACTATGGTTGAAGTGGCAACAAATAGGAGGCCTCATGCTATTAAGTATGTATAATTGTCTAGTGAACCTCTTCCAAGATTGTTCAAATCATGACCCCTGGGTCAAAATTGACCCACCCCAGGGGGTCACTTGATTTTAAATAGGTTTCTGTAGGAAAAGCTTTAAAAATCACTACTTTTTAGCTCACCTGGCTTTGCCAGGGTGAGCTTTTCTAATGGATGATTGTCCGTCGTACATCGTCTGTCATCAGTGGTTCGTCAACATCTTGACATCACGTCTTGATTTGCTACACATTTGTGCCAAGTTATTTCAAAATCCTTCAATGCATGACAAAGTTACAGTTTGGACACAAATGTATGCATATATACAGGATTCCATCACATTCAAACTCTAAGTGTGACCTTGACCTTTGAGGTAGGGACATGGGTCTTGCACGCGGCACACCTTGATGTGCTGAACATTTGTGCCAAGTTATTTCAAAAGCTATCAATGCATGACAAAGTTACAGCCTGGACACAAAAGAATGTAAGGTCGGACGGATGGACGGACGGTGTGATTTAATATGCCACCCTTCGGAGGCATAAAAAGTTTTTTTTTATGAAAGGCCACTTGCCAATTCACACTAAGGTGAACTTAAGATATTACAAATTGCATATACATGTATACATTTAACTTCATATTTGCCCAATTTAACTCGAACCTCAAAAATTACCCCCAAATTGCTTCTAAAGCAAAATGGGTGTAGTTTGACAGTAGCCAATGGTAGCCAGGTGAGCAATATAGGGCCATCTTTGCCTTCTTGTTTGAATGTGACAGAGATCACATTTCTTATTCTTACAAAATAATTTTTACGGTGTTTTTAAATAAATAAGACAGTTTTCAAACCTTTTTAAACATTTATTTTCATCTTTTTCTTTAAATACATGTAATGAAATCAGCAGAATCACTATTGACAATATTTCTAAAAATAGACCAAGTCACGTGACACTAAAAAACCGCAGAAACTGCACTTCAGTCAACAATTTTTATATATTTGTACCCTGATGAAGACTATTGTATAGTCAAAACGTCGGTATCATATTAAAAGTATTTAAACCTGACCCGTCTTGTCTGTGTGTTCCATGTACCTTATTCTTTTTGTTTATCAAAATAATTTTTAGGTGAGATTTTTTATATTCAAATATTGACAAAACTGATGAAACAGTGTACATTTGTACATGTAGATTACATTGTCAATTATATGTGGTCATTGAAAATTACAGAAAAGCATTGTTGTATTGCAGGCAAGGAAGAATCGTGAAATAGCTGCACTACAGAGGAAGATAGATGAAGTGCCATCTCGAGCTGAACTCAGTCAGTACCAGAGAAGATTTGTAGAGCTCTATAACCAAGGTATGTCTCGTATAATAAAGTTATAAGCAAATTCTTCTTGTTACAACCTGTAGATTACAACTTCCTCATGGCAAGCAAGTGTGATCACCCTCTGTTCGTCATTGTGCGTCTGTCATGTGTCCATTGTGGAGCCCCCTTGGTAAAGTGGTAGGTTCGATCCCACCAGTGCCCAAGTAGTGGTAGTGTGCTTAGGCAAGACACGGATATTTCCAGATACAGTCTAACCTGCCCAAACGGTCACCTTGATTCACCTTGGGACGCCCCCGACGAAAATCCTTCTATATTACAACTTGATTAAACGGTCACCTGTCGTCTGCGGCCAGCGGCCAGTCTTAGTGCCTCCCGATCGCTTAAAGACTGCTAAAATCGGACCGATTTAAACGGCCACGTGTTACCCGAATCAAGTGTGAAATTTTCAAAATAATTGACGGAAATCGCAAAATACACCCCGAGGGTAGCGGCCAGTCTTAGTGCATCCCAATCGCTAAAAGACCACTAAATCGGATCAATTTAAACGGCCACGTGCCATCCGAATCAAGTGTGAAATTTTCAAAACAATTGACGGAAATCGCGAAATACAGCCCGAGGGCAGCGGCCAGTCTAAGTGCCTCACGATTGTTAATGACTACTAAATTTGGACGGATTTAAACAGCCACGTGTGATCCGAATAAAGTGTGAACTTTTCAAAACAATTGATGGAAATCGCGAAATACACCCCCGAGGGCAAACATTTTTTTTTTTTAATGGCCAAGCAGATTGACCAAACTGCTATGTTTTATGAATATCGCTATTTTCACAAAATGGGCTTCGAATCAAAGCCTATTGGTGCCGTTAAGTGTTAAAAAGTTTGTTGTTGATGAATCAAAATCGAAGAAACATTATTTAAAATCCGCCTTAATAGCTACCAATTAACGATAATTAGCGGTACAAACTTACTGTGAATTTATTGATCAATTGATCTGACAGGATGTTTTAATCGTATTGTCATTCCTGCACCTTAGAAATTATCACAGGTAACACGCATACCATTTTACCGGATACCCGATACGGGCGTTTTGCTATAGCCCGGTGCATGTCGTCTGCTCGAACATAATATTTGCAAACAAAATAATTTTTTAAAATTTTATTAAATGTTACTGTTTTAGTTATGAAATAAAATAACTTATTTCCTCGTGCATACGATTTGCTTATACTGTTTAGTGAGTTCGTGAATAGAAAGGGTGGGTGGGGTATTTGTAAAGACTCAAAAGTTAAATTACAATCCTTCGTTAAGTGGTCACCTTGCTTAAACGGTCAATTTGGCCGTTTCCCTTGACTGACTGCTTAGGTCAGGTTAGACTGTATTTCAATGTGAGAAACTTCAAAATCTTCTCCTTAGAAACAATTGACTGAATTTTAAATATTATAGTTTGCTAATGCCATGTTGATTTGTGAATAACATGAGAGAATTGGGCTAGTTATACACCCGGCCACCAAAGTGTATGGGGGGTAAACTGGATTCAGCTTCAGATACACATCCTATTAGTCCTGACCAGTGCACTCGCACACGTAAATGTAAAAGTACAACGTACAACTGCCTAATTTCGGGGTGATCTCAAACGATTTTAGTGTCATATGAAATCTTCATCATTATGTCATACCATTCACCATTATCCTAACAAAAATTATTACTATTGTGTACTGTAAAACTAATACAAATTGTACATATACACCATCATTATAATCATCATGAAGAGATTCATCCTTGCAATTAAATTAATTAATCATCAGTTTCATCAAAATCATCGTTTTCATGATAGTCATTGTCCCATCAACATCAATGGTGCCGTCATAAAAATAAAACAAGTAAGGCTGCCAAAACCAGGTTTTCAATGGTGCTGGGAGAAAATCTAGAATTAGAAAAAAAATCTTCAAGTGACCTTGACCAAAACACAACAACAGTGATATGACCAAAAAAATGAGAATTAAAGAAAAATACAGTAACCTTGACCCCCACCCCCCTAAAAATATTCTTTTATTTATTTTTTTCAGAAGAGTATTAGAATTTAAAAATCTTTTTTAACAATGACCTTGACCCCCATATATATATTTTTTTAGAACAATTTTAGAATTTAAAAACATTTTCAATAACGGTGACCTTGACCTAGACCCTAGTTACATCAAATGCAATCCAAATCTCTTAGCAACCTACCTACACTATGTGACACTGATTTCATTGTAATTCATCACTCCTAACCTCAGTTATTGATCTGAAACTATTTTTCTTTTTTAATTACAGTGACCTTGACTTTGATCCTAGTAACCCAAAATGCAATTCCAAGCTTCCTCTCTACACAAACTACCTACACACCAAGTTTGATTGCAAGTGGTCACTCCTCACTTGAGTTAATAAGCGGAAACCATTTTTCTATTTTTAGTAACAGTTACCTTGACCTTAAATTCAGCCTAGTGACCCTTGATGCAATGTGTAGCTATTGAACTTGTAGAGAAGTAATTCAAAGACCAAACAAATATAAAAGAAGTAAATAAGGCTCCAAGTAGGAATCAAACTTTGACCACCTGCATGACAACACATTAACGAAACCACCCAACCATTCTTCTTGTCAAATGTTTTGGAAATCAGATCCAGATATCCTCCTGGGTTGGTTACCGAGCCCTTCTCCGGATTGCTCAACTGGCACTCGGACAAGTTCATGTCTTCCGCCCTACGACATGACTCTTCAAGATGTAATCTTCTGTCTAATGTGTACGTATTGAAGACACGATGCATAATTGACAGAATCTTCATTTCTTGCTGTTTATAAATGCAAATAGATTTATCCAGTTTTGACACAATTCAATACAAATTACCCATTCTGCATATTACACAGCTTACGTCGCAAATAAATAATTAATGACTCCTGTGCGCCAGTTAATTAATATCGGGTCGTTAACCGAATCACTGAGTGAATAGCCGTGCATTGTGTTTTTCGCACCTCATTTGGCAGGTGATAAATGTCAGCTCGAGATATTGGATGTGTGATGAATGTTGCATGAAAGGAATTATATAAAACTGGTCCAAGTTAGTGCGGACGGCTAATCATGTAGAAAGTTTGCACGTTAGCCTAGACCTAAACGCGTATTATTCATATTATTGTTCAAAGATCGGATTAAAATGATGAAATAGAAAAATTCATTATTATAATGAATCTTTTTGTGACATTTTTTTCTTTTTCTCAAGAGATATTTGAGGGAAAATGAGATGTTGACTTCCGTAAAAACTGAACATAGATGTTCTGCATATCGTGCAAGATTTACACCAGGTGTTATTCTACCGACGCAAAGGATATGGGAATTCACTTATTTGTAAATTGCTTCTGTGTAGAAATTTGGTAAAGTACTCACTGTAACTGCAAAAATTATGGCAGTGGCTAGGTAGCGGTTACACGTCGAATCGGTCTTTCCGTCCGAAGATTCTTTACAACACTTAATCATAAACTAATTAGTATGTGTGCTGCTATTCAACTACTTATTATTCCTATGATCTGTTTGGTTTTACTGTAAATTATCGATAATTTAGGACTTTAAGGGGGTTTGATTCAGGTCTAACATTGTAATTAGACATCTAATAATAATATTGTTGAGCAAACGAAAATGTCCAAGTAAATCGAATAATCGTTTTTCGCTTTGTTCATCGGAAATCCTGTATCGTGTATCGTTCTTATCGCTCATCATTCATGATTTATTCATCAGTTATCGTGCTTTCATTGTGCGTTCCGTTTGCGTGTATCTTGCGTGTATCGTTCGTTCCGTGTGCAAAGTTATACGTAAGCACCACTGTATTACTTGAAATGGTTAGTTTCACACTGTCTGCACATGTTGGTATTTATTTAACATTATTAAACTGAACTACAACATTTGTCACATGGCATGTGCACTTATATAGTCAGAAATCCCATTTATTAAATAAAGTAGTTTTAAAAATGGTAACATATTGATTTATTTATTTATCAAAGCAGGATTTTTTTCCTGAGAGAATGTTAAATTACTTGTTACAGTTACAACACTGACAAACCAATAATGAAATATCATTAAGGAGCTTCAATACGATATAAAGCATGTATGGTACAAAACATCAAAAAGACCAAAGATCTGGTAGCGCTCGAGAACTACTATGACTCCAGTAGATAGAACAAAAGAATTGCCACAGAACTGCCAATTTTTAGTACCTCTGTCTACACAGAAAATGACCTACTTGTAGGTTAGAGAACAATGGTTTTCTATTCATTTGATAAATTTTGTGTGACTATTTCTGGTGTCTTGTGCTGCAATTTTAAACAAAAAAATTGTCACACAAGACATCATTTTAAGACTGTCTGTCTGTCTGTACGCAATGTTGTGGACGCTGAATCCAAAACCCCTGATCATGCCTAGTTGTGCATCATCAGGTCTATGTTTCAGGTCACTAGGTCAAAAGTTAAGACCACTGAGTGAGGGGCTCTTGATAGTAGAACATCTATAAAACCTCTGGTCAGAATCAAATGATACTTCACAGAAGTGATAAGTACATGTCTAGGGCTGAACGCGAAACTGGTGTAAGTGCATTTTCCATAATTTTACAGGAGAAGGAAAAAACATTCCCATTTTATTTAAACCATACTATAGTTACCAGTTTCTTGACTATATGTGAAAAATCACTTTCTGCACAACCACATATTGCAGTTTTTTAAATTGCTTCACTTCAATGTGAGATTTTAGTATAAATGTCACTTAGAACAGTTTCGCGCTAAAAAAACAAGTAAAGTGTGAAAATATTTGAATGTGAAAAAGGTGTAAGTGCAGTTTTTGATGATCACAATTTCAGCTGAAATAGCCATAATTCATTTACTTTAAGTATTATATATGTCTCTTCAATGAAATTATAAACAACTTGAATGAAACGTCACTTAGACTTTTTTCGCGTTCAAACAGTGGACACAAACAAATCCTCAAACGTAAGTTACACATAATTTTGAAAAATGGTGCTCATGTTTGGCAGAAAACTTTTTTTTGTTAAGATACAATATCAGTTATTCATAATAACAAAATACAAACAATGTAGCACTTGGTAGTCCCATAATTAAATGGTCATTATCATAGTAATGTGATCCAGATGCCAGATTGGCTCTCGTCAAGCTTGGATCATACTCGTGCTTCACACTTGTATTGATCTGATGCTCAACTCGAGTAAATCTAGCATTCTGGATCACATTAATATATAATAATTATATACTAATAACCCTATTATGCTCAAGTACCATTGGAGTAAAAGCTATTACTGAGTTTTCAACACTGAATTAAAGTCCAGGCTATTGCTTGATTTTCAACACTAAATTAGAGTCAAGTGTATTGCATGTTATTCACTAATAAGAGCTCTGTTGATCTTCACTGCAATAAACTTAAACACAAATGCACCCAGTCTCCACCCATTGTTACAAAACAAGAGTATATTTTCTTAACTTTGCTCTTACTGAGTGATGGCATTAATTCTTAACAAAACTTCGTCCATATTGATATTATGTACATAAAAATTTGGGCCTTAAATTAAGGAACAGTGCCTGCTACAAAATCACCATGTGGAACACCTGTATTTTGATTTAAGTCAAAGACCACAACTCGGCTGTTACTGGCATGATAAAATAACAGTTACTAAATAACACAATGCACAACTTCTTGTCTCAGTAAACATTTGTGTAAAGTTTGGTGACACTGTATCAATTGGTTGAGGAACATTGTGATGCCTTCATTTTGACTAAGTTAAAAGTCATAACTCTTAATCTTACTGGTCTGATATAAATACTAAAAACCCTGGGGTACAACTTTTCATTTTTACCACTAAATGTGTAAGAAGTTTGGTGACTCTAGGTCAATTAGTAAAGGAGCAATGCATGCCACAAGAATTTTGGGACATTCACAGATGTACACTACCTATGGACAGATAGACAATGCCCCCCTCCTTTGGGGCCAAAAAGTTGAAACTTTGGCTAAGCCACAAGCTATAACTCTGCTCTTAATGTTTGGTCAAGGGGAAACAAAACTCCAGTAGCACAAAAAGACATATGATCCGAAGCAGTTCATTTAAAAGGCATAACCTTTCAACAGAGAAAGACCAGAAATTAAATCATTAATTTTCCAATGCCAATCAATGAAGGACGTGTAGCTTTTGAAATGTAGGCGGTGTGCCGTAATTAAAGTATTAATAAATATACCAGTAAGATTTCACTGGGATTCAAACTCACGATTGTAAGATTATAGCTTGTATATTCCTGTCTTGCTTACCGTTTGAGCTAACCCAGAAACTACTACAAAACATGTTACGCAGTACTACATTAGTTTGCTTAAAACCATAGACATCTAAACTCACTGTACATTCACAAACTTCTTTTTCTTTAGATTTAATAACGCCCACTTTTCTTTTTGTCATTGACCAAATAACACTATGGAAGTTATTGCCAATTCATATTCATTACCCCAGAGCAAAAGCAGGGCTAACAGGGAGGTACTTATCAAAATTAAATGCGTGTCTAAATGCAAAACCAAAAAAATTGAACAATGAAGCAACATAATTATGCTAGATGTCATGTATTTTAACAAAAATAAAAATTAACATTAACAGTAATATACTTGATTTTACTAAAGTTTGCATCACAACTAAACTTCCGGGTCGTACCGACTATACCTCGAACGAGGTTGGTGGACCTAATAAGCACAATTACAAACAAACACAACTAAACTGCACATTATACGCAACCACAATGCAGCATTTTGTGGTAGCGGAGTGATACATTATGTATGGCGAAAAGAGTATTGTGGCTGATTTTGCCATACTAAAGACTCTTATATAAACTAATTTCTATGACTGCTTCCTTGAGTTATAAGTTACTACTCATGTCAAAAGATTAGAGACTATGGAGGTTGTGATCAAATACCTCTGCCCGGATTCAAACCCACAACCTACAGGTTAAGAGTCCAGCACTACCACTACTCCATAGTGACATGCATTACCAGTACTTTTAAGGAAATTCTTAAGATTCAACTTAAGATGCTACTGGAATATAGCCCCTGGCCTTAACTATGTGTGCATCTCGGTTTCTAAGCACACTAAGAATACTGTTTTGGTACTTCAGAAACCATGTTTTTTCTATCTCAACATACAAAATATCTAAAATTATGTCCTATTTGCTACAAAACAAAAGTATTTTTCATTGATTATATAATATAAATATAAGTTTGGTATCAATTGCACATACACTTGACTCTACAGTAGTTTCTCATTTTAACTGTATCTTGAAAACTGATTATTTACATGTGAAAAGATGTAAGTGACATGTAATAGTGCTATTTTTATGATTTTTTTTCTTTAAAACTATTAAACTACACTAAGTATTCCTGTATTGCATCAGAAACTGTGTTATTGTCACTACTTTAGAAGAAATTTGTTTTTCTTATGCAACTTACATAGGGAAAATATCAAAAGTTGAATGTGAAACTAGTGTAAGTGACGGTCTATGTCACTTACACCAGTTTCGCATTTAAAAAGTTAGCGCATTTTCACTTACACCATTTGACACAATTTGCAATACTTTTGTTAAATAATGGTAATCAAGGAAAATATTTTCACAGCAGATGGGTAGGGGATTCTTACATGCAAATTTGATCATGCAAAAAAGTGATTTTTGCAAAAAATGTCACTTACACTAGTTTCGCGTTCAGCCCTCGATGTACCATGCTTAGTTGTGCATGGTCCATGTTTTGAGTCACTAGGTCAAAGATCACAGGGGCTCAAGATAGTAAAATAACGTGCGCTCTTTATCACCAAAACCCCTGGTCACAATTTAGTTATATTTCACAGAATTGATAAATACCATGCCTAGTTGTGCATGGTTCATGTTTCAGGTCACTATTAATCAAGGTCACAAGGGCATGACATAACAAAATCTTGTTTGCTCTGATTCTCCAAAATCCTTAGTCAGAATTTAATGATACTTCACAGAAGTGATAAGTACCATGCCTAGTTGTGCATGGTCCAATAATTGAGCATCAGTGTTCAAGGGATATTGATTCATAAAAATATTACAGATTACTTTCTTGAACAAGTATTTTCTAGGGATGGCAAAGCGTACCAAATTTGATATCAGAGCACTCGGACCTTCTTCCGATCTAGGTCTTGAGTACTCAAAATGGTCATTCACATGATTGATATATAATAGATCAATGGACTAAACTTGACTTTGTTTTGAACTGTTTTAAATACTTCCAGGCAGACAATTTTGACAGAAGCATATTTCAAATTTGACTTATAATTTCACAGACAAGTTTACAGATTACTGAAATATTTTGAAAAGAGACTTTGAAAGACCACAAAATTCTATATACAAAGAGTTCTCACGTGCTTAACATAATCAGTTTCTGGAATAAATGCAAAGGTGACACAGTATAATTGCTATCATACACTTTATTTCAAATAACCTGTGAAAACTACAACTCAATATCATACATTTATACTGGCATAGAATCATAGCAATACCTACATTTCAAACTGTCAACTTGTATATTACATGTACTTAGTGGATTAAACAGCAGAAGTTTTGCACATCTCCTAACATATTTGGATAACGATCCTGAAATAGGATAATGACAAGTTATGACTGTTAATTGGAGAAATCAAATAGGGATGATTTATGACTTTTATGTATGAGGTGATTTTTATACGCCTGAAGGGATGTATTATAAGATTACCAGTGGCGGGCGGGCGGGCGGGCAGGCAGATGGATGGATGGGCGGGCTGGCAGGCAGCGTCCACACTTTGTCCGCTCTCTAAGTCAAACAGTTTTCATCTGATCTTCACCAAACTTGGTCAAAATGGTTGTCGGCATAATCTTTTGTCCAAGTTGAACAACCAGCCAAATTGACTTAGGCACTTTTGGATTATGGCCCTTGATTTATGCAAAATTGACCAAATTCACCTTGTCTGCTCTCTAAGTTGAACAGTTTTCATCTGATCTTCACCAAACTTGGTCAAAATGTTTGTTGGCATAATCTCTCGACCAAGTTCGATAACCAGCCAAATCGACCCAGGTACTTGTGAATTATGGCCCTTCATTTATGCAAAATTTGCCAAACTTACCTTGCCCGCCCTCTTAAGTTGAACAGTTTTCATTTGATCTTCACCAAACTTGCTGAAAACTTTTATGGGCAAAATATCTAGAACAAGTTCTATAACCAGCAAAATTGCCTTAGGACTCCTGGATTATGGCCCTTGAATTATTGAAAAATTATGAAATTAGCCTTCTAAACTCTAGTTTAAACAGGTAAATTAGCCTAGTCTGCTCTATAGTTCTAACAGGTTTTACAAAACAAATGAAATGCCAGATACTGAGTTATGCCTCCTTGACGGGCATATTTTGTGACAGTTTGGCACTCTTGTTTTTATTTATTTTTTTGCTCACCTGGCACAAAGTGCCACAGTGAGCTATTAGGATCGCATTCCGTCCGGCGTCCGTCTTACGTCCGTCCGTCCACCATTTCCTTCAAACAACATCTCCTCTGAAACCACTGGGCCAATGTTGATGAGACTTTGCAGGGATGTTCCTTGCATGAAGCTCTATCAAAGTTGTTCAAAGAATTCCATTCCATGCAGAACTCTGATTGCTATGGCAACAAATAGGAAAAACTTTAAAAATCTTCTCTGAAACCACAAGGCCTAGAGCTAAGATATTTGGCATGTAGCATTGTCTAGTGGACCTCTACCAAGATTGTTCAAATTATGACTTCCGGGTCAAAATTGACCCCGCACCGGGGGTCACTTAGTTTTGTATAGGAATATAATAGGAAAAACTTTAAAAATCTTCTTCTCTGAAACCAAAAGGCCTAGAGCTAAGATATTTAGCAAGTAGCATTGGCTAGTAGACCTCTACCAAGATTGTTCAAATTATGAGCCCCGGATCAAAATTGACCCCGCACCGGGGGTCACTTAGTTTTACATAGGCTTATATAGTAAAAACTTTAAAAATCTTCTTATTTGAAACCACAAAGCCTAAGGCTTAGATATTTGGCATGTAGCATTGGCTAGTGGACCTCTACCAAGATTGTTCAAATTATGACCCCTGGGTCAAAATTGACCCCGCACCGGGGGTCACTTAGTTTTACATAGGCTTATATAGGAAAAACTTTAAAAATCTTTTTCTCTGAAACCACAAGGCCTAGAGCTTAGATATTTGGCATGTAGCATTGCCTAGTAGACCTCTTCAAAGTTTGTTCAAATTATGCCCCTGGGGTCAAAATTGACCTTGCCCGGGGGGGGATCATTTGTTTTACAAAGGCGTATATAGGAAAACTTATTTGGTATATAACATTATCTAGTGATCTTCCACCTGGCAAGTGGACTTATACCAAGGTGAGCAATATAGGGCCATCTTGGCCCTCTTGTTTTCCAGTACTCAATGTTTTGCTTACCGAGTACTCGAGCGTTCAATCAAGTAACCTATTGACCGGGTACTCGTTGCCATCCCTAATATTTTCCTATATTATACAGGGGCTGCAGTGGAACTTTGATGAAAAATTAAGGGTCATTATGACCCCTATGTTAACATACATACTTATTTTATGCTCTGTTTAGGCATTAAGGGACTGAGTATCTAGTGTTGGGATGTTGCTATTTATATATTTTATGTGATTTGCTTTACAGTGGCTTCCACGCACAAAGAAACAAAACAGTTTTACACTCTATACAACACATTTGATGACACCAAACTATACCTAAACAAGGAGGTTAGTAACTGTAGAAATAAAATGTCCTTGTCAAAATTGACCCTGCCAAGGGGGTCACTTGGTTTTGCATACGCTTATATAGGAAAGGCTTTAAAAATCTTCTTCTCTAAACCACAAGACCTAGAGATTAGATATTTGGCATGTAGAAATGCCTAGTGGACCTCTACCAAGATTGTTCAAATTTTGACCCCCAGGTCAAAATGGACACATCCAGGGGGTCACTTGATTTTACATAGGTTTATACAGGAAAAACTTTAAAAATCTTCTTCTCTGAAACCACAGGGCCTAGAGCTTAGATATTTAGCATGTAGCATTGCCTAGTAGACTTCATCAAAGTTTGTTCAAATCATACCCCTGGGGTCAATATTGCCCTGCCCAGGGGGTCGCTTGTTTTACAAAGATGTATATAGGAAAACCTATTTAGTATGTAGCATTGTCTTGTGGTCTTCCACCTACTTTGTTCAAATCATGCCTCTTGGGTCAAAATTAACCACACCCATCAGGCAAGTGGACTTGTATTCAGGTGAGTGATAAAGGGCCATCATGGCCCTCTTGTCTTCTACATACATACAAATGTTCAAATAGTTTCAAACAGTTTTTGCCAATAACACAAATGTGTGTCATTTGAGGCTACCTCCAGGGCCAAGGCCATGCTTTCGTCTCAAAATGGCATACATATGGTTTGAAGTTTTATACTATGTTTATCAAGACAAGCCATTTTTATCCGATGACAGTTTAATAATACTAAAATTGGTCAAATGTTCCGAGTGTTTATCATTTAACATTTTGCATTATGCATCTTGAGAATACATTTGGGCAAAGAAGGTATTAACCCAGCTGAAAATTTGATTTTATTGAGTTTCTATGGTTAATAGAAATTAAAGAACTCTAATTCATTATAAAGAAGTTTATGCAAGAAAGTTAAGTAACAGTGTCCTCACCAGAGTTTTTCCAGCATGTGCTGCACAACATGTTTTTAAGGTTGTAAATCTCTTCTTTTTCAGGTTAATTTGCTGAATTCTATTTACGATAACTTTTCCCAGTAAGTATTCTTGTTTCTATTGAAGTTTGTAGACTTTAATTTATTTCTTGTAAGCAGCTTTGTTAAATATTGCATGCAGGCTACTCAACATACATATCTTATGTATCACCACTGGTGTTGACTTGAAACATTATAAATATCTAAAGGGCTTTCAAACAAATAAGTTACTCAAAAGAAAATGCAGCCTTTTAGAAATGTAGTCCAGACTTTGGGTCTGTTTTTTAGGATGGTACGGTGTCAACTTTTTGTTAGCTCACTTTGCACAAAGCTATTAAGATCGCTTACTGTACATCCACCATTTCCCTCAAACATCATCTCCTCTGAAGCCACTAAGCCAATGTAGATGAAACCTGGCAGAGATGTTCCTTGCATGAAGCTCTACCAAAGTTGTTCAAAGAATAGCATTCCATGCAGAACTCTGGTTGCTATGGCAACAAATAAGAAAAACTTAAAAAATTGTTCGTATGTCCGTCTGTTCACAATTAGTTTGTTTACACTCTAGCTTCTACATTTTTGAAACTATCCTAATGAAACTTGAACACAATGTATATGGCCACAAGACCTGGGATGAGTTTGATTATGGACTTAATCAGATCAGTACTGAATTATGGCCCCTGATTTAACAAAAAATGCAAGATTTAACTATGTTTACACTGTAGGACCTTCATTTCTTCACAAATCTAAACATATTAACAAAAATGTGCATGACCACAAGATCTTGAATAAGTTCAATTAGGGGCTTGATCGGATTAGTTCTTCCAGAGTTATGGCCCTTGATTTAACAAAGATGCAATATTTAACTATGTTTACACTCTAGCACCTTCATTTCTTCTTTTATCCTTACCATATTTACAGAGAATGTGTATGACCATAAGAACTCGGATGAGTTCAACTATGGGCTTGATCGGATTAGTTCTTCCTGAGTTATGGCCCTTGATCTAACAAAAATTGCAATATATAACTGTTTACATTATAGCACCTTCAATTTTTCACTTTAATATCCTAATCATATTTACAGAGAATGTGAATGACTGTTAGATCTCGGATTAGTTCAATTATGGGCCTGGTTCTTCAGAAGTTATGGCCCTCGAATTAACAAAAATTGCTATATTTAACTCCGTTAACACTCTAGAATACAAGAATATTCAAATCATGTTGTCCCCCAGGTCAAAATTGACCCTTTCTACTACAGATGACCTGGTATTATAGCCAAGTGTATCCAGGTGAGTGATCTAGGGCCATCTTGGCCCTCTTGTTTAAAATCTTCTCAAAATCCACAAGGCCCAGAGCTTAAAGGTTGTTCAAATTATGTCGCTAGTGTCAAAATACCTGTGGGGTCGTACGTTTTACATAGAAATACATAGTAAAACTCTTTTGTCAGAAACTAAAATAAATATTTGGTGTGTAGCACGGTGTGGTTGTCCTCTTATCACTTTTGTTCAAATCATGCCCCTGGGGTCATCATTGGCCCTGACTTTAGCTGACCCATATTCGAACTCAACCTAAATTTCATTAAGACATCCAATGAAAAATGCACCCTTTATTTCATACACAAAGTTTTTCTATGATTTGACCGAGTGACCTATCTAGATTACATCAAGAAAATCATTCTAACCAAATTTCAAATGAAAAATGCAGCCTCTATTGCATATACAAGTGTTTTCTATGATTTGATCCTATGACCTAGTTTTTTTACCCCAGAAGACCCATATTCGAACTTTACCTTGATTTTATCAAGGCCGTCATTGAGACTGACCAAGTTTCATGAAGATCCAATGAAAATGCAACATATATTGCATACACAAGGTTTGTCTATGACTTAAACCCTTCACCTAGTTTTTAGCTCCAGATGACCCATACTTGAACTCAATCTAGAATTTATCATGAGTCATTCTGATCAACTTTCATGGAGATGCACTCGATTGCATACAAAATGTTTTTCTATGATTTTACCCCGTGACCTAGTTTTTTTTATCCCAGATGACCAATATGCGAACTCGACTTAGATTTCCTCAAAGCTGTCATTCTGACCCAAGTTTCATGAAGATCAAGTAAAAAATGCAGCCTCTATTGCATACACAAGGTTAAGTGTGGACAGACAGGCGACAGATACCAGGTGATCACAATAACTCACTTTGAGCACTTTCTACTCCGGTGAGCTACAACTGCAGATCAATATATACTTAATGACTGAATAAGTACAGAGAATGCTGGGTAATATCTACTCAATGTGTTTAGAAAACTTTATTGTACACAAGATATCATAAGATGAATTTTGGTGCAAAGCATCAAAGACGCCGTGCATGTTTTTGAAGCATGACTTAAAGGAAGCAGAGGCATTTCAGAATATATTGATAACCTGTGCAAATATAATTTACACACAGGGTCTAAATATTGTGGAAAAGAATATACTGCATGCCATTATAGTGTGCAAAGTTTTGACAGCCTAAATGAAAGTTTCCTTAAATGACCGGCCAAAATACCTTTCATAAATCGCACACAGTATCTGACCCCTAAAGTTACTATCAGATTAACTGCATTGTGCCAGGGACAGTATATAAAATCCTTATTGTGCATTTGTTGTTTTCTGCGCACACTCAAGCAGAAGAAATCCACATGACTAATTCTGTCTTTACCATTGGTTGGTTGTTAGCAATGTTTTACATAACTTTCATTGACTGTTTACAAACATGTTAAGGCCCTGCGTATTGCATAAGTTGGGTGAACTTTTTTTTTTACAATGTCTACATTATACTTTAATATGTAGTAATTAAAATGGGTTTCATTGATTTTTCACATTGACGCCATAATTATGTATTTAAACTTTGAAATGTTTAAAGTTAGCAAAACATCTTCCGATACTTTTTTGTCAGCTTTTATGAATCTGGTCATAAGGTCCATAAATAAAGCTATAAAAAAATGTAGCTTTCAATTTTTTGGAAAAGTTATGAAATATCCTTTGAATATGTCCAAAGTTTTGAAATAAGGTTCCAAGTCGTATGCATTTGGAAACGTATTGTTTGTCATCAGTTAATACAATTTATTGATTCATTACAGGGTTTTTATTCAAACATAATACATGATAGTTTTTATTTACAATAATAATGTTGGCTGCTCCTTATTCGATTATGCAACCCCATGGTACAAAATTGAAACCTATTCAATACTGGCACAGCGTGTTTCCACACGGCAGCAATTAAGGTGTTGCATTTGTTGATGATAGTCATCATTTGTTCCTCTCAGAACATTGTGTCTTGTTTTTTTTGCAGAGCAATGTCTTCCCTGGCTAATAAAGAGCAGTTTTTGAAACAGTTTGAACAAATTGTTGACGGAGTTAAAAATAATAAAGGAAAGGTAATGTCACCATAGATTTACTCTCTTGATCCAGTAGTTCTGCAAAGGTTTTTAGAAGTATTGTGGCAACAGGCAGAGACAGTTTATATTTATTTAGAATCTATGTTTCATATTCACATTATTATTTAAAAAGTTTTTGAAGAGATTTAACACATGATATTTATTGACCACACCCACCTCCCGTATATGAAGATTTGCAAACTTGTTCATTATATATTTTGTATCACATGTACCTTATATACTGTTTAATAATGATTTGCTGAACAAATAAAATATTCGGAGTCGTGCCAATGATTTTAGCATTTACGGGAAAGTTTTCGGGTATTCATTTAACTTTTTTCAAGAACAGTGTTATTATGTGAAGTATACTGTTTGAGTTTGGTCATTTAATTAAATAAGTTTTGAGAACATTGCCAATTACCTTTGTTCCAGTTGTGGAATGTCAACATTTCAAAATTGGAAGATGATGGTTTCTATAAAAAATGAAATCAATCAGCGGACATTTGTTCAAAGCTGGAAGGACACCAGTTTCATTTGAATATTCTATGAGCAAATGTTCGCATGTTGTATGCAACTTCATGCACATGTTGATAGAGGGGTAACTGGTGTTGTAAAATCTGTCATAGAGAGAAAAAGATACACTAGGCAGGGTGTTTAAATATGTTTCATGTGACTTGTTAGGTGGAACGGAAAAAACAGGAGGAGAAAATGAAGCGGGATCAATACAATGACACTTACCTTGACCTGATAGAAAAACAACGATCATACTTTAAGACTGTCAAAGACTTTCAGGAGGTAATGCAAATTTCATGTAGAATGTTTTGTTTATAAAATGTTTGTTTGTCAAGTTGATAAGTAAATGCTGTAGCCTTGGATCCTCAGACTTGGTAGTCATTAGCTCGACTTTTCGAAGAAAAGGGGAGCTATCCTACTCGGCCCGGCGTCGGCGCCACACCTTGGTTAAGTTTTTCGTACCACCCCACTTTATTTCAAAAGTATTAGAGGTATGGCTTTGAAACTTACCATACTTGTTTACCATCATAACCTCCATCTACAGACAAGAGTACATAACTCTGTCAAGGTTTTTGACAGAATTATGGCCCGTTTTTGACTTAGAAAGTGTATTGAGCTTGGTTAAGTTTTTTGTACCACCTCACTTTATTTCAAAACCATTGGAGGTATTGCTTTGAAACTAACCATACTTGTTAACCATCATGACCTACATCAACTGACAAGAGTACATAACTCTGTCAAGGTTTTTGACAGAATTATGCCCCTTTTTTTTTTAGAAAATACATTGATTATGGGTAAAATCCACTTATTGCCTTAACCCTTTGAGATATTGCTTTGAAACTTTGAATGCTTGTTTACATCATTACCCCCATCTGTAGGCAAGAGAAGGTAACTCTGTCAGGGATTTGTTTTAAAAATTAAGGCCCTTTATCAACTCAGAATCTTGGTTAAGTTTTTTGTACCAGTCCACTTTTTGACTAAACTGTTTGAGATATTAATTTGAAAGTTGGAATACTTGTAAACCATCATGATCCCAAAACATGGGCAGGAGAAAGTAATTCTGTCAAGGATTTTATTTGAAATATGGCCCTTTTTGACTTAGAAACTCATTCTTGTCCACTTGTTGACTTAACCATTTGAGATATTACTTTGAAAGTTGGAGTACTTACGTACCATCATGAGACCTATCTGTAAGCAAGAGAAGATAACTCTTTATTTGTACTTAGAAATTCCTAGTTAAAGTCTTGTGTGCCCTTAACTGTCAAAGTTTTGTTTTATAGGCAAGCACTAAAAAGTCGAGCGCGCTGTCCTACTGACAGCTCTTGTTTTGCTTATGGCTGTTAGATGACTCCCATTAACTTTCAGCAGGTCAGAAGTCAAGGTTACATGAACATCAAGCTACATTTGCTTTAAAAATGGTTTCTGCTCAAATACATGAGAACACTTTTGCCTATGATCCTGAAACTCAGTAGTGTATTGCTCATACTTAGTAGGTGACCCCAATTGTTTTGGAGGTTGGTAGGTCAGAGGTTAAGGTCAAGGTAAACTTTGATTGGAGGACAGTTTCAACTAAATAACATATGATTGGTCTGGCCTAGGATCCTTGAAATGTGTCTGTATCTTAGGCATCATATGCAAGTATTACAATCTGCAATTTTCCTTATGCAATAAAAGATCTTAAACATTTTTTCTACATTTCAGGAGTGTCGAAAAAATGAAGTTCTTCTATCAAAGATGAAGAAATGACATAAAAAGTGCATGAACATTTTATATTTCTATATTACATTCTCCATTGACCTATGTTTTATGACAAACCCTTCTATTATTACCTGGTGCAATCAAGTACTATTTTTAGCTCACCTGGCACAAAGTGCCAGAATGAGCTATTAGGATCGCATTCTGTCCGTCAGACGTCCGTCCGTCCACCATTTCCTTCAAACGACATCTCCTCTGAAACCACTGGGCCAATGTTGATGAAACTTTGCAGGGATGTTCCTTGCATGAAGCTCTATCAAAGTTGATCAAAGAATTCCATTCCATGTAGAACTCTGGTTGCTATGGCAACAAATAGGAAAAACTTAAAAAATCTTCTTCTCTGAAACCACAAGGCCTAGAGCTTAGATATTTGGCATGTAGTATTGCCTAGTGGACCTCTACCAAGATTGTTCAAATTATGACCCCCGGGTCAAAATTGACCCTGCCCGGGTGGGCACTTAGTTTTTGCATAGGCAAATATAGGAAAAACTTTAAAAATCTTCTTCTCTGAAACCACAAGGCCTAGAGCTAAGATATTGTCTAGTGGTCCTCTACCAAGATTGTTCAAATTATGACCCCCGGGTCAAAATTGACCCCGCGGGGGTGGTCACTTAGTTTTGCATAGGAATATATAGGAAAAACTTTAAAAATCTTCTTCTCTGAAGCCACATGGCCTAGAGCTTAGATATCTGGCATGTAGCATTGGCTAGTGGACCTCTACCAAGATTGTTCAAATTATGACCCTCGGATCAAAATTGACCCCGCACGGGGGTCACTTACTTTTACATAGGCTTATATCGTAAAAACTTTAAAAATCTTCTTCTTTGAAACCACAAGGCCTAGAGCTTAGATATTTGGCATGTAGCATTGGCTAGTGAACCTCTACCAAGAGTGTTCAAATTATGACCCCCGGGTCAAAATTGACCCCGCGGGGGTGGTCACTTAGTTTTGCATAGGAATATATAGGAAAAACTTTAAAAATCTTCTTCTCTGAAGCCACATGGCCTAGAGCTTAGATATCTGGCATGTAGCATTGGCTAGTGGACCTCTACCAAGACTGTTCAAATTATGACCCTCGGATCAAAATTGACCCCGCACGGGGGTCACTTACTTTTACATAGGCTTATATAGTAAAAACTTTAAAAATCTTCTTCTTTGAAACCACAAGGCCTAGAGCTTAGATATTTGGCATGTAGCATTGGCTAGTGGACCTCTACCAAGAGTGTTCAAATTATGACCCCGGGTCAAAACTGACCCCGCACCGGGGGTCACTTAGTTTTGCATAGGCTTTATATAGGAAAAACTTTAAAAATCTTCTTCTCTGAAACCACAAGGCCTAGAGCTTAGATATTTGTCATGTAGCATTGCCTAGTAGACCTCTTTAAATTTTGTTCAAATTATGCCCCTGGGGTCAAAATTGACCTTGCCCGGGGGGGGGAATCATTTGTTTTACAAAGGCGTATATAGGAAAACTTATTTGGTATATAACATTATCTAGTGATCTTCCACCAGGCAAGTGGACTTGTACCAAGGTGAGCGATATAGGGCCATCTTGTTATTAGTAATTTCACTTAGCAGAAACCTATATAGAATATACTTAACGGCACATCAGCTGAACGGAACCTTAACATTTCTTGGTATTTCTTTTATATATAATGCATGTACAAGATGAACTTTGCATATATGTATACCGTAATGTAATCTCACTATTTCCACTTCAAAGGCAGACCGATTTTACACGTTGACATTTTAGAGTTGTCCGCCTAATACGCCTCACTTTGATGTGCAAATAGCTGGGACCACATTCCAAACAAAATTCTGTTGGGCAGTTACAAACGCAATAAAAACCAATATTCTAACATGACTCACGATTTTGTCTCTATATACACACGATAGAAAGACTAGAAAATAATGTTATATTGCGGGAACAGATATGCTGTAAACATGACGCCATATTGCACCGCATGACGATAAATGAGCGTTCGCGTAGAAAATAAAGCTTTGCATGTATCCACCTTTTGTAATATCTGGTCATGTAAGAATCTAAACAAGAAAATTATAACTTAACAGTTATATGAGACGATTACTGTATTACATTACAGTGTACAGAATAATGGCCACGGCAGTACTTCAACAGGCTGAGCATATCTCCTAATTGGGGTATATACCCCGAATGAGCTAAAACAGCCCGATGGCACTAAAATGTAAAATCGAAAAGTAAAATTTTTTAAATAACGTTTAGTTTATACTAATTTATTTTAGCTCGATTGTGTTTCACGGATCATTTTCAAAGACGTTTATGAACAATTACAAATATAAAAGTAACTCTTATCGGACAAATTTATGTGTTTTCTTAGTGAAAAAATGAAAATTCAACTCAGAACTTTTAAATATTCAAAATACTTTCCAAAATGGCAGGATTCATGGACACAGTGTTTAAAGCTGCTCGCTCTCGCAAAACCATTGACATTCTTATGCATCAGTATAAAACTAAAGGCTAGAATTAAAGAAAGCAAAAATCTAGGTAGGAATTCGCAGAAATCGATTGAAAAGGTCGGTTACACGGCACCGCTACACTATATGTTATATTGAAATTTCAAAAGTGTTTGCAACGCTTTTGAATTTGGTAGCGTATTTTTCAAAATTTAGAGATGTACGTAACATGAGTTTATATTGGAGCCTTTTTATATCACCATTATGTTCTAAAATACGTTATTTACATACAGTTTGAAGAAATTATTCTTTTACGAAAATCTGAGAGCGAACAGCTTTAAGGTTTTATTTGACCTAGCGTTTTGACCGCTATCAATAATCACATGCAGCTTAGACTAAAATCGAAATTGTCATCTAATGAAAATTTGGAAAGCGACGGTTGAAGAAGTATATAATTTTGCATTCGCTATTTATGCTTTATCATCTTTCTGTGAACTTGTACACGACCTCAATATAATCTATCTGAGCTTTTTTGCCTAAGTGTGCTTATTGCGATAAACTTTCTGGAATTCTCACCCAGTCAGTTCGTGTTGAGTTTATTCTGGTCAAATACAAAATAGCAAAGGTACTGGCACTTGATATCTACTGAAATAGTACTGTAGACTTTAAGCCATTATTAAAACACGCATGAAACCATTCAAAAGTAGGATATTTGCCCAATTAGTCGAGGTAGAAGTGGAAGAAAACAATTACGGTGATTTATTTATATGCCTAAATTCTGTAGCTCTACAGCGACATAGTCAAGGTAGACAATACGTAAATGTTTTTCAGTTTATCACTAACAAACCGAGCAGAGCGGTATACGGTATCCATGAATCCTGTTATTTTAGGAAGTATTTTGAATACTTAAATGTTAGTTTATACTTATTTATTTTGGCTCGATTGTATAGAAAGCGTGAAGCTTGGAGTCACACTCGAGTCTACTTCATGGAAAAAAAGTACTGGTGTCATATGAGGAGGTACGGTCGTGGCCCCAGTGGGGCTCGAACTCGCAACCTCTGGATGAGCGATGTTCTCCTTTAAATTATTTTTTTTAAAGAGAGTGGGTACAACGTGACATAAAACTCAACATTTGGTCGGTCAGAGATTCTCTTATGTTTGTGATTGTTAAAAAACATCTGTGAAAATGATCCGTGAAACACGAATTGGAACATTTTCGTTGTATCGTCAATTGGAGCCTGAATCGTTGTATTTTTAAATGGGTAAGTTTTGCCTATAAAAATAGCAGATCGGTAAAGTGTTGGTACATGCTTACGACATTTGACCCAAAGTTACATGCCAGTGCAAATCTTTTATGCTAAACACCTTAACTTCGATAATTTTGAGCAAAATCCATGCATTTTGGGTGTGTTTTGCACTTTTTACCGTTGAATCCTCTGCATTCAACTTGCATTACTTTCACACGCATCGATGTCTGAAACAGCCGACTAGCTACGGCCATGCAGGAAAGAAGTGAGCATTCCGTAAGAGTATTCGTTTCTTCAGAAGTTGCGATTTACCATATAAAATACACGAATCTGTTATACTGACTTGGGTTTTGTTTACTAAATCAGCCATTTTTTATTGGAGCCGGTTCGTTAATACGTTAGTTGGAGCATTATCGTTAAATTGGAGCCAGTGCGTTTTGCCGATACAGTGTGTTTCATTGGCTCGCTTGTTGCCATCTGATATTGTGATTTCATTTAGTGTCTCTTTAATATGTTTTGATCTTCTTTCATGTAATAATAATAATAATAATAATAATAATAAAATCTTTATTTCACGAAGGTAACACAAATAGACATTTATACAAATTTGTATATACATCACAATTTCATTGTGGCCTTCCATAAATAACAAACGTTCATACAAATACATACATTCACAAAATTGCACAGATGCAGGTACAAACACTTTCAACACAAAACCCAAAAGGCATACAAATTATAATTGACAGACACTCAGAAAAATAGCATCATAGCAAAATAGAATATATTTACAAATTAACCTCATTATAAACTAAATATGTTACTTGTAATTAGTTTTGATTATATAACAAATATAATTTATAATTCTTTTTGAACAACGTTACAGATTTAGAGTGACGAATATGCACAGGAATGTTATTCCAAATGTGTACTGCAGCATATGAAAATGACGATTTTAATATATTTGTTTTATGTTTTGGTAAAGACAGGTTATTGTTATTAATGGATCTAAGATTGTAGACTTCATTGCTGGAAAAGGTTAACAAGTTACATATATATATTGGTACTAGTTTTTTTGTAGTCTTATAAACAACAAGCGCAATGTGATATTTAATTCTATTCGAATATCTAAGCATGTATGGCTCTCTTATGTGCCAGTTTTGTCCGTTTCTTAATATAACGCGTTTTATTCTATCCTGTAATTTACTTAATCTATTTGTGATACTGGATTTATTACTCCAAACAACAGCACAGTAATCCATGACAGGTAAAATGTATGATTGGTAGAACATAAATTTCATTTCATCAGAAAGATAATAGTTAATTCTTCTGAATAGGGCAAATTTTGAATTTATAATAGCGATCATTTTATTCACCTGTTGTTTCCATGACAGTCTGTTGTCAACATAAACACCAAGGACTTTTTGTACAGTGACATTTTCAATAGGTGTATTTTCAATTGTAAGGTGTAATTTAGGGTCTTGATATTTTAGCAACTTTTGTTTGGAACAGGAAGATATAATCATACATTTAGTTTTAACTGGATTAAGTGCCATGTTATTTTTCAAACACCAGCTTTGTATAGAATGAACATTTTCTTGCAAAGTACTTTGGATTGTTTTCAGATCATAACCGCTTTTATGAAGTGTTGAGTCGTCTGCATATAGATCTGCATATAGGTCTCCTTGTTTGGGAAGCGTTTGTTTTTCAAATGTAGTAACTTGTGATGGTTCCGAGTGTGTGCATTTGTCGGCTGGTCCTCGTGCACCTTGATATTTGGTGAATTCATACAATTCTTTCTTTACGCTTAAAAGTTCCAATTCGAGAATTTCTATTCTACATCTATCTTCTATGTGCAAATTATTAAGAGATCTTAGTGTTTCTAGGTCTTCAATTCTTTTCTTTTTGAGTTCTCTACAATCAGCTGTAAGTTCTCCCAGCATAGACTGCATCCGAGCTATTTCAGCTTGGAGTGTCTTGGGAAGGAACTCAGTCGGAATGTCCGTGTCAGATTCGGATTTAACAACTTTCTGCTTTCTCGTAAAAAGCGTGTTTATTACTTTGGGATCACCATTATTGATGAATTCTTGAAGACCAAAGCAGTCGTTCGCGTACTTTTTCGCACTATTCTGTAACTTTGTGGTTCTTCTTATAACGAGATTACCTGGCGGGCATGTATCAAGTTGCTTGGCTCGCCGAAGAATAATACTTCTGTACATTGATATATCGCTCTCGTCTGCATTAGTTAGTTCTAAGAGTTTTTTAACATACAAGTCTTTTGGAAGGTTTGTAAGATTTTCGTCAAGCTATGTGAAATATTGCTGATTTGCAACGGGCTGGCTAGATTCATAAGAGTGACCACAGCTGGTACTATCTTCCTGAAGCAAAAATGTGTCGTCACAATTTTGCTCATATGTCTGTTCAAGCAATTCGGCTGTAAATGGCGCATAAGTCTGCTCAAGAATTTCGGCTGTATACCCATGCCTTTCTGGGGTTTGAAACCAATCTGGCGAATAATCACCAATCTGCGTCACACCCTCTTTATCGGTATAAAGAGGGACTGGCTTAAGTTCAGCGAACTGTTGTTCGTCACTTTGATATTTCATAGTTGAATTAAGGGTAATATTTTGCGATAGAGGCTCCTTACCTTTTGTATTACCGTCGCCTGTGGCCATTATTATCCACGTAACATGCAAAAGGCACAATAGACTATATAATGTTTATTAATGTTTACTAATCTTTTTTCAGTCTAAAACTGAGGTGCGATATGGTGAGAACTTCTCAGTCAGCATATATGAAACAAAGGAAATAGCACATTTTTATCAATTTTTCCATAAATAATCAATTGATTTGAATACGGTTTCCATATATGCGTAGTATAAACGATTTCAAACGCATCCATATAAATTGTTATTTATTATTATTATATCCACAAGAAATTTGATTTTTTTCAGAGCAAAGAAAAACACGTCTTATCACATTGAAATTTGATTGATCTGACAAAAGCGCGAAACAGACGTCATACTCCATACGTGTTATAACATTGTAGCTTCGGCAGATAACACTTCATTGCATCGAACAAATAAAATAGAAACACGCATGCGCTACACTGACGTCATATATATCAGTGCTACAGCATTGTAACTGCTTCTATTACCTTATCCACATAACGCTTTGTTGGATCGTACTAAAGTTTAAAGGTCATTTTGTCCGTTTTAGTAATACAAAAGACGTATATCCATAGTAATTAATGTTAATAAATATCCAAAAATAACTTTCGTCTCGAAAACATCATTTTCAGCGTTGTTATAGTCTAATAAACAACAATTTGTCGTACTGATGCGCAGTTATAAACCACTCAGGCCTTCGGCCTTCGTGGCTAATTACTGCGTATTAGTACTCCAATTAGTGAATATGGTTTGTCAAAATCTTCAAGGTTGATAAATTATTTATTATGTCCAGGATTCATGCAAACACATACACTTTTAAATTAAAGATATTAATTAGATTAATATACAAATTAAAAGAAACAAATGCAGGAGCTCATTTCGACTGAAACAATAAGGTCATAAAATGTTAAGTTTCTTTAACTCATAAGCAAAGTTGAACAGTTCTGACAGCTACGGGTACCACTTCCAAAATATTCAGTGTTTATTATGCACTGTTTTCTGCAGTAGGAAACTTGGCCACATAGTTTATTATACCTGTCTTTAAAGTATTTTTAAAGATTGAGATATTCTGTTGTGGCTGGAGGTTATTCCTAGCAGAGCATTGAAGCGGTGGGACATCTGTCTTGTATGCGCTGTGACCATCCAAATCATACACTATTTAATAGCTTAAACTAATTTGAAGACATATATGGAATATTCGTGACACGTGTCCCTCAGGCAAGCTATAGTACATTAACAGTTTTTCATTATATCTGACACCTTAGTTGTAACCGGTTTTTAAATTTGAAGAGATCTTCAACATTTAGCGACCATCATTTGCATCACCATTTCGTTTGTTTAAATTGATATTAGTACATAAAACCTCTCTAGAGATGTATAGTTGTACATGCTTTCTAAACGCAATGAATAGGATATCAAGTATTGGTAAAATACGGTGTTCAGTCCAAATAAAAAGTATTTTCTAACGTCTGGTATTTATTTTCAGATTCATATATGCCATTATATCATAGGTGGTTTATTGTTTGAGACATGTGTTGTCGCCATTAAAATAAAAAGAAACCAAGTAATATGAAATGAAAAAAATATTGTGTCTTATCTGGGTTCTTATATCAAGGGATCATGTAACTTGGTCATATAATATTATGACCAAGAATTTAGAATTATAAATAAAATTTATCATGTAGATCCATTCAAAGCTTGATTGGTGCCATATGCCACGCAAAGTGGCCGATAAAGTTCGTGTGAACGTGTGACCGATAAGTCTATAAAGGATGTTACATGGATTAATTAAATCCAAGTTATATAGTGTGTTATGCCTTATGGGGACAAGATACCTTACTAGATCTCTATGGCAACGTGTCATTTTAGCGTCTCACGTTATCGTCAGGCGTTGTGAAAGTATTATACAGCTATACTAGGGTCGTCATGGTTTTTTTTTAAAGTTTTGTCACTATTGATTAATAAATGAACGCTTCATAGATTTTTCTCATGCATGATTTTTATGAATACTTTTTTTCATTGAAATCAGAGACATATAGAATAGGGAAATTACCCGAATAAAGCCTAGATCTTTCTTAACAAAGTATATAGTTTACAAATTAGTATCATGTATTTATATAAAAAATGATTTGTAGCAAAAAGTGGAGTCTGAAAAATTTTAACAAGATGTGTCATGTACAACAAGGTCTTTGTAGTATTTGAAAGACGTTGTGTACAGTGATGCGGTACATCCCTTAATTATAGTATGATTTCTTTTGGATCACATAAACATACACAATCATCTTAAGGGGAGCGGTGGTGTAGAGGTTAAGGTGTGTGTCGCTCATCCCGGTTGCGGGTTCGAACACCACCAAGGTCACGACCGTACCTCCTCATATGACACCATTACTGTTTTATCAAGGACTCGAGAGTGACTCAAGAAGCTCCAAGCTTTCTTATTAATCGAGCTAAAATAAATTAGTATAAAGTCATGCGGAGAAATTTACCTTAGTAATATTTTTCCTCTATGTACAGCAACAAAATATACTAAGCACTATGAAAACAAAGAATTTCGGCGCTAATTAAAAACAAAATAGGGACACTTTCGTCAGAAATAGCAAATATAGGGAAAGCTTACAAGTTAAATTAGTTTTGGCCGATTTAGTCAAAATTCACACTTTCATATCGGAGTTTATAATGAAAACTATAAACTATGGCAACATACCCACTGCACAAACTAGATTATGTTTTTTATCATTACGTTATAGCCTAAAATGTAAACTATTGTACAGTCAAAATGCTCTATTTCGCTTTCATTTTTGCCGATCAATTGACGGACAGTCAATCTCGGGGATTCCTAAAACCTATAGACAAACAATATGGAAGTTACACAAAGGATTTGGTATTATGCTAGTTACTAATTAAAAGTTTATTTTTATAAATCAGTTTCATAAACGAAAAGGATATACAGCTAAATACACAGAGGTAATGAACATTTTATGTAGTTCGAGGAATGTTCAAATATGAATGCATCTAAGCACATAAAAATGTATCCTTGATAGATTTCAATGAAAGTTTTATTTTGTCCCCTCGAAGTATTCACCTCCAACAGATATGCAAAGTTTCAGTCTTCTAATCCAATCCTTGAAGGCATTTTCATAGTCTTTTCTAGGTATACTATGAAGACAGTGGAATATTGCAGAACCGAGGTGTTTGGGCTGGACAAATTTTCGACCATAAAGGTATTTTTGAGCCTTGGAAACAAAAAGAAGTCACACGGGGCAAAGTCAGGCGAATACGGAGGGTGAGGGTGCACAACAACCTTTTCCTGCTTCAGAAAGTCTTGTACAATAGACGCCTTGTGCGATGACGCATTGTCATGTAGCAATTTGACATTGGCCAAACCAGTTGCAGGTCTTCGAGTTTTGAAATATTTCTTTAGTTTTCGAAGAACTTAGGTCTTGTAAACCTTCGCATTTACGGATTTGCCTTTAGGTACAGCAGCCTGAATGGCAGGACCCTGATTTGTGAAGAATATGGCATACATTACCTTCTTGACACTCGTGGTCCGCTTTGCAATGCATGGTCTTTTGCCAGACTTTGTTGCCCATATTTTGTTCTGAATCTTTCGTTTGGGCTCAAAAAAGTGAACCCATGTCTCGTCACCAGTGACGACATTTGCGAAAGACCGTGCATTGTAATTTGGAAAACAGATTGGGAATCCCATCTAGCAAAGATCTTTCACATTTTCAAATTACGTTTCAAAAATTGCATGAGCTGCCCCTAATGAGATGCCAACCATACTAGCTATTTGCCTAGCGGTGTATCTTGCATCAGTAGCAACTATTTCTTTCACTCTAGCAACCATCTTGGCAGACGTTGCTGTTTTCGGCCGACGGCCATGTGGTGCATCTTCTGTTGAAACTAACCCACATTTGAATTTCTTAAACCAACGAATAACTGTCGAAAAAGACATTTCATTGTGCCCATAAACAGAACATATTTCATCAAGAATAATATAATATAGGACTGTATTTTATGGAACGCCACAGCTGTCTTATGTTGTCATATTTCTTTTTGTCTTGTCCACCCCGTGTCTTATTATGTCAGATTGCTGCGTGATTGTGTCAGGAAGACGTTTTATCATGTCCACTAATCATGTGATATTGTCTATTCATTGTGTGATTATGTCAAATAGCCGTATTGATTTGTCAATGTGTTGTGTTGACATGTCCACTATGCGTCTTATTATATCAAACAAACGTGTCATTATGTTAAAATTGCGTGTTATCATGTCCATTAATTATGCAATCTTGTCTTAACAATGTGTGATTATGTCAAATGGCCTTGTTGATTTGTCAGTGTATGGTGTTGACTGGTCCACTATGCATCTTATTATGTTAAACAAATGTAATATGTTAAAAGGGCGGGTTGTCATGTCCACTTATCATGCGATCTTGTCTATACAGCGTGTGATTATGTCAAATGGCCGTGTTGATTTGTCAATGTGTGGTGTTGACTGGTCCACTTTGCGTCTTATTATGTCAAACAAACATGTCATTTCTATGTCCGCATAGTGGACAAGTCAGCACCACACATTGACAAATCGACACGGCCATTTGACATAATCACGCGGTGTTTAGACAAGATCACATGATTAGTGGACATGATAACATGCCCTTTCAACATAATGACACATGTGTTTGACATAATAAGACGCATAATGGACCAGTCAACACCAAACATTGACAAATCAACATGGCCATTTGACATAATCACACGCTGTATAGACAAGATCACATGATTAATGGACATGATAACACGCTCTTTTAAGATAATGACATGCTTGTTTGACATAATAAGACGCAAAAAGGACAAGTCAACACCATACAGTGACAAATCAACAAGGCCATTTGACATAATCACACGCTGTTAATACAAAATTACATGATAAGTGGACATGACAACATGCCCTTTTAACATAATGACACGTTTGTTTGACATAATAAGACGCATAGTGGACATGTCAACACCATACATTGACAAATCAACAAGGACATTTGACATAATCACACATTGTATAGACAAGTTCACATGATTTATTGACATGATGACACGTCTTCCTGACATAATCACGCAACAATTTGCCATAATAAGACACGGGGTGGACAAGACAAAAAGAAATATGACATCAGAGAGTTGTGGCGTTCCATAGTATTTCAACGGCGTACGCTGACCTTCCAACCATTTTTGTATTACTATACACGAGTAGGTAATGTTTAGCCAGCGATAGACACAGCTAAAGTGAACGGATTTTAATGGGTGTGGTATCAATGTAAAGCTAACTTGTTTATCTACCCAATAATCTTGATTTCCTCCTGATTTTTGCATTATTGAGCGAGATAACGTTCTACATGCATACATATGAGAACAATTCTCGTACTAGTAAGAACGGGTTCGCTGATGGTTATCACGCACATTTTAAACCTGTCACAGTGCCCATCTCCCAGTCATGCCTCAAAAACATGCGCGGCGTCTTTGATGCTTTGCATCAAAATTCGTCTTGTCATATACTTTAGAAATGCTTATCCGTTTTGCCATTAAAAATGGCTACACATTTGGAATAAAGAGGTAAATATTGTGGATGTCGGAACTATACACTCACCCAAAATGAAAACAAATATTTAACACAATATTATATCAATGTATTACACTTTGACTCTATAAAATAATATAAATAACAAAGGCGAAAGTAGGTCTAAAAGTTAAATATGTATCATGCATGAAAGGGATATAACTCATATAGTGAAAACAGACAGCTGATCAAAAACAAAATTGGTTGTCAAGACAAAATATTCTTTATGCTGTCAGTTGAGAGAAGCTATATATAATGTCAAGACTAGAAAACTCAACAATGTTTAATGAAAACACAATACAAAAGCGAGAGTTGAGACTCCAAAGAATCAAATTCTTAAATTACCTCCCTTTGAATTGAATAAACAGATGAATTTATGACCTTATATCTTAAAGCTCCTGTGATGATTTTCAATTTTCTTTTTGATAAACTCACTCCCCAACTGATAACGTTTAACATTCTTATAAATGATTGAATTCCACCTCCTGCATTGTGAGGTATTGGTGTTTCTTTCTCATGCATAGTAAATCCCATTATAAACCTGTAAAGTTTTCATGTTGGGTCAGTGTATGTATACGTCCCTACTGGCGTTTAAAAAGGATGAAAATTATATGTCTGTTTTATTTAATTATTCTATCATTTAGTGAATCAATGCGCAATGGTCGGGATATGAATCACATTCGTCGACGACTTTATTTTAAATGCAAACAGAGTTACAAATTTCAGTTGTATGGTAAATGTTGACAAACAATATTGTGTTTGGTAAAATTCGACACAAATTTCCTAAAACAAATAGCGTCACATAGATAAATGTAAACCCTACAGTTCAAAAAGTGTTTCTGTGGGATTTTCCTTACTGTTTCATCAGTTTCCTTACTGTTTCCCTATACGGTCTGTATCTACATAAGAACTGTACGGTGCGTGACAAAATACAGTTCTTATGTAGATACAGACCGTATAGGGAAAATAAGGTGTCATTCAACAGGTGTATTATGGTCCGTACAGTGCATATTTCGTGTAAGTGGCTTTTTGTACTATTTCCTGTACATGTATCAACATTTAGTAATTTGTTCGTTAAGATAACAACATAATCTACAGCTCAGTGGTTATCAGGGACTTATTTATCAAAGGAGGCAAAACTCTGGATCTCTCGCATGACTTCGGAGCACCGGCATTGTGGTTCACTTTCAACAAAGATACTTAAAAAAGTAAGCAACGTTATAACCGAGAATAGGAGACAAATTTTTCTATCGGTCTGTGTATCGTTTTAATTTCTGAAATTCGATTTTAACTAGTTACAATGAAAAAAGTAAGACACCTACTGTTCAGATCCACACTCGTCTGCCATCTTGGAAATTCCGAAAATATTTTAACCGCGTCTCAGTTACACCACAGTGGTCATGATGGTGGATAAAAACATAATCTTGGTCACAAGAAATTAAACACAAAATTTTCTTTTGTACTAATTCTTATTACTACAAATTCGTAAACAGTTGTTTGTTGCACTGTTTTTATATAATGTCATATCTTTTGTAAAGTTTTAAAGATGACATGATTTTAATCCTGCTTTAAAGCCTGGGCTTTTGATCACAGTATACTCTTTGCCGCCAAACAGTGTGCATGTGCCATCAGCACGACGAAATGTGAAAGAGCGACAAAAGGACAGCATCGAGCAGTGCGATGCACATTCGACTACACTGCGCTTTCGATTTTCTAGCAAAACTTTGCCGCGGAACCTGTGGTCGTTTTCCATTTCGAACTGGAGTCCGCTAGAGCAGAATTTCAGAGAACCCGCATATCTTTCCTTACCGTCATCTATTTTTTCACGGGAACTTTTGTCATTTTTTCCAAATTCTATTGAAGCATTGTCTTCGACATATTGCTCTGCTGGTGTTGTGTCAACTTGCTCTGCTGGTGTTGTGTCAACTTGCTCTGCTGGTGTTGTGGCATCTTGTTCTGCTGTTGTTGTGTCATCTGAAACAGAGAAAATAACCCAGTATATTAAGCAGGTAGTTACAAACAGTACGATGAAAACTGTTAAGAAAATACAGGTTTTTCACAGACTGTTGGTATATCGATTTGCGAATGAGTGGTCAGTTTCGGCGCGATAACGAAAGCGTATAACATTTTTTTTATGTACTACCATCAGAGGTTGTATATTACGGACCTTGTGTATATTGAATGAATAATCATATGATTATCGTGTATTTTGCTTAATCATTAACTTATATATACTACAAATTACATCCTTTCTTAATTAATTAAGTATAGTTTTCTAACTTTAATTGTAGAAAATGATGAAAATATAATATGGAGGAAAGAACAGAATCGCAGACGAAAGCATAGCAGTAGGCTTCGTCAGACTACAATTTCATGAATGTGCATAAATGATTACAGAAATTAATTAAATTGTACTTTCAGCATTTCAACAAAATATCAAAAATGTATTTCTTAATAAGTTTAGTAAATTCGTTATTGTATTTAAATTAAAAAATAAAGCAAAGAAAATATTAATTTCAATAAAACATTTTGAAAAATGTCAAAGTGAGTTTGAAAACGGAAGCAATTAATGATAAATAGTAAAGCAAGTACAGCGTGAGAGTTTTTTCCCATAGCTCGTCAAATTCTACGGACACGGACCTATACTTACTACGGCTTAATTACACATCAATCATGACTTTAAATAATAATTTTAAAATAATATACTAATAAATGAAACGATTTTTTAAAGATGTCTTAAAAGAAGTCAGCACAATATTATAAAGAAAGCAAAATAATATAAACAGTTAGAAGAACGGGCGTGTGCTTATTTTGACTTGGAGCTTAACATAGCTTCGTGTTCAGTTTGAAAACAGATGATGAAACGGGCTAACAAAGGGTTTAATAAAGATATTGTATATAAACGGGTGTACGGGCAGATTTTATTCATTTATTTCCCTACTTTTCAGGGTAAATGTATATATTAATCATTAAAAATTAAAACGATGCTGTTGTCTACACAAAATGATTTTTTTTGAAAATAACACGGAAATACTTCTCGTAGCTTTAAACGTGCCGTTATACAAATGTAGTACCAAATAATAACACTCTAGTATTCATATTATGAAGATACAAAAAAAAAACCAAAAAAAAAAACCAAAAAAAAAAACAACGCGTTTCTTTCTTCTGACGTGATGTATCTATTAATTTCAACATTATATCTTATTTTATCTAAAAGTTTGAAATTCCAATAAAACAATTTTAGTAGAATACCTTAAGAAACATCGTCATTATATTTCAAAGATATTAAGGCAGAAGACCAAAAAAACGCTGTGAATGCAGTTTTATTTCAGTTAATTAAATATTATGCATGCACCTGTGTATTAAAACTTAATCGTTACAGAGATAACTATACTTTAAAAAAAACATTTTGACAAAAAGGGACAAATTAAAATAGATTTAAGTAAAATATATTTAAAACTGTTGCCGTACCATTTTAGTAAAGAAAATAACCGTCGAGTAGATTTGTCCGTGGTTTACTTTTTTCATTGATCATTCTAAATATTCACTTTAAATATATTTGAATGATTAAAAATATGAAACATGATTAAACAACTGTAAATGGCTTTTAACAATCTCGTTAAAGTGTTTTATTAAACAAATATAAATGATAGATCAATATATCACAAAAACCACTATGAAGGTAGACAATGGGCAGACAATACCCTGTTGCAGACGATAATTCATCGCTTAAATTAGCTCAACTGATACATACTATTTTGTTCATAGGCAGAACGTCTCAGAAAGTGTTTTGACATCATCTTTGTGTGCATTAGTTATATTATGGATCTTATATACTAGTACAGTGATCTAATAAATCTTGGTTATATCAACGCTTTGTTTCAAAAGATCTTCATATTTCTACGATTCTACACTTACCTTTCTCTTGCTGCTTTTGTCCACAAAACCCATCCAATTGAATAATATCCGAGCACTTTTTTATATCACAAAACTCCCACTTCTTCTTTGGGTCTGTTGTGAAACACCAAGGAGCTCCTTTCGACCCTTCTGGATCCCTGCAGAATGCCTCAGCTAGTTGAATGGAATAGTCAGAAGGGAACATTACATCCTGTTTGAATCTGCAAGTACAATTCAATGATGTCGTGCATATATTTGTACTTCTGTAAGTGTAAAAGTATATTTGTAAAACCCTCCCTGTACTACAGTAGATTTTTTAGCTCACCTGAGCACTGAGCTATTGTGATTGCTCGATGTCCTTTTATTTATATGTCTGTTGTCTGTCTGTCCAACTGAACATTTTATATGCAATAGAGGGGGCATTTTTCATTGGAACTACATGAAACATGACCAGAATGACTGCTTTGATGAATTCTATGTTGAGTTCGAATATAATTTATCTGGGGTTAAAAAAAAGATCACTAGGTAAAATCCCAGAAAAAAAGCTTGTTTATGCAATAGATGTTGCATATTTCATTGGATCTTCATGGAATTAATTGAGAACGACTGCATTGATGAATCTAGGTTGAGTTCGAAAATGGAATATCTTGGGTAAAACACTAGGTCACCAGGTTAAATCATAGAAAAATCTTGTGTATGCATAGAGGTCACATTTACAGTCAAGTCCTCATGAAAATTGGTAAGAATGTTTGTCTTAATGATTTCTAGGTCAAGTAAGAAACTATGTCATTTGGGGTCAAACAGTAGGTCACTAGAACAAATCGAATTAAAACCTTGTTAACAGACTGTAGGTCACATTTAATACCCACTTACCATCATTTGTAGATCAAGATTTAACTAGGTCACCAGATAAATTCCAATGAAAACCTTGTTGATACTCTAGAAGTCAGATTTTATAGCCAATCATGAAAAAGGAATTGTCAGAATGTATGATTTGTCAAGGTCAAACAGAATGTTTGTGTTTATGCTATATAGCTTTAGGTTGAATTTTGGTCACACTGGCTCATAAGTACATGTACCTATAGATCATGTTATCAGACGAGCGGTATAGGGCCATCCAGGACCTCCTGTTTATTGACAGATAATCCTTTTTTAAGATGAGAAAGTTCCTCTTTTTTTAAGGCGAGAAAATAAGTCATGATGCAATGAATTTTAAACCCAGATTTTGGGTATGAAATCCCAATTGCAAAGATCAGTCCATTTTCCCAATTGCGATAATTTTCTATAAATACTGTATAAAATTCCAAAATGCAATAGTTTGGAGATGCAACTTGTGCACGAAGCTATATGACGTCACCAACTGGATGGAATGTCAAGGAATTCAAATAGTCGAATTGACGTTTTAAGTTATCTTAACAAACTATTTATTTCATAGATTTATACATTTTTCACACACGACCCGAATTTATCTGCAGTGAAACTGTCATGTATTCAAGAAGAGCCCGCGTTACTCCATAATATAATCCTTTCTGATTAGGTCCAGCAATGTGTCTGTAGACCTGACGTAGTACAATAGTAGGACCATAAATTTTATTGATTTGTACAGATAATTGATTTATAACTTATTTCCTGTTGTTTATATAAACAGTTTTATGTAATTTTGACATTTTACTTTTATTGGAGGATATGAAAAATACTTTTAAATAACTGCAGTATAACTGTTATTTAAAGTTATATTGATGATGTTAATATGCTCAAGTTATTACTCTTACAGCAAACCCATTATTACTTTGTTTAAAAAATAAATGTCACAGTTGAAACATAAAAGAAATTTATACCTAGCCCACGTCACTGCATAATATTGTTAGTGCTGGCTATCTTATTTCAATACCTAGCCCACGTCACTGCATAATGTAGTTAGTGCCGGCTATCTTATTTCAATACCTAGCCCACGTCACTGCATAATGTAGTTAGTGCCGGCTATCTTATTTCAATACCTAGCCCACGTCACTGCATAATGTAGTTAGTGCCGGCTATCCTAACTTACTATCTAGCCCGCGTCAGTCCATAATATAGTACCGGCTATCTTAACTTACTACCTAGCCCGCGTCACTCCATAATATAGTAAGTGCTGGCTATCTTATTTCAATACCTAGCCCACGTCACTGCATAATGTAGTTAGTGCCGGCTATCTTATTTCAATACCTAGCCCGCGTCACTGCATAATGTAGTTAGTGCCGGCTATCTTATTTCAATACCTAGCCCACGTCACTGCATAATGTAGTTAGTGCCGGCTATCTTATTTCAATACCTAGCCCGCGTCACTGCATAATGTAGTTAGTGCCGGCTATCCTAACTTACTATCTAGCCCGCGTCAGTCCATAATATAGTACCGGCTATCTTAACTTACTACCTAGCCCGCGTCACTCCATAATATAGTAAGTGCTGGCTATCTTAACTTACTACCTAGACCGCGTCACTGCATAATATAGTTAGTGCCGGCTATCTTAACTTACTACCTAGACCATGTCACTCCATAATCTAGTGCCGGCTAGCTTAATTTACTATCTAGCCCACATCACTCCATAATATAGTACCGGCTATCTTAACTTACTACCTAGCCTGCGTCACTCCATATATTAGCGCTGGATATCTTTACTTACTACCTAGCCCACGTCACTCCATAATACTAGTATAGTGCCGACTATCTTAACTTAATACCTAGCCCGCGTCACTCCATAATATAGTCAGTGCAGGCTATCTTAACTAATTTCCTATCCCGCGTCACTCCATAATATAGAAAGTGCCGGCTATCTGAACTTACTACCTAGCCCGCGTCACTCCATAATATAGCGCCAGCTATCTTAACTTACTACCTAGCCCGCAGCATTTCATAGTATAGTTAGTGCCGGCTATCTTAACTTACTACCTTGTCCACTTCACTCCATAATATAGTGCCGACTATCTTAGTTTATACGAATTTATTTTAGTTCGATTGCGAAGAAAGCTCCGTAGCTTATTTAAACGCTCTCGAACACTCATTCCAGATGTCATCACATTCGTGAGAGAGAGGCAGCGAGTTTTTCATCACTGCTACCCATTTACAGCTGGGTAGACTGAGGCACGTGTGGTTTAGTGTCTTTGCCCAAGGACACACCTCGTGCTCCGGCTGGGATTCGAACCCGGGACCTCCCATTCCGGAGGCGAACGCCCTAACCACTGAGCTATCGAGGCCCACACAAGACTGCGTCACTCCATAATATAGTGCCGGCTATCTTAACTTACTACCTAGACTGCGTCACTCCATAATATAGTGCCGGCTATATTAACTTACTACCTAGACTGCGTCACTCCATAATATAGTGCCGGCTATCTTAACTTATTTCCTAGACTGCGTCACTCCATAATATAGTGCCGGCTATCTTAACTTATTTCCTAGACTGCGTCACTCCATAATATAGTGCCGGCTATCTTAACTTACTACCTAGACTGCGTCACTCCATAATATAGTGCCGACTATCTTAACTTACTACCTAATAATATAGTGCCGGCTATCTTAACTTACTACCTAGACTGCGTCACTTCATAATACAGTGCCGGCTATCTTAACTTACTACCTAGACAGCGTCACTCCATAATATAGTGCCGGCTATCTTAACTTACTACCTAGACTGCGTCACTCCATAATATAGTGCCGACTATCTTAACTTACTACCTAGACTGCGTCACTCCATAATATAGTGCCGACTATCTTAACTTACTACCTAGACTGCGTCACTTCATAATGCAGTGCCGGCTATCTTAACTTACTACCTAGACTGCGTCACTCCATAATACAGTGCCGGCTATCTTAACTTACTACCTAGACTGCGTCACTCCATAATATAGTGCCGACTATCTTAACTTACTACCTAGACTGCGTCACTCCATAATATAGTGCCGACTATCTTAACTTACTACCTAGACTGCGTCACTCCATAATATAGTGCCGACTATCTTAACTTACTACCTAGACTGCGTCACTCCATAATATAGTGCCGGCTATCTTAACTTACTACCTAGACTGCGTCACTCCATAATATAGTGCCGACTATCTTAACTTACTACCTAGACTGCGTCACTCCATAATATAGTGCCGACTATCTTAACTTACTACCTAGACTGCGTCACTCCATAATATAGTGCCGACTATCTTAACTTACTACCTAATAATATAGTGCCGACTATCTTAACTTACTACCTAATAATACAGTGCCGGCTATCTTAACTTACCACCTAGACTGCGTCACTCCATAATATAGTGCCGGCTATCTTAACTTTCTACCTAAACTGTGTCACTCCATAAAATAGTGCCGGCTATCTTAACTAACTACCTAATAATATAGTGCCGACTATCTTAACTTACTACCTAGACTGCGTCACTCCATAATATAGTGCCGGCTATCTTAACTTACTACCTAGACTGCGTCACTCCATAATATAGTGCCGGCTATCTTAACTTACTACCTAGACTGCGTCACTCCATAATATAGTGCCGGCTATCTTAACTTACTACCTAGACTGCGTCACTCCATAATATAGTGCCGGCTATCTTAACTTACTACCTAGACTGCGTCACTCCATAATATAGTGCCGGCTATCTTAACTTACTACCTAATAATATAGTGCCGACTATCTTAACTTACTACCTAGACTGCGTCACTCCATAATATAGTGCCGGCTATCTTAACTTATTACCTATATATACTTTTTATTTCCACTTTTACGTGATTTTAAATAACAGTATAGCATACAAACATATATACAAACATATACAAGATCAAAGTGAACTAAACATACACAATTGAAAGAGGAGTGACATATACACAAATGAATATACATTGTATATATCAGGTGATATAATGAATTACCATGATATTCAGAATAATTTTGTTTTCATTTAAAGTTTAGGCAACTACATGTACAAATACGTTTATGCATCCACAATTAGAAACAAACATATAAACATTCGAATTGATAACTATATGTAGCAGTTCATTTGTGAAAATTTCAAGATACTATTCTTCATGTTTTCAACAGTTTGAACCGGAAGATGACGGAAAATTCTTTTCGAAAAAAGAATTTGTCAAAGTTAAGAAATTTCACATTTAATATAGCATCGACGTCACCCTGGAACGATATCATATCTTGTCGAAAAACGAAACACAAGATATTTTAAGGGTGTTGCTGTGGCGTTAACGTTTGCGTATGTTTATGCAGGTTTCATATAGATTTTTGATTTCATAATTAAACTTACGTTAATTGCATATAGCGCCCGGGTTCGGTGTTACAAGGGAAGTGATTTGGGGTGTCCGGATTTAGTAATTTTCGCAAGAAGTGTTCATCACTACCTGTGTGTAAATAATGATAGAGCCCAAAACCGAAATATTGCCGAATATCGTTAAGGAATGACATTCTGTGTTTAACGAATCCTTTACATTCTGCTATTACATGCTTCATTATGTCATACTTAGATAAGCCACAGACACTGCAAGCATGTTTGAGAACAGGCTGAGTGAAGCTGAGTATTTGAATAGCGCACTGTATATGTAACAATGCTGGCTTTGGGCTGTCTAGCGTATATAATTTGCATGGGGATATATTAAAGTGTAAGTGTATCGCTCTAAATCTGTTAAATTCATCATCTGAAGCAAGCCTTTGTTCTCAGCTAATGTCATATTGAAATTCAATATTGTTTCTAACAATTACTACCTAGCCCGTGTCACTCCATAATATAGTAAGTGCCGGCTATCTTAACTTACTACCTAGCCCGCGTCACTCCATAATGTAGTGTCGTCTATCTTAACTTATTACCTAGCCCGCGTCACTGCATCATATAGTTAGTGCCGAATATCTAAACTTACTACCTAGCCCGTGTCACTCCATAATGTAGTTAATGCCAGCTACCTTAACTGACTACCCGCGTCACCCCATAATATAGTGCCGACTATTTTAACTTATTACCTAGCCCGCGTCACTCCATAATATAGTGCCGGCTATCTTAACTTACTACATATATAGCCCGCGTCACTCCATAATATAGTGCCGGCTATCTTAACTTTCTACATAATAGCCCGCGTCACTCCATAATATAGTGCCGGCTATCTTAACTTACTACATATATAGCCCGCGCCACTCCGTAATATAGTGCCGACTTTCTTAACTTGCAACCTAGCCACTGCCAATAGTTTATTGACAGTAAGTGTTTTTTGTAATTATATGATAAAACACAATTGTAATGGAGTTGTTATACACACTGGCACTTTTGACGATACATGTATTTACTTTCTCAAATTTGGCTGCCTATTACATGATTATATTGTTAGTGACTGTACCCATGCCTGTGTGGTTCCTGTATGTCCCAGCGTTGACAATGTCTGCCACTGCGTGTGCACATCCTGTGCCCAGAGTATTGCTCGGACTTCCCCGCCTCGTAACATTCAGATTCTAAAATACGTTATAAAAGTTAAGCAACATACATGGGCAATGACTTTTCTAACTTAAATTATTTAGGTCGAAGGTGGTTGGAATTCGTATATGCAATGAAATAATGTATTGCTGATATCGCAGTAAATTAAATACAAACTCATTTGCAAATTTGTTGCGTTTTCTTTTCCAATATACAACTTCAAGAATCGGTCATACACAAGTAACATTAGCTTGATGCTATTTTCCGACTGAAACAAAGACAACGTAACACATGTAACAAAACAACCCGCTATAAGAGAAATGGAGCAGAGCAAATAGTGTATATAAATAGCAACATAAAACATCACGTGTATATTGTATAATTTATGTCCCAGTATGTAAATAGTGTACATGAATAGCAACATAAAACATCACGTGTATATTGTATAATTTATGTCCCAGTATGTAAATAGTGTACATGAATAGCAACATAAAACATCACGTGTATATTGTATAATTTATGTCCCAGTATGTAAATAGTGTACATGAATAGCAACATAAAACATCACGTGTATATTGTATAATTTATGTCCCAGTATGTAAATAGTGTACATAAATAGCAACATAAAACATCACGTGTATATTGTATAATTTATGTCCCAGTATGTAAATAGTGTATATAAATAGCAACATAAAACATCACGTGTATATTGTATAATTTATGTCCCAGTATGTAAATAGTGTATATAAATAGCAACATAAAACATCACGTGTATATTGTATAATTTATGTCCCAGTATGTATACGGTGGACGTTAAAACAATTATATTGATTGTGTAACCTTGTGCAATATTTAACAGATACCTTAGACCATCATTTAGATTAAAACCTTAATAACATGTACACATTCTGGGTTTTTCGTTTCGCACCAAGGCTGAGTCAGTGATTATTAATGTTAATAAACTGTCCGGTACAGTATCTACTATGCTCAATAATTTGGACAATGACATCTGAACCTATATACTAACAGGTATCATTCAGATTTAATCACAATTAAAAAAGGGTTCCAAGTGTGCATAACGTGGAACTTGTCACAGTTCAATATTGATATAGATGTATGCTTAAAACACCTTAATTAATTGTTGCCAACAATTCAATTATCTTAAAATGTCTAGAAACATTTTATTTACATAATATTTGTAGTCATATGACCTGTTCCTTACAATACTCATAAGCATAATTTGTACAATTAATTTGTATAGTAGCTAAAGATAAATTATGTTTACATATTAATTGTAAAGAGTCAAACGTATTTTGTTTTATAGTTCATGCAACTGGTAGCTTGGAAACAATGTTCTTCTGTATACTAAAGTGTTAAACATATATATTGTATATATTCGTATGCATGTAGTAATTCGGACAAGTTTAAGTATGTATTACTAAATATCGTCTCATGTATATACTCACCTATTTTTCATATGCAATTGTATATGTTTGTTAATTGTTATGCTCTCCAGTAATGGAGGAAATAAAATAATATATACATTTCGGTTCGGTGACAGCCCTCGTTTGTTGTAATGTATTCTATTTTTTCGGTTCAGATTCGGTTCGATTTCGGTGTGAAATGGCCATTAGTAAGTTACCCATCCAAAAAATGAGGTGAACATATATAATAGTGGTCATATTACCAGCACACGATATGGACGGCTTTGACCAGGTACCGTTCTTCATGCACACCTCCACGGGACAGTATCGTATCATAGCTTTCCTGAAACCTAGGAAATTTTATTTACATGTTTAATATTTCCACTTCAAGTATAGTCATTATATTTGTCATTGAAAGATTATAGAGAAATCAAAGTACTTATAAATACTAAAAGACGGTCGTGTGTGCGAACGAATTGCCTGGGCTTTAAATAGAAAACGGAATCCTAATGTCAGGCGTAATATAAGGCAGCATTTTTTATTTTAAAATACTTAATCCAGTCAGTTTTGGCCAATAATGTACACATTCAATCGTTTACTTGATGGGATTTTTTTTACCAATTTGACACAATTTAACCAAAAAAATATATTTTCGTATAATTATGAAATCATTTATTTTCGTAATATACATGTGTATATTTCAGCTACTCCGGTAAAACAATGCCGATCTCTCCGCGATAGGTAAGAGATATGGCTATATTAAAAAGTAAAACTTTTTCTGTCAGGAAACGACATACCATCACGAAAGCAAAGAGATAACCCGGCACGTTCTGGTTTGTGAACCCTTAATATAGGAGAATAGCTCTGTCCGAAGTCGACTCCGTGGGTGTAGTGACTACAACCCTCGAGTTCGGCTCAGAATAATGCAATTGCAACCAAGTCATGGAAAGTTAAGTACCAAGCTGAATTTTTAATGCATATCAAGCCTACATAATAATATTATGTATTAATACTGTTTCAGCCAGGAAAGTGGCGCCTGTAATGACCATTGTTTGTATTGTGGTTTTTGGGTCCGCAATCCTCGGCCGAGGTGTATAATCGGTACGACCCGTCAAATCCTGTAACGACCAGAACTAAATTAGAATTTATATCTGACAATTTATTTGCCAAATAGATACTTTTTCAATATACCCAATAGCTAAACTTGTGTTCGTAACTGAAATTTAACATATACTTTTTACATAAATATATCAAAGATTTTATTTTCTTAACAATCAACATGATATACATGCAGGTCGTTTAACAACAAAGGGAGGTAACTAAGACAGGCAGCTATAAAATACACCTTTGTGTAAAGATCTGCCGCTAGGTGACCGGATTCCCGCCAAATTTTCTCGTTTGCCTTTAAAAGAATTTATTTACGTGTAGAAATGTGCCGTATAAATTGTATCCTATAAGATATTACAGATTACATGTATATCCTTGTATGAAACTTTACAAGATTAATGACATACCCTTTATCAGCGAAGTGCACGAGTATTCTATGGTGTTTTTTGAGGCAAATATTTCTGTGCACGTGCGCCGCGGGTCATCTGACAAGAGCTTCATTTGGGGTCCTAGGCAATCACCTGAAATATAGAACAGGTGTTTTCACTCTTCGTACTAATAGATGTAATGTTTAGTTCATACATTTTGTCACAGTTATGAGGCAGCGTGGCTACATAGTTTCGTTGCCATGACACAAACTACAAGGCGTGACGGTGCTAGAACAAGCTGATACAACTGTTGGTTGTAATGTATCGTCCACAAACATATACAGAGATACCATTCATAATAGGCCCTTTGTAAAAGATGAAACTTTATTCACAGATAAATGCGACAAGTATGCTGTCTTATACTTCATTCTTTTGTACAAGTATTCAATAATATAATAGAAAATATTACGATCTGGAAAGTAATTGACATTTTAACTGTGCTTTTCGAAGTATCAGAAAACTGCAAAGAAGTCTTACAAACTTTTTGGACAACGTCAAAACAATGTAGGCATACTGTAGATGCAGATGTTATATAGTTTATAGTATTTATGTTTGTCACAACTCTCAAAGAATTATCCCTGTATCCAAGGAGACTATCCAACATAGTTTCACTATTTGTGCTATATATGTAAATGATAAAGTTAGAAACTACACCGTCGAGTTGAAATTATCTATTTGTTAATAGGTTCTGTCTTGCCTCTGCATATCGAGAAAGTTGCATGATAATACCCGTAATATCGAGACAGTAACACACTGCGTCTACACGATGAGCATGATAATATCCGTAATATCGAGACAGTAACGAACTGCGTCTACACGATGGGCATGATAATACCCGTAATATCGAGACAGTTGCATGATAATACCCGTAATATCGAGACAGTAACGAACTGCGTCTACACGATGAGCATGATAATACCCGTAATATCGAGACAGTTGCATGATAATACCCGTAATATCGAGACAGTTGCATGATAATACCCGTAATATAGAGACAGTAACACACTGCGTCTACACGATGAGCATGATAATACCCGTAATATCGAGACAGTAACGAACTGCGTCTACACGATGATCATGATAATACCCGTAATATCGAGACAGTTGCATGATAATACCCGTAATATCGAGACAGTAACACACTGCGTCTACACGATGAGCATGATAATACCCGTAATATCGAGACAGTAACGAACTGCGTCTACACGATGAGCATGATAATACCCGTAATATCGAGACAGTAACGCACTGCGTCTACACGATGAGCATGATAATACCCGTAATATCGAGACAGTAACCCACTGTGTCTACACGATGAGCATGATAATACCCGTAATATCGAGACAGTAACGCACTGCGTCTACACGATGAGCATGATAATACCCGTAATATCGAGACAGTAACGCACTGCGTCTACACGACGAGCATGATAATACCCGTTATATCGAGATAGTAACGCACTGCGTCTAAACGACGAGCATGATAATACCCGTAATATCGAGACAGTAACGCACTGCGTCTACACGATCAGCATGATAATTATACCCGTAATATCGAGACAGTAACGCACTGTGTCTACACGATCAGCATGATAATACCCGTTATATCGAGACAGTAACAAACTGCGTCTACACGATGAGCATGATAATACCCGTGATATCGAGACAGTAACGAACTGCGTCTACACGATGAGCATGATAATACCCGTAATATCGAGACAGTAACGCATTGCGTCTACACGATGAGCATGATAATACCCGTAATATCGAGACAGTAACGCACTGCGTCTACACGATGAGCATGATAATACCCGTAATATCGAGACAATAACACACTGCGTCTAAGCGATCAGCATGATAATACCCGTAATATCGAGACAGTAACGCACTGTGTCTACACGATCAGCATGATAATAATACCCGTAATATCGAGACAGTAACACACTGCGTCTACACAATGAGCATGATAATACCCGTAATATCGAGACAGTAACGCACTGTGTCTACACGATGAGCATGATAATACCCGTAATATCGAGACAGTAACACACTGCGTCTACACGTTGAGCATGATAATACCCGTAATATCGAGACAGTAACGAACTGCGTCTACACGATGAGCATGATAATACCCGTAATATCGAGACAGTTGCATGATAATACCCGTAATATCGAGACAGTTACGAACTGCGTCTACACGATTGGCATGATAATACCGGTAATATCGAGACAGTTGCATGATAATACCCGTAATATCGAGACAGTTACGAACTGCGTCTACACGATGAGCATGATAATACCCGTAATATCGAGACAGTTGCATGATAATACCCGTAATATCGAGACAGTAACGAACTGCGTCTACACGATGAGCATGATAATACCCGTAATATCGAGACAGTTGCATGATAATACCCGTAATATCGAGACAGTAACGAACTGCGTCTACACGATGAGCATGATAATACCCGTAATATCGAGACAGTTGCATGATAATACCCGTAATATCGAGACAGTAACACACTGCGTCTACACGATGAGCATGATAATACCCGTAATATCGAGACAGTAACGAACTGCGTCTACACGATGAGCATGATAATACCCGTAATATCGAGACAGTTGCATGATAATACCCGTAATATCGAGACAGTAACACACTGCGTCTACACGATGAGCATGATAATACCCGTAATATCGAGACAGGAACACACTGTGTCTACACGATGAGCATGATAATACCCGTAATATCGAGACAGTACAGCACTGCGTCTACACGATGAGCATGATAATACCCGTAATATCGCGACAGTAACGCACTGCGTCTACACGACGAGCATGATAATACCCGTTATATCGAGACAGTAACGCACTGCGTCTAAACGATGAGCATGATAATACCCGTAATATCGAGACAGTAACGCACTGCGTCTACACGATGAGCATGATAATAATACCCGTAATATCGAGACAGTAACGCACTGCGTCTACACGATGAGCATGATAATACCCGTTATATCGAGACAGTAACGAACTGCGTCTACACGATGAGCATGATAATACCCGTGATATCGAGACAGTAACGAACTGCGTCTACACGATCAGCATGATACTACCCGTAATATCGAGATCGTAACGCACTGCGTCTACACGATGAGCATGATAATACCCGTAATATCGAGACAGTAACGCACTGCGTCTACACGATGAGCATGATAATACCCGTAATATCGAGACAGTAACGCACTGCGTCTACACGATGAGCATGATAATACCCGTAATATCGAGACAGTAACGCACTGCGTCTACACGATGAGCATGATAATACCCGTAATATCGAGACAGTAACGCACTGTGTCTACACGATGAGCATGATAATACCCGTAATATCGAGACAGTAACACACTGCGTCTACACGTTGAGCATGATAATACCCGTAATATCGAGACAGTAACGTACTGCGTCTACACGATGAGCATGATAATACCCGTAATATCGAGACAGTAACGCACTGTGTCTACACGATCAGCATGATAATACCCGTAATGCACTGCGTCTACACGATGAGCATGATAATACCCGTTATATCGGGACAGTAACACACTGCGGCTACACAATGAGCATGATAATACCCGTAATATCGAGACAGTAACGTACTGCGTCTACACGATCAGCATGATAATACCCGTAATATCGAGACAGTAACACACTGCGTCTAAACGATGAGCATGATAATACCCGTAATATCGAGACAGTAACACACTGCGTCTAAACGACCAGCATGATAATACCCGTACTATCGAGACAGTAACGCACTGCGTCTACACCATGAGCATGATAATACCCGTAATATCGAGACAGTAACGCACTGTGTCTACACGATGAGCATGATAATACCCGTAATATCGAGACAGTAACACACTGCGTCTACACGATCAGCATGATAATACCCGTAATATCGAGACAGTAACGCACTGTGTCTACACGATGAGCATGATAATACCCGTAATATTGAGACAGTAACACACTGCGTCTACACGATCAGCATGATAATACCCGTAATATCGAGACAGTAACACACTGCGTCTAAACGATCAGCATGATAATACCCGTAATATCGAGACAGTAACGCACTGTGTCTACACGATCAGCATGGATAATAATACCCGTTATATCGAGACAGTAACACACTGCGGCTACACAATGAGCATGATAATACCCGTAATTAAAGATTCATACTTTACAAGACTTACCAAAGACACCTTTTACTGCAAACACTGACAGGGTAACGACGGACAGCAGCTTAAATAAAAGATGTCATAGCTTTAAGATTTAGTTGATTAACAGCTTTCCGTGTACATTATTTTGACAACAGCCTTTATTCAGTTTGAGCAATTTTAATGTGTTTGATGGATTACAAAACCAATATTTCTGAAAAAAAAATAGTCTGAAGCCAAAAAAGTAAATATTTTTTTAGATCAAAGTTTATGGATTTTGCCGTATAGCGCGTTATTCGCGCGGTCAACGCTTTTATATTTTTTGATATTATATGTATCAGGTTTTGCTCTTTTAAATGATCAAATAAAAAGGCATACGTTCACGGTAGATCTTTTGTTAAAAACCAGAAAATGCACATATACGCGACGTTTCAATGCTTTCAAACCATGACTTTACAACGCAATTTTCATGCCGATATACGGAAAATTGTTACATAAATCGGAAATTCCTATAATATCAGTTCATGGTAAGGTGAAAAATTGTATGTTCTAAAGGTTGAAAGTTTGAGTTAAAGTTACAATCAACAATAAATGTCCACGAAGTTTCCTTTATTTTAAAATGTTGTCATGTTTACAACAACGGAACAAGCAGCGGAGAAAGGCCTTTTATCTGTATATTTCACCCTTGCAGACCGCATCCACTTGCGCGAGTTCGGGGAGAAAATTAACTTAATTTAAACATAAGGCGGCCATACTTTCTCAACTGTAAAATATCGGACATGTGTCGCCACTGGCTTGCGATCATCATGCCATCAATTTCACACGAAGCCGCCTTTGATGGTCGAACCACACTTCGCTGCACATAGACCAGCTTATGTCAGGCGAAATTTATCACTTGTTTTTTTGATTCTCTCACCTTAATTTGCGCTTAAATGAGAAAAAACACCTTTTTTTGGCTCGCTTGCTAGGAACATACATTTTGCACTAGATGATTTTCGCTCACTTAATAAATGACATTTTTCAGTCTCTTTAAGAAATTACTTTGGTTAATTAAGCAATGAATTATTAAACTATTTATTTAACGCATATCAGAATACCTTAAATCAATTATGAAAATTAAAAAAAAATAGTTGTTAGTCGTAAATTATGTTTTTGTTTCGTTTTTGCGTAGCTTTGGTGCTGGTCTGCACCTCGGAGGCCGGGCCGGCGGAGTATTTTGTCGGGTTCAGCAAGTTATAAACGACTGTTAAGTAAACTGACCGTCAGGTAAATGAGAAACAACTGGTTGAAACTCTATTGAAACTCATCTATTTATAAAAGCTGGATAAATACCATGATTCTTATGAAATATGACATACATGTATATTTATGCTGTCGTATTCTCATTAAACACACGGAGCAATAGTATCTTTTCTGCATGATGGAAAGTTGAAATGAAGAAATGCGTTTTTCAGTCAGTTTTAACGGTTACAAAGCACAACACCCCTCGTAAATGACTATGTTTGACTGAACCATGTGTTAAAGAAACAGAATATGAATAAAACAGTCTTGATTTTGTAATTGTAATAAGTACAGTTCTATGTATAGAAGTGAATGTTGAAGAGTTTTTATCTTCGGAAAAATCCATGGAAATACAGGCCTTTCATAGAAATATTTCAGCAATTTTGTCTTTTACTTTGTAATTTATATTTTATAGGACACAAAGTGTCACTTATGTGAAATAATTTTACCCAATATGTAAAAACATTCGACGTCAAATGTTAACAACTTTTAGGGCACACATGATTTCACATTTGAGTTCGGGTTGTGTTAGAGTTTCTCATTTGTCAAATGGTAAAATTATTTCACGTTTGTGGTATTTTTTTTACCATTTTCACATTTGTGGGGTCCTGCATATATACTAAAAGCGCAACTTGCCATCTTCATGGGGTGGACATGTCAAAAGTAATCGATATTATTTCAAGACATTCAAAAAGTTCAAGCAAATCATCATATCGAAATACCTGCCGTCCTCAAAATATCACAATTTCAGGCTCAAAATGCCAGCAGGAGTAATGCGTACAAAAGTCCATTAAAAATCTGGATTCTTAACATAAAAAAGATGAACAATTTTGGCGACTGAAGAAAATACATGAAATAATGGGTAAACTACTGTTTTAAATAAAAGGGCGAATAACTTAAATAATCTAAAGTGTCAGACATTTTTAATAAAGATCACTTCTCTAAATCTTTATACGTCGGGAATGTATAATATCAATATCACAAGATTATCTTTGAAGTGTTTTAACTAAGATTCGTTGCGTTTCAACCAATTCAACAAACTCACATACATGTATTTGAATGACGTTGAAATCGTTTTAATAATTACATGTATTGAAGAGATGTACAAATACCTAAGAAATTTCACTGGCAAGTCTACTTTGAAAAAAAAAACAACGAACCTGATACATTATATAGCTCCGCATCCTGAAACCGCCTGACGACGAAAGCTTGTGGTGATTGAAATCTATTCTCAAAAGGAAACGTTATGACTTGTTCAAAGCTAATTAAACTAATAAAATCACCATCTGTACAACAACACTTTATAGGAAAGGTAAAGCAAGTTCTGTATAAGTTTCCAGTCAACAATATTGCATTCCACCGTAATTACAAGAAAACCATTGATGCAAAGCATCAAAGGTCGCCGCTAAAGAATTGAACAAAAGTAAAGGAAATGTAGATTTTTTTATTTGTAACCGGAATACAAAAATAATAATACTGTTAAATTGTGTTTGAGCATTAACATATTACAAAGATTGTAATAAAGAATATGTAATAAATAAGGTCACCCATCAAAATATGACCACTTCAAGACGTGATTCATTTCAATTTTCGTAAAATACAGTTGCGTAATATTTAAAAGAAATATATATCCAAAAGTATTACACCTACAACTAAAATAGTTTGTATTTTCTGTTTCTGTTTTCTTGAAAATGACCCAGCTGAATCAAAGTTTTGTTAAAACATCGCGAGTATAAAATACACAGATCGTACCGTTGTAAGAAGACTTTTCGAATAACAGTTTCAGAAGATTGCTCCAAGTTGATACTTTGTTCATTGACCTTGTGTTACAACAACTGAGTTATCAGCTAATTTTGTATATACGGAGTGGATAACTTTATTGTTTACATCACGTGAGAACTATTTTCAACTTTCTAAAACTAAATTATGATTCACTTTCCGTAGACTGGTTTTAAATACTTTATCAGTCAAAATAGACCTTGACCATTTGAAATCGTGCACCATATGAGGGAATAAATTAAAAGATTTAAAAAAATAAAAATAAAACAATAAAAAAATATTACAAATACTTTTTCTGTAAAACTTTATTGTCACTGGGTAAAATTATCTTGCATCGAATTATCTTGGAAAAAAAATTAAGTCACGTGCCCCTCCACGTACAAAAAAAATCCCATTCCAGACAGTCAGCCGCACTTCAGTGCGGCGAGTACGGCGACACAACCATCAAACTGGATTGTATGTTGCAAGTTGTAACCAAAACAAAATTACACTATACATGTATAATTAAATCTAACGCATGAAAAAATGTTATTGGCCACCATAAACTTACAAGGGTTTTTAAAATCAGTTAACGTCTTTTTTTTAATGCTAACCAATGAAATACTGTGATTATATCAGTGAAATATTTAGTGATATTATATATATCAAATGAGTAATAGTGTATAGATGATATTAGGTCTGTCGACTAATTCTTATAAGAATGGCATATACATTAAATCTGTATTTGTTTTAATAGTTAGCATAAATTAAAAAGAAAATTTGTTTGTTACATGTATGGATATGGACTATAAACTCAAAGTGATACAATCAAACTATAAAACTGCGCTCGATTAAAATATTACAATTGTTCAGTGCTGGAGAGATATATTCCATATCCACTCAAAGCAAACAAAAATCCTCTATTTACCATAAAGGTAACGCACTTTTGATAAACATATACATAAAAGGTAAACGCATATTTAATTATTGAAAGCTACAGGTTTCTATTTGTTTTAGATTTAGATATTTTAATAGTAGTAGGAGGATTGAAGCGTGGCCGATGTCCCACCACTGTATGAGTTTGATTATAGTCTAGCTTGTATGGGGTAGAAAAGGTTGTCTTCTGATCCCTTACTGATCCACTGATGCCCTGTCATTTCACTCAGATCTGGTAAACACTAACATGCTGGTGTTAGTGTGGGCCCGCTATATTGAATACGTGGTTGGAAAATGTAACATGTAAGTGAAGTAGTGTATAGTTCTTTGAACAAAATGTTATGAAATGAATGAAAATCGCCTAGGAAGGTTCGATAAAGAATGGGTTAAACCACTGTTCATTGTGTATAGCTTTAAAATTGTCAAAAAAGTTGATATTTTTATCTTTTATCCATGTAAACGTCAACTTATTTTATGTGCTTATGTAACGTCTAAAAGTAGTGAAAAGTTTTTATTATTCAGCCAGTATAAAAACCGATATCGGTCAAACATCCCGGTATCTTTCGGTATCGGGTAAAGTGGGTCCACTACGTTACTATGACTCGATTTTTATAATTTAAAATTTACAATCACACTTCAGTTTGTTTTTGAATGGAAGTATCACTGTTCAGTCACTGACAGTCTATTTTAATCAGACATTTTTATAGTTTATTTATAGTTTATTTACGTCTCACCATACATGTTACATACAAATACATTTCATTATACTATAGAAATAAGGTTTAACATATATGCCATTCTTATAAGAATTATGAGAGACAGTCTAATATAATTTATACATATTATCTACATTTAAAAAATCATTACACTAAATATATTATATTATCACAGATTAATGGATATACTAAAACATCACTGACTAAGATAAATACCCATATTATGATACCCGTAAAATGTTTTTATCTTCATCTCATTAAAATAGGAGTCTGGATCAGTTAATCTAATATACTCATAATTTAAACAAGTAATATCTTTTAAAAAAAAGATGGTCACTAGGTGACGTAATAAAACAACATTTTGTGTTTCAGAAGGCTCCCGGGCATAAAATGCTTATTCCGGTACCGAAGCTAGCCAATAATCAATGACGCTAGATTCCGCCCCGGACAACACCTCGTTGAATACAAAAGTTGATCTTCGTACTGTCCAGAAACCTTGACATAACGTGTTCTGTTTTTTCTTTTTTGCAACACAGTGATTTATTATAAATAACTATAATATAAAAAAACTTAACACATTTTGTGTTTAAGAAGGCTCCCGGGTTGTACAGTGCTTATTCCGGTACCGAAAAGCTAGCCAATAATTTGCAGATTCTGATTGGTCACATTATACACGAAGCTGGTTAGCCTCGCATCCATACCAACGGAAGTTCAAATCAAAAGTATACGACTACGTCGAAAAAATAAAAATAAAAATTACTTTAGACACATTAATACTGTGTTTTTTTTACACACAGAGGTTTACTGTTTCTCTAATGTGTTCACAATGTAAACATGCAACATACATTTATAGATTTTATATTTTATTTAAGTCTCATTTCTGCATATATACAATATAATTTACAACTGACACTTACATTTACAATATACAGAACCACTCTTTAGAGTTATAAGAGACTATATGTACATGTATTACACATTAAAAACATAAATGTCTTTAACATTAAGAGGTCTAATTATACGAGATATTTAGAGATTGGCATCAATCTGGACTATGATTTTATAGCCTAAAATCTGCTCTAAAATTAGTATAGAGTAATATGCGACAAGCGAAAAAGTAAACTAATGTGTTTAATTAATAAATGGTTTAAAAGAACGAATATTACCTCAGATCAGATCTGTTGTAAACTGATTGATAACAACCTCTAAAATATCCCTATAAATGTATTATAAATGCTATAAATGCTATAAATGTAGTATATTACCGGTAGTATGTTAACTAGTTATAAGTCATATCTTCACAAGCTGGTTCATGGTACAGTATGTGTTAAAAACGTAAAACAGAATTATATCTCGACAGTTGCACCTAAGTTATAACTATCTATACAATATATTGCTTCTTGTTTTCAATATCATAAAACAGGTTTTGGCACTAATTTTTACCATGTTCTCGTTAGTCAGTACAAATATAAGTTTATCCTCATCACAGAGATTATTAAAATGCGTATGAACTACATTAGCCCTACTATAAAGATCATTTCTAATGGTTTGATATGCATTACAGTGTAACAGTACATGCATTTCATTTTCAATGCCATTACTGCAGATTGGACAAAGTCGCTGATTTTCAGGAATGTTTTGATATCTACCAGTTTCTAGTCTAAGTGGAGCAACTCCAGATCGAAATTTTGCATGTGCAGCTCTATGTTTAGCTGGAATATTGGCATTAACATATTTTTCAGTAGTGTATTCTTGTTTAAACTTTTTATATGTTCTTAATTTATTTCTCCCTCTACCAGATGGTCCTATATCACTATTAAGACCCGTTCTCCATTTTAATACAAAGTTTTGCATTGTACATGTCTGTACTTTATCACAAAAATCTCTAGAAGAATGGGCATCACTATTTAAAAGCTATATGTTCTAATACCAATTGGCCAGTCATGTTTTTAAACGTGACCGCCAATATGGACAAGCATTGTTACCTCAGTAAAAATACTATAAATCTTCGGATGCGATTTTAGTCTAGCGTTGGTCGATATACACCCAATAATGCTAGTGTATGGGGAACTTGGTTGTTTCAGCCTGTACAGGTGAAACAATCGAAGTCTGTTGCCCATACACTGGCATAAAATGGTAGAATGGAACAACGGCAAGTACTAAATCATAAGATCTTTTATTATTGTAAGCATCTAAAGGTAACAATGGTTGTAAGAATTGGCAGTTCAAGTTTAAAAACATGTCGGTGACATTGGTTTAGAAGATATACTTTTAAATACGGCATATGGCATTATACTTTGCAATCAACAGGCCTAAAGCTCTGCTTGCACTCTGAGCCACACATTTGGCTGTTACTTTATAGTCCAGATACTCATCAAGCAATATTCCAAGATATGTGTATTTGGTCGTTACCCGTAATTTATCATCACCACATGTGAAACTGAATGAAGTTTTGTTGACCGACTTTGGTCTAAAATGTACTATTTGACTTTTTGAAGGATTCACAACCATATTATTCAGATTACACCAATCATTCAATATATTTATCTGCATATTTCATTTCAATACCTTTATCTGCAGACTTGATGGAAACTGCTAAATCATTTACAAACAGATTAAACAACTGAGGGGACAACGAACATCCCTGTCTAAGTCCACACTGTACATCAAAACTATCTGTGTGGTACCCATTTATTCTAACACTAGAAGATACATTGGTATACAATGATTTAAGTGCAACAAGAATTTTACCTTTAATACCAACATCTGAACTTGTAATTTTATTCCATAAAATACTTCTATCGATGAAATCGTATGCTTTCTTAAAGTCAATAAACGCTTAAAAGGTTGATTGTTTTAATTTCTTTCTGGTATCAATTATATTGGTCAGAGAAGATAAATGGTCAACTGTACTTCTATTTTTCCTAAAACCATTCTGTTCGCCTACAATTATATTATTGGATTCAACCCATTCTGAGATTCTTTCATTTAAAATTGAGCAATATAGTTTATACATAGAACATGATAATGCAATACCTCTGTAAGATAGAGGATCCCTAGGGTCTGTTGTATTAGACTTTGGAATAGGGCTTATTATAATTTTACCCCAATCAGATGGAACAATTCCTGTATCAAAACATACATTGAATAACATGTGTAAGACAGAAACACAACATTCATTCTTCAAAATATCTACAGGTATATCATCTATGCCACAAGCTTTATTCAATTTGGCTTTGAAAATGGCTTTCCTAACTTCTAAAGGTGAAATATTAACATTAATTGCATCACAGTTTTTATCAGAACTGTTATCATACATGTACCTATCTGTAGTAGCAACATTATTACTCTTTGTTAAAAATAAACTGCTAAAATCATGCTTCCACTTATTTAAAACCACAGAAATATCAGTTAATACAGAGCCATCTTCACAGACTACCTCCATGGGAATGGATTTTTTCTTATTTTGAGAGACACCAATCTTACCTATTGACTTCCAAAATTCTTGCTGATTACTGTTAAATTGAGAAAGCAATTCTGCTTGGAACAACCGCCAGTGTGCTCGTTTACTTTTCTGAACCTCACGATCAAATGCACGACGAGCTGTGACAAAAACAGACCGAAAGCGTCGCTTATCAGCCATATTGTTACTTTTCAACCAGTCACGTTCAGCAGTGCATTGGGAATTCCATAGGTTAGACAGGGTCTCATTCCACCAGGGCTTACTAACCCTTCTATTTCTATTACTAACACCAGACACTACAAGTATTTTTTTATGTTCTAGCCTCTTGAACATTTCATTCTTTATTAACAAACAAATATCTGAAATAGCTGAGTCAACAAAAAGAAACTGTTTCATGTAACAATATTACCATTTGATCAGATTGCAAAAAGTCATCTGGTATATTCTTAAGATTAAACTTATCGTACGCAGTACCAGGGTCACTTTCATGGGACTCATAACCTGTACGTGACTCACATGTCATGTTAGAGCAATAAAGTGACAGGTACCAAATTGTACTAACTGGTCGGGATGCACTTTCTGTTTTTATCAGACTGGTTTACATTTCGTGTTATCAATCTGGTCTACAGCAATAAACTGACAGGTAGCAAAAGTTAACTTGTAATTGGTCGGTATGCAATTTTAAATATCGTGAAAATGTGCGTTGTTTTGTTTACAAACATTTTGACTGCATAGTATTGTTTATTTAATGTTTTTCATATAACCGTGAATTATATTTTGATAAACTCACTGTCCACGCAGTGGAATTATCAAAATATTTTACCCGGATTAACGTCAAAAAGTATACCTAGCGTAATGAATGCCGGAAACCATATGACGATGACGTCGTTAAAATGACTTCATGCTTGTGATGCTTTCTGGTGATGTTTTAGACATAAAATAAACAGAAAAATTGTTGGTATCGATTTTATATCACGATAATTTCACCTGTGAACACCAAAAGTAGTTATTTTCACTCGTGGCTGAGTCACTCGTGAAAATATCACTTTTGGTGCCCACTCAGTGAAATTATATCGTGATCTTACATCGAAACCAACAATTATACTCTATATATTATGAGAATCACCTGTTACAATATTGCTACGTTAATTTTGTTTTAATTAACGCTGAATGAAAATAGGGATCGTAAATACAATCTTATAAATCCTGATGAAAAAACGGAGAGCGTTAAAGATTATTTAAAGCTTTTTTTATGAATAATATGTTTTTGTTTCTTTTTAAGTCATAATTGATACACTTGAAATGAGAAAGTGTTACTAAATTGTAAATGCACAACTCATATAGTCAAGTGTTTGCTTTACACGAACCTAGAGTATAAATTTATTCTGTCTCTGTTATAAAGTCTGTAAAGTTCATTTGCACCTCTTTCAAAATATTTACATGGAAGATTTGTTTCTAAGCCCGCTGTGATACGTTGTATCACTGTTTTTCTTGTTTTGTTTAGTATGAACTTAAAATATGTGATATTGGTGATGATCAGTGCCAAGTATCATTTACACTGTCCGGTTCAGTGGTTCTTAGCGGAGCTACTGTTCTTTTTCGCAAAAAGTGTCTATCCTTAAGTGTTAAACAGTGTGAGACATACGTTTATTTTTGTGAAAAACTATTTCTAGTTTCTATTTAATTTCCTGAAATAGCAAAATCTTATATTAAATACTTTTAAATATCAATCAAAGGTAGAATATGAAGCACACACAATGCGTGTAAAAAAGAGATCAAAACAATAAAAATTAATACGTATTTCTGCAAATTAAACCGAATATTTGAAAAATAAATGCGCATAAAACAGCGATAATATCACGGCATGGTCAAAATTAATACAGCAGTTATATTATACGTTTTTATATTGAAATTGTTTGAAACTGAAAACTTAAATATTTTTTGGAATTGCTTTTGTGAATATTTCTAGAGAGAACAGACTTTCCGACACACATTTCTCAAATACTTCTTATCTGATCTAGGATGACGATCTAGGGTTAGTTCTATATGATGGGCTCGATCGGACAAACATGCAGGACGTAGTTATTATTCCTGAATCTTTTACGTGTCCGGTGTATAACACCGGACATTCAAGGCTGCATTCAAGGTTACAAACCAGTCCATCTCTAGATGGGTTGCAAATACAGAAAAGAGCCACAAGTTCCACGCAGTATCATTATTTGTAACAGTACATTCAATTGGCTCGATTCATGCATACATGTGATTGATATCGTCGCTTTTGATTGGGTCGTAACTACTTTATACGATGACGTCAATAAAATGAACTAGCATACAACTCCAATTTCACGCGAATAAGAGTTTTTCAACATTATGCTTAAAATGTCATTTTGATTCTGTTTATTAGCGCACTCACGTATCCAACGGTATACAACAAAGGGTCACTATCAAAGAAATGTAATTGGCTCGCTTCGCAGTCGGATTTAAACATGACTCGAGTCAATCCAGCATTCTGGATCACATTACTATACTAGTAACCATATTGTATTGCAGCTTGATAGAATGCATGGCCCAGTGATTATAAAACTTTAGTCAAAATTTACTGGAATTAAATATGTTGCATACTGCAAAATAAAAATACGAGTTTTATTCAGAATTTAAAACATTTATAACCAGTGTTATAAAACCTATAAAATAACGTTTCTGCCAATGTTCAGTTAAAACATCTGTTGAGCATTTTCCAAAAAACCAACTTGTCTTAAAGGAGTTTGTATTAATAGCATATTTTGTTGAATTATTTACAATTATGTCTCTTAATTGTTCAATTGTGTGAAATGATGTACAATACTGAAATAAATTAGTTTTGTTTCCGGCAGCGAAATGTCATATCTCAAAATGTGTTTTAGCTCGCCTGAGCACTTTGTGCTCAAGTGTGAGCTATTGTAACCGCCCTGTGTTTCGTCTGTCTATAGATGTCTGTCAACTTACATTGTTAAAACACTAGAGGCCACATTGTAAGTCCAAACATCATGAAAATTAGTCAGACTGTTATCTTCGATGATATCTCCGACGAGTTTGAAACTGGGTCATGTTGGATTAAACACTAAGTTACCAGGTCAAATAATAGAAAAACCTTGAGAACAAATATCCGCTAAATATCCTGAAATTTCAGACTGTGTTGATAATTTGCAAGCCAAGTGCGAAACTTGGCCACGTAAAAACCTTGGTCACTAGGTCAAATCATAGAAACAAAACGTGTGAACACTCTAGAAGCCACATTTTGTACCCAATTATTTTAATTTGCCAGAATGTATGTTTTCATTCGTCATGAAAATTGGTCTGGTGATCTAACTAAGTCACATGGAGTCAAAAGCTAGGTCACCAGGTCAAATAATAGAAACAATAGTTCACATCTGGATATTAGTTTGGTGTGTTTGTGACCTTGGCCTGAAGAGCAATGATACTCAGGTGAGCGAAACACGGCCATTATGGTCATCTTGTTTTCATTTTGTTGCTAATTTTTGTGCCATGATATAAAAATGTTACGGAATTAATCTCATAATTTGTTCTGGGTAATTTTAAGAGAAGTCATACTGGATCTGAATATTGTTTCATTCTTATTTGCATTACATGTTGAAATTGTAATATTCGAACACGTATGTGACCAAGTTGTTTACTTAAATATTATGACAAATCGGATCACAACAGACGGGTGACACGGTAGTCGAGTGGTTAACGCTTTGGACTACCAATCCGGAGGTCCCTGGCCGGCGCACTGGAAATTTCAGAAACGCTTTTCAGTGTTTTCCACCATTAAGAGATCAACTGGTTAGAAACCCAGAGGTAGTCTCATGTGTATTGGTGCTATACACCGGGCACGTAAAAGAACCAATGCGTCTATTCGTAAAAGAGCTAGGGTCTGGTACCCGGATTCCCTTGTACCTGCATCTGTGTCTTCAACCTGCACCTGTCAGGAGTCTTGGCAAGATCACCCAGGGAGATATCCTAGGGTCGGCCGGGACTAAAACAATCTGAATGAAAAAAGATGACAACAGAAACCTCGGTACACATCATAAATTATTTAATAACATGGCAAATACTATCCTATTTATACTTAAAACACAAACGATGCACAACAAAGGTCAAGCAGTATACTAAAATCCGAATATATAAGTATAAGAATCATTAAAATGACATGAAAAAGAAGTCACACATTGCACTCATCAACTTGTCAGCTAAGGGATGCAACTCTTCATAACTTTTAACAGAGATAAAATGCCCTTCACCAGCAAGTCCTGTGAGGTGTAACGTTTGCATATTATGTCCAACAGTCACCACATAGAAAAAGTCTACCCTTTCTTTTAACTTTCTTGCCTCCATAAATGTTTCATAATTCATTCTTTGGGAAGAATCGACAAAAATAACTGCCATTTTGACAGCATCCATTCTCCCGCCATTTTCCTCTGTCATTTTGCTTCTCGTGACTCGTCTGAGCATATCTGTAAATGTTTGGTATCGTACTTCATCCAGATCTGTGTTGTGTAAGGCACTGCCCAATGGTATATTACCTGAAGGGCAGTTCTCGATTTCTCGTCCTACTCGAAGGTCGTCTGTTGCTAGATTAAACTCCTGGACGCTCTTTGAAATGAATTGCGATACAGACTGGGAGCGCCAGCTTCCGAGTGCTTGTGCGTCATACACAAATACCAGATCAGTAGGTCGGATCGGATGACATACTGGAAACAAAATCGATAAAATTCATTTACGAAATACTGTTTCAGTGGGTGAAATTACAAATATTTGAAATTATATCCTCTCAGATTACACTTTTACTTGGAACAAGATGGCTTTGCCTATACAGCGATGGCCATGTCGTCACCAGAAATATCTTCAGATTTATTATCGGCGAAATTGTCTCCTTTGAAAGCAGCATATCAGGTTTATCGATTAAGCGTTATCGATCAATTTATGCACATTGAAATATAAAGGAGTAAAATACTACGCTGTCCTTAAAACATTTTTTTTTCATATACTAATTTAGAACAGAAGCATTTGGTGGTACTTGTAAATATAATTATATTACAGTGTGACATATTTTACCTGCTTGATCTCCTATAAAAGGGAATCCATCCGACGGTGGAACGGTGCATGACCTCGCTGCAAGCTTCATTTTTATAGTACTAAGGGCACCAAAGTCATCGACATGTATGAAATACTTTTCAGACGGATCACTGGCTATCTCTTCAAGTTCACGCTTGTCAATGCCAGAACCAATGCCCACAGAAAATACTTGGACACCCATTTTCCGTAGAAGTTTGGCTTCTCTTTCGGTTACATCGGGTGTAAGCGACAATCCGTCGGTCATAACAATTAGAATTCTTGCTGCGTCATCACGTACTTGATTAGTGCTTCCGAAGAAACCATCTTCGCGCATGCGCCTTAAAGCCGATGCAGTATCAGTACCGCCACCCATGTATGTCGCTGAGTTTAGATGGGCCATGAATTCATCTTTCTCTAAATTATATTCTAATTTTACAAGGAACTTTACTTTGTCACTGAAAGTCATTACACCTACTCGTGTTTTATTTGCACCAATGTCAAGGAAGTCAACTACACTTTTGACGAATTCCATTTCCTTGCCGAAGCTGTCGGAGTTGATACTATATGATGAATCGATCATGAAATATATGTCTGCTTTCTTATCAGTACAATCTGAAAAGTGAAAAACACAGAAATCACACCATTACTTCCAAACGAAACATTACATACCGGTATAGGTATACATTTTTGGTAATTTCCCGTCCTAACTCAGCGGAAAAAACATGTCTATTGATACGAAATCCGCTGCCCATCTGATTCCCTTAAAAACTTGTTTCGTGACAAACCCGAATAATCTGTTTATCCGGTAATTGGTTTTTAATCCAAGAAGCCTTTATACACTCACCCAAAATGAAAACTTTTCACTTTTATTATACAAATATTTAACACAATATCAAATCAATGTATTTCACTCCGACTCTATAAAATAAGACAAATAACAAAAGTAAAAGTTACAGTCATTTATCATGCATAAAAGGGAGATAACTCATATAATGAAAACAGACAGTTTATCAAGAACAAAATTGGTTGTCAAAAGAGAAATATTATTTTTGCTGTCAGTTGAGAGAAACGAATGCCAAGACTAGCAAACACAATACAAAAGCGAGAGTTGAGACTCCAAAGATTCAAATTCTTAAATTACTTCCCTTTGAATTGAATACATAGGTGAATTTATGACCTTATATCTGAAAACTCCTGTGATGATTTTTTTATTTTTTTGATAAACTCACTCCCCAACTGATAAAGTTTAACATTCTTGCAAATCGATTGAATTCCACCTCCTGCATTGGGAGGTATTGGTGTTTCTTTCTCATGCATAGTAAATCCCATTATAAACCTGTAAAGTTTTCATGTTGGGTCAGTGTACAGATGGACAGAAATGAAAGCACAGAAGCCAATTGAAATATTGATGTATATATATACGCTTTAACTAGTTATATACCTAAAATAAGAACTTCCTCCTTAGGTGATCTAAATTCGGCTGTATTGTCTGTTGTGTTCCATTCACCAAACCAGTCATCATTCACTACAAAAATACAAAAGCATAACCGAAATATTCGTAACTCGCATCATACGATATCTAAATATTACATTGAAGGTGTTAAACAAAATTAAACTCATATGTTTAAAATTTAGAGCTGTAAATGTGTGCTATATCACTGGTACATTACCTTGGCAGACCTTGTCGTTTATAGTTTTCTTGATGTACGTCATATCGCTGTATTCGTCTATACTGAAGTAATGTAATTCATCAGGGTCACTGGCTATTCCTGCTAGCTCCTTGTGATCAAGTTTGAATCCTATGCTGATGGCAAACAAAAACATGCCACTGTCTTGCATTGATTTTGCTACTTCTTGAGTGAACCAAGTCTTTTGTGACCATCCGTCACTGACCACGATGATAATTTTTGTAAGGTTTTGTCGTCCTCCTGCACGTGGAGACATCATGATGTCACGAGTGTACGATAAGGCATCGCCAGTGTTAGTAGTCTTCCCCTCACCATAACTTATTCTTCTCACAGCTTGTATGATCGTATCCATATCTGAAACAATTACTCAGCATTTTAGGATTTTAAGAAATATATTTTTACATTAAGTACATTCAGCGCTAAGGCTATTTAAAAGAAAACCCTGAAATAGGTGTATTAGGGTTTCTGATATAAAATATCTTTAGTTTAGCATAAGAGGTAATTGTTGACCATTCTTTCATTTTAAAAATTACCTAAGTATGAGTCTAGGTAAAACTTTGGCCAAACACGATGTCCAAATGTAACAACACCAACTCTCGTATTGTCTGGTGCCGGTCCAACATTGAATGTTTTTATAACGTTCTCAGTAAACTTGAGCTCCTTGTCAAAGTCTGGTGGCCATATACTGTAGGAGGAATCTAGCACAAAAACAACATCTGCTGGCTCCCCGTTGCATTCTAAAAGATATGAAGAACATAATCAAGAATTATATACAACAATTTTATTTATGTACAGTAACATATCAAGTCATATTGCAAGTGCATTTGATTATTCTTTTTTTTTAATATACACATCCTTAATGATTAATATTTCGAAATAAGGTAATATACTTACCTATAGTGAAATAAGGTAATAGCAAGGTAATATACTTATCTATCGTGAAATAAGGTAATATACTTATCTATCGTGAAATAAGGTAATAGCAAGGTAATATACTTAACTAAAGTGAAATAATGTAATATACTTATCTATCGTGAAATAAGGTAATATACTTACCTATAGTGAAATAAGGTTATATACTTATCTATAGTGAAATAAGGTTATATACTTATATATAGTGAAATAAGGTTATATACTTATCTATAGTGAAATAATGTAATATACTTATCTATCGTGAAATAAGGTAATATACTTATCTATCGTGAAATAAGGTAATAGCAAGGTAATATACTTATCTAAAGTGAAATAATGTAATATACTTATCTATCGTGAAATAAGGTAATATACTTACCTATAGTGAAATAAGGTTATATACTTATCTATAGTGAAATAAGGTTATATACTTATATATAGTGAAATAAGGTTATATACTTATCTATAGTGAAATAAGGTAATATACTTATCTATCGTGAAATAAGGTAATATACTTATCTATCGTGAAATAAGGTAATAAGGTAATATACTTATCTAAAGTGAAATAATGTAATATACTTATCTATCGTGAAATAAGGTAATATACTTACCTATAGTGAAATAAGGTTATATACTTATCTATAGTGAAATAAGGTTATATACTTATATATAGTGAAATAAGGTAATATACTTATCTATAGTGAAATAATGTAATATACTTATCTATAGTGAAATAAGGTTATATACTTATATATAGTGAAATATGGTAATATACTTTCCTATAGTGAAATAAGGTAATATAATTTTCTATAGTGAAATAAGGTAATATATTTATCTTTAGTGAAAAAAGGTAATAAACTTATCTATAGTGAAAAAAGGTAATGTACTTATCTATAGTGAAATAATGTTATATACATATATATAGTGAAATAAGGTAATATACTTATCTATAGTGAAATAAGGTAATATACTTATCTATAGTGAAATAAGGTAATATATACGTACCTATAGTGAAAGATAATCGCGCTTTCAACAATACCTGCAGTAAATAAGAAGACAGAAAGTCACTTTGAATTATATGCATTAAGCTTGTTACAGGTTTGCACGCTTGACCCGCAATCCAGAGACCCGCGGTTCGCATCCCGGCAATGACGGTCGATTTTTCATGAAGTTTATACAGTTTTAAATCTAGACCATACACATTTTTATTTTTATGTGTAACAGTTAAAACTATTTTATTATATTCATAGATTAGATACAAAGGTATAATGTTTGTTAAAAAGATAAAGAGTAATTATAAACTATGAAAAAAAAAAGAATTACGCGTTCACTACATGGGCTTCTAAAAGATATAAATTTTGACTCCGATACAGTAATACAAAATGCATTTTACTTACCGTAACAAAAATAACTACATACAAATCCATTTTTATTACATGAAATAAGCTTTAATTTCTTCAGAATGCGTAGGAAAGGAAGTTCTCATTGCAAAACGTTTCGTTGCAGTCATACTTATATTGCAAACTGGAGTTCAGGGGCAATTATAAAACGGAAAATTACACTTCACAGGCCAATTATTGGTACAATAGCATAACAAGTGTGCGTGGTAACTGGCATTGGTTCAATTAAATATCAACAAATCACATCCTTTCTTTTTTACTCAATGTTAGGTCAAATACGTAAATGTAACCAAATATAGTGCGTATGTTAGTATCTGATTGTCAAACGGCTGTACGCACATTTCAGATACTAGAAAATTTATCTGTAACCATCGTGTTGTGTCACGTAGATATACTTAATTTAGTTTAAATGAACGCATGTTTTATTTTTAGCAGTTAATTCCCAATAAAGGAATTAATGAAAACGTCAACAATTACTGCTTCTGTTGTCAAACTAAACGCTAGTTTATTTCATAATCTTATTCCTTTTTAATACCAGATTGAATAAAAAGTAGTGGCAACTCGGATTGATTATAAGCTCAGTGTATAAAGCATAAATAGCGCATCTAAATAACCCTTATCATAAGCGTTGATTATAAGGTAATGTTTAAAACACATGTTGCGCATCGTTAATATTGAACAGCGATCTTTTTTAAAACCATGTTCGTTCACACTTTAGGAACATGGAATGTTATATGTATTCATGCAAAGATTTCGCATTTTTCGAGTTACATAATCCCGCAAATCCCTCTCCCAGTTCAACAGTTCATTGGCTATGTATTCACTATTTGTGTTTTTCCAGCCATCTTTTCCGTGCTTCATGTTCAGCTGTGTACATTGACAAGTTTCTCCCAACACCACATCATTGAGTTTTGCAGTGGGTAAATTTCAATGCAGTTTGTATTTTCTCTTGGAATAAAAGCAAACGAATGTCCCTGTAAACTAAGGGTTCTCTTTACACTCAAATTCTGTATCTTTCTGTTGTTTGTTTAACGCCCGCTCCAACCATGGTCATTTTATCAGGCGGACGGTTTACTTAACAATCGTTCCTGTGTAGAACCAGTACTAGACTCCGAACCTCCGTAAGAAACTGGCAACTTTCTCAAGTTTGCACCGACTATAAATCAACCTGGTGCTTCCAACCATTTAATTATGAAAATGAAGAAGTGTTGAAATGATTCTGTACTTACTGATAGGTTTCGAAACGTTCGACTATTGCGGGTGTATGGCTGTATGCGCATGAGATGTGTATCAATATAAATACTTAGTTACTAAATATGTCAAAGTCAGTATGGGACTCACGCCTCCGTCTAACAATGAAATGAAACTTTAAATTTTGGAAAGATAAAAGCAGAAAATGGAGAAGTAAACAAGTTTAGGTTTAGCATAATAATGAGATTTTCCTTTGAGTCTACGTTTTGAAAAATAATAATTCCATGTACCAGATGGTACCATCTACAATGACGCCTTGTTAATTTGGACACTTTCGTATACTAAATATAGCGTCAACAATAATAAAGTTAAAAAGTGTGTAATACCACAATTCCCTTCCCTTAGTTAAACAGTGTCGAGTATTGGCTACTTGAATATGTAAACCTACGGAAGCGTACTGGTGCCAATTCATAATGTTCTATAAAAAAGAGTAACTCCTACGTAGGACTTTATAACTCCTACGTAATGGACTTTTATCCTACGTAGGAGAAATAAAGCCTAATTAGGAGTTTATAACTCCACGTAGGACTTTATAACTCCTACGTAGGAGATAAAAAAGCCTAATTAGGACTTTATAACTCCTACGTAGGACTTTATAACTCATAAGACTTTACAACTCCTACGTAGGAGATAAAAAGCCTTAGGAGTCTATAACCCTACGTAGGACTTTGTAACTCCTACGTAGGAGATAAAAAAGCCTAATTAGGACTTTATAACTCCTACGTAAGACTTTATAACTCCTACGTAGGACTTTATAAATCTACGTGACTTTATAACTCCTACGTAGGACTTTATAACTCCTACGTAGGAGATAAAAAAGCCTAATTAGGAGATTATAACAGAATTACATACAGACTTTTATAAGGGGTAAGAAATTGACTAGTCAGTTCTCACCCCCCTCCCCTAGTCTGAATGGGGGAAAACTGGGCTGTTACACTGGGCTGCTAACAAGAGCTGCCAACAGTACAACACATATGATTATTCTCAGTGCTTGGCCATGAAATGAATATTTACCATAGCACATTAAAGTGAAAAACATAAAGATGCTCAGATACTTAGCTTTATTCTTATCTTAGTTTATACAAATTTATTTTAGGTCGATTGTGAAGTAAGTTCGAATAACTTATATTAATCACTGTCAACAACTCATTCCTGATGGAATCCATCGCCAGGAGGGTATGAGAGAAGAGGCCAGTTTTTCCCTTTTAATGCTGGGTGGAAAGCATGGGAGCTACTGATACCATTTTTCACGTCTTTGGTATGACGCGGCCTGGGATCTAACCCATGACCTCCCACACCCAAAACTGACCCTCTACCACTATGCTATCGAAGCTTATTGTTATCTTAACAACAAGAGAGTTATGATGGCCCTGAATTGCTCACAAAAGTCACATTGTTAAGATTGCTAAAATCAGCCTGATTAATGGATTCAGAGAAGAATGTAATATCCCTGAATGAGGTCAATTTTGACCAACAGGTCCCTACATTGAATATATTTGGTAGAATTCCTCCTTTATGGCTCTAATGTATTGGGTGTGTATGATATTTAAAGAACTGCTGTTTAATCATAAATTGAAAGCTACAGTTATTGTTGTTGGCAAACATACAGTTATAAACTCCTAATTAGGATTTTTTATCTCCTACGTAGGAGTTAACAAAGTCCTAATTAGGGGTTTTTATCTGCTAGAAAATGTGTTCCAAAATCCCTACGAGAGTTATGAAAGTCCTACGTAAGGAGTTATAAAGTCCTAATTAGGCAATGTTGTCACTACGTAGGAATTATAAAGACCTACATGGGAATTATAAACTCCTAATTAAGTTTTTATCTCCTACGTAGCATTTAATTAAAGTCCTACGTAGGAGTTGAACAAAGTCCTACGTAGGAGTTATAAAGACGTAGGAGTTATAAGGTCCAATCATGAGTTACAAAGTCCTAAGGCTTTTTATCTCCTACGTAGGAGTTATAAAGTCCTAATTAGGATTTTTTATCTCCATGTAGGAGTTATAAAGTCCTACGTAGGAGTTAATGTCTAGTAGGAGTTATAAAGTCCTACGTAGGAGTTATTCTTTTTTATAGAACATTATGAATTGGCACCAGGACGCTTCCGTATAAACCTCCTTGTAACATTTCCTAAATAAACACGTGTTTTATAAAGTAAATGGTCTTTCTAGGAAAATAGATAGTTTCCAGAATTCATTTCTTTATAATAAATGACTCAGAGTCTTTATAATAATTTCCCCCTCAGCAATATCTGTCAACAGTGTAGACATGCTTGAATAAATGTGCAACCTTACTGTATGAGGGGTGTTCGAAATTGTTTGTGTATTGTGCTGTCACGCAATATCCACAAGGAATTTTACATCGATATTTATACATCCGAGTATCTGTAAAGACTTAAAATATCTACACAATGGTTAATAGATAGACATATTTGATTTTGAGGTAAGGTCTGTTGGAAATGCAACAGAATCTGGTCAGCCGAAGACAGCTACGGTTGAAAAAAATCGTGTCAAAAATAAGAGAAAGTCTTCAAAATGATGCGACATAGACAGTGCGTGATATTGCGCTCATTTAATTTGTGTTTCACTATCAAAAGTTAATTTCATTCTGAAAACATCTTGAAAGTTGGGCATATTTCTGCCAATTGGGTATCCCAACTATTGACTGACGAACAAAAAGGGGCGCGCGATAAAACCGCCAAAAAAATACTGAAAATGAAAGAATTATTCCCTTTCATACTCAACAAGGTAAATATTATCGCACGGTAACAATTATTGAGACAGCTTCAAATATCCGCACTAAAAATTAGAATTTTACTGTAACTTATAATAATCTGAAAATATGACTCTCCGCCAAAACTCCACCGAACAAAAGCTCCATGAACCCGGCATGCGCGTGTACACCAGAAGATGTTCGGGTAACCGCGAGCGTTCGGATACACGCCTATACCATGACTGATACATGCCCGTACCATGAATGCTGATTCACCATCATGAAACGGGTTTCTGATGTTTGAGTTGCAAGTCTTGAGTTGCAAGTCTCAGACCAGACGCGTTCTGGAAGTCGTTTCTCAATTCCCAAAGTCTGTATTTATGACCTTATGAGTTAGCCAGTTGCCATTTCTCTGTATTTGAAGTTTTCAAATTGAATAAAGAACATTATCATGTCTCTTATAATTTCGTCCCCGCAGTTTTATTTCTCAAATCACGACTTTTGCGCCCCACGTCCTCACTGATTATTGTGTTTTCGCCCTCTACCCCTGCCATTTTAATTTATTTTACGTGTTTTCGCTTGGCGGGGTCGCGGGGCGATACATTATATTTTGTTATAGTCTTCACGGTTATTTCTTGAAACAAAACGAAATGCTTCTTACATCAGTGTAAAATTGCGGTTAGATTGAGCATAATTCAAAAGATTTGTGTTCGTTTCATGGAGTCCATTTTTTAACACCAAATATCAATAACACATCCTACACAACAACGACCGTGTATCTTTTTTAAAGATACTCAAAAATTCATGGTAGCGTTTATTTCCACCCCTAATTAAAAAAAGATCTGTAACCAGTCAAATTGCATTGACTGTGCAGATCAAATTAAGCGACAGGTAGAGTATTGTCATTCACCTATATACTGTGCAGATACTCTCGTATCAAGCGGCAGTCGGAGTATTTGTATACCTATATACTGTGCAGATACTCTCGTATCGAGCGACAGGTGGAGTATTGTTATTCACCTATATACTGTGCAGATACTCTCGTATCAAGCGACAGGTGGAGTATTGTTATTCACCTATATACTGTGCAGATACTCTCGTATCAAGCGACAGGCGGAGTATTGTTATTCACCTATATACTGTGCAGATACTCCGTATCGAGCGACAGGTGGAGTATTGTTATTCACCTATATACTGTGCAGATACTCCGTATCAAGCGGCAGTCGGAGTATTTGTATACCATATACGTGCAGATACTCTCGTATCGAGCGACAGGTGGATATTGTTATTCACCTATATACTGTGCAGATACTCTCGTATCAAGCGACAGGTGGAGTATTGTTATTCACCTATATACTGTGCAGATACTCTCGTATCAAGCGACAGGTGGAGTATTGTTATTCACCTATATACTGTGCAGATACTCTCGTATCAAGCGACAGGCGGAGTATTGTTATTCACCTATATACTGTGCAGATACTCTCGTATCGAGCGACAGGTGGAGTATTGTTATTCACCTATATACTGTGCAGATACTCTCGTATCAAGCGGCAGTCGGAGTATTTGTATACCTATATACTGTGCAGATACTCTCGTATCGAGCGACAGGTGGAGTATTGTTATTCACCTATATACTGTGCAGATACTCTCGTATCAAGCGACAGGTGGAGTATTGTTATTCACCTATATACTGTGCAGATACTCTCGTATCGAGCGACAGGCGGAGTATTGTTATTCACCTATATACTGTGCAGATACTCTGTATCAAGCGACAGGCGGATATTGTTATTCACCTATATACTGTGCAGATACTCTCGTATCAAGCGACAGGTGGAGTATTGTTATTCACCTATATACTGTGCAGATACTCTCGTATCGAGCGACAGGTGGAGTATTGTTATTCACCTATATACTGTGCAGATACTCTCGTATCAAGCGACAGGTGGAGTATTGTTATTCACCTATATACTGTGCAGATACTCTCGTATCGAGCGACAGGTGGAGTATTGTTATTCACCTATATACTGTGCAGATACTCTCGTATCAAGCGGCAGTCGGAGTATTGTATACCTATATACTGTGCAGATACTCTCGTATCGAGCGACAGGCGGAGTATTGTTATTCACCTATATACTGTGCAGATACTCTCGTATCGAGCGACAGGTGGAGTATTGTTATTCACCTATATACTGTGCAGATACTCTCGTATCAAGCGGCAGTCGGAGTATTTGTATACCTATATACTGTGCAGATACTCTCGTATCGAGCGACAGGCGGAGTATTGTTATTCACCTATATACTGTGCAGATACTCTCGTATCAAGCGACAGGTGGAGTATTGTTATTCACCTATATAATGTGCAGATACTCTCGTATCAAGCGACAGGTGGAGTACTGTTATTCACCTATATACTGTGTATATACTGTGTATATACTCTCGTATCAAGCGACAGGTGGAGTATTGTTATTCACCTATATAATGTGCAGATACTCTCGTATCAAGCGACAGGTGGAGTACTGTTATTCACCTATGTACTGTGTATATACTCTCGTATCAAGCGACAAGTGGAGTATTGTTATTCATCTATATACTGTGCAGATACTCTCGTATCAAGCGACAGGTGGAGTATTGTTATTCACCTATATACTGTGCAGATACTCTCGTATCAAGCGACAGGTGGAGTATTGATGTTCACCTAGATATACTGTGCAGATACTCTCGTATCAAGGGACAGGTGGAGTATTGATGTTTACCTAGATATACTGTGCAGATACTCTCGTATCAAGCGACAAGTGGAGTATTGTTATTCATCTATATACTGTGCAGATACTCTCGTATCCAGCGACAGGTTGAGTATTGTTGTTCACCTATATAATGTGCAGATACTCTCGTATCAAGCGACAGGTAAAGTATTGTTATTCACCTATATACTATGCATATACTCTCGTATCAAGCGGATGGTGAAGTACTGTTATTCACCTATATACTGTGCAGATACTCTCGTGTAAAGTGGCAGGTGGAGTATTATTATTCATCTATATTTTTCTTTTTAAACAAATCAATTCTTGCACGTTTTCTAAATATTTACAGTGGATGTTGTTTTCAGCATAATAATGTCCCACGCATTTATTCGACAATTAATTAAAGAGCTCACCACCTGCGTGCAATAAAGACAACACACTTATAAATAAGAGGCTGAAAACTAATTGTGTATTGGGCTTGATGTCTATACTGTAACGCCACTTCAAAGCTATAAAAAGCAGTATAAAAAGTTTCTAACATGTTTTCATCATTATTTCTTGCAGATCTCTCACCGAAATGTCGTAAAGTGAAGATCAAGAGCAAATCTTAAAAGAGAGTATGTCGAATATCTGAGGTGTATTTGGTGGAGGAAACAGCCACTTCATTTACACATTTACACACTTTACGACTCTTGACATGAAACTTCTTGACCTAGATAAGGTAATAAGTTAACATTTAGAATAAGGCAGGATGGTATGTACTATGTGCAAGTTGATTAAGACAAACAATTTAAACTAAGTAGTTTAAACTAAATAAATATATACTAAACAACACTTGCCTTTGTCTTGCATTTACGAAAACGTAGGATAGATACTCTTCCGCTACATGAATTTCAAAATAATTTCATATTGAAGACAATTGAAGGAAAGAGTGGGTTTCCTATCGAAAAGCATCAAGTCAATAACCCATGTTAAACTTTAAGTCTACGGAAGTTTAAACGTCACATTAAAATTCTCGGCCGTATGATTTGCACAAGGAAGTTAATATAATTGGTACTTAGGAATAATGTAAAACTAACTTCATTTTATTCTTGTGACGTGTTGTTGCATAATCTGTTAAAAAGAGAAACATAGAATAACAATCTTGACATGTCACAATTTATAATCTCCTTGTAACACTTGACAACAAAGTATTAATTTCATATTTTCATACTTCTTATTTTGACTTTAAACTGGTATGGTTCGGCACGTTTCTTCGAAGTGATTGAGACAAAATGTTCAAAACTTACGACATTTATAACACATGTTCAGAAGAATTTTATTAATTGAAAGTATTGAAATATTTATTGATTTTTGGCCTTGGGACTGAAAGTCCCCTAGGCCTAAGTTAGCATACCACATTTCAAACACTGCAAGAAATTTAACTGTGTTATGTGCGAATAACAACTGTAAACATGCGCTTGGCGAAAGTAGTGCAAGACAGACCAGATCAATCTTCTGTTTGAATGTCGCATTTGATAAGAACATATTACAAATAAAAAGAGTAAATACAACTTCAATCGATTGCAGGAAGGTATATAGCTTACGGGCTGCATTACACATTTTTTTCTGTTTTAGAAATTAATGCGCTGTTAGCCGATTACGGAAGATAATCATATGCATATCACGGAAGAGTACGGATATTTACGGAAATTGACGGAAACGTACGGAGCTCGATATAAGAGTTTAAAGTTTGATTTTCAAATTTCCGATGTTATTTTATTGAAAACTTTGTTATTTAAGAAAGATTACATATATATTTACCTAAAAATAAAATTCTCTAAAAAAAGATATAATTTACGTACATTCTCGAGACGGAACTCACGTGATCAAAATCACCCGCCATTTATCGAGGACGCTGCATGTCAAAGCCCAGTGAACGGTTTCACCGATTACGACTACAAGGTAACCGAGAATCATTTTTGGTTTCTCTGTTATACACAGTGTACAGTACTGTACTTATATTTTATTTCTGGTATTGCTTTGTTTATTTCTGTTTCAAGGTGTTGTCCTTGTTACACAATAATTTTCGATCGAATTATTTTTATTGGCTTAAACATTTTATAATGTTGACTATGTGATTATTTTTCATTTAACGTACGTTTTATAATAAAACAAACTTCCCTGCCACCCATATATTTTGTGAATCATTCATTCTTTGTCATATATTGAATTTCGTCCTCTTCATATTTCGACCCGCGCTTTAGGTAAGATTCAGCGCAAAACACATAGGTCAAAAGCTGTTTTTCGGGGAGTTAACCTATAGCCCCTAGGCCTTCAGCGCTCACAGCGCTTTGATTAAAGTTGGTCTCAAACTAAGATAAAGTGAATCAAAGTGATGAAGGCACTGGAGTTGTCCGTTATACAATATGATGAACGTTTCCCGTATGTTTACAGGTCTGAAGTGGTGACAAGAGGGCAATGATAGCCCTATACTGCGCACCTGATTACAATAAATATATATTGCACCAAAGTATGTATACGACTGCTTTAGAAATGTGGTGGCTAGAGCGAAAAACAAATAAATGGAGTTTTGCAAATTAATACATAGTCCCCTACCAGTTAACCAGTTACTTACCCTAAATGCACCATTGCAGTTTGAATACTCTTAGAATTATACACTGAACAAGAAAATTGAAGAAAGTGAGACACTTAATAAGTAGGCAACGTGGCATTATAATTTGAAGTTTGAATAAAACTCCTTTCAGTAAACAGCTATGTAACATGTAAGAATTTTATATTAAGGTAAATTCTTTAAAAATTGGTAAGGAACAGTTATGGTTCTTTGATATCACAAATCCACTCAATGTCCTCTGTCTTTGTACGCAGTTTGAATAAATTCCCTTCATTACTTTCGCAGTTATACTCTAGAAGAATAAAGTATTAAGGAAGATAATCTGACGAAAAAATAAAATGCGTACTCATATCATCCTCTATTGACATGCCAATGCCTAAGATACTAATTTGAATATATTTTGGAATATCAGAGGATCCAGGTTGTATTTTCATGTCTCACACTTAGTGGTGGGAGACATATTGATTTTGTGCTGTCTGTCTGTCCAAAGTTAGTCTGCACAACTCCTTCTACACGCCTACACATGTTATTGAGTTAGCTAGAATTAATTTTGGTTCGTGGTCACTGTACGCCTCTCAATGTCTCACTGTGTGTAGTATCAAGTCAATCCCTTATACTATCTTTTATACTATTTGGGTTTTTATATAAAAGGAGATTCAAAACTTGAGTTAGCTAAGGTACTGCACTCGCTCCCTCTCAATGTCATCTACCATTGTGTGAAGTATCAAACCAATTCCTTTTACATAAAGGGAGATAATTCAAATTGTTGGAGCTCGGTGGTAAATAGAGTTTTGTCCCCTGATAATCAGGCCTTGTACAGCGGGGCGAATGTCGATTATTGGATTTTTCGGCGCAGCCGTTAAGCTCACTTTTGGCCGGAAGTTGATAACTTTTCAACTGCCAAAGAAATGACAAGAAGAATGTATAACCTTTTTTTACTTAAGAAATTTACTCAGAAAGGCACCTTTTAACTGTATAATACCGAATGAAAAAGGTCATAATACTAAATACTCTAAGACTTGCTTTTTTTGTCTTTCTTGAACGCTTTTATAATTTTATTAAGTAAATAGTTCAGATCTATGATACATCATGATAATCTTAATCTGTTTAAAGAGTTTAAAGTAATTAGCAGTAGTGATGTTTTGAATGAGATGAATCAAAACAATTGATCTTTGCCGACCTCTGTGCCAGATCACTCAATTTTATCATTGAAATTTGATATAACTGGTTTGATTGAAACATTAGGGGGTGACACAGTGGTTGAATCTACTCAGACTGAATCTAATGTTCAATCTACATGTACTGATAAATCTAACTTGGATTCGATTCCGAAATACATTTTGCAGTCATACATTGTTGTTAACTTACTTCATTACAGTTTTCAAGTTAGAACAAAGCTTAAGATTACAAGGTGATGTTGATTTTTCACACTCAGATATTTGTTCTGTTATTAAAAATGAGATGTATGATAAGTTAGACCATAAAAGCGTCATTTTGCAATCGGGTACCAGAAATAAGAGAAGAAGAACTGGTAAGCCGTGGTAGAGCGAGTATCTATCCTACTTGCACGTAATTGGTTAAAATGTAATAATGCGTCTTCTACGAAATAGTTAAAAACAATCCCCGTGACCCATTGTCGTATAGAGGTATAGCCCTATCTAGCTCAATGTATAAATTTTATTGTTCTATTCTAAATGAAAGAATTTCTTCATGGGCAGAACTGCTGAAATATTTGTTGCTGAACAGAATGTAAATACAGGAGTAATGTTGATCATTTGTCATCACTTACAACTAATATTAAGACTAGAAAGAAACAAAGATCTTCAACATTTTGTGCGTTTTTAAGAATTTTAAGAAATCGTACGATTTTATTGGCCGTACTATCTTATTGAATTAACTGACTAGCTCTAAAGTAGGATTATTTGGAAAAAGTAGTGTTGCTCTGAAATCTTCTAGTGTTAGAGTCAATGGTCATTCCACTGATAGTATATATATATTTGATGTACACTGTTTCTTAAAACAGTGGTGCTCTTTGTCACCTCTGCTTTTTAATCTGCTTATAAATGATTAAGCAGTTACAATAAAGGCTGCATATAAAGGTGTATCTATTGGCAGTGAGAATATGTGTATTATAATGTATGCAGATGATATTGTTTTTTTTTAGCTGAAAGTGTAGAATATTTATAGCTAATGTTGAATATATTGGGTAACTGGTGCAAGTCAAATAGTATGGTTGTTAATCCATCTATTAGTCAGATTATTCATTTTAGACTAGAATCTTAAAAGTATGACTTCTTTTAATTTCAAAATGTGGCGACCATAATTTAAACATTGTGGACAAGTATACTTATCTTGGTTTACTGCTAAATGAGCATTTAGACTTTAATATAACTGCCAAATGTATAGCTCAATGTATTGGTAGAGCACTTGGACTGTTAATTGCCAAATGTAAATCTATTGGTGGTATGTCTTTAGATGTATTTAGTAAGCTTTATGAAAGCACTGTCTGGCCAATAATATCATATGGCGCTGCTCTTTGGGTTACAAAGTCCTATGCCTATAAAAATACCGTTGAATTCAGAGCAATGCGCTTCGTTTTAGGCACTGGGAGATATACTTCTAACAATGTACTTTATGGTGAGTTTGCTTGGCACCAGCCTCATGTGAAACGATTGAGATCTGTTGCTCAACACTGTAATAGAATCAATCGAATGAAGCATAATATAACTAACTATCGGATATTTAACTTTTGCTAAAGTAAAAGTAATACTGGCTGCAAAAATTGGCAGTTTGACCTTTAAGAAACATATGAATGACATAGGGTTGTCAGTTTTAGCAGATAGTTCTTCTGTGATAAGGTGTAAACAAACTCATTGCAAAAGTTTATTCATCTATGGAGAGAAAATATCAACAGTGGTGTTGGTCCGTCAAAAAATAAGCATAGAACATACATAATGTTTAAAGAAGAGTATGTAATTGAAGACTATGTTAAATATCAGATACATGTACCTTTAAAACATAGATCTGCGTTAGCTTAGTTTAGGTGTGGAGTAGCTCCACTTAGATTAGAGACTGGAATATATGAAAATATCCCAGAAAATCTACGCCTATGTCCTATTTGTAAATCAGAAATTGAAAATGAAATACATGTTTTGCTTCCCTGTAATGCATATCAATGTATTAGCAATGCACTTACGAGTGAAGAATGTAAAATTAATGACAATTACTTGAACCTTTCTGACAAAAATGAATAAATATTTGTACTGTCTGATAAAAATATGTTTAAAATAAGTGCCAAAACCTGTTTTATGATTTTAAAAACCAGGAAGAATTTGCTGTACAAATGATAAGATTGTAAATCTATTGCTGTATTATACAGTCGACTCTCGTTATCTCGATTTTTTTGGGACCAAAGAAAATAAGTCGAGATAACGAAAAATCGAGATAACCGAAGTTGGATAAACTATGTTCGATAGGGGATGGGAGGGGGGTAAGGAAGATTATTGTAGATAGAAAGACGTTTGCTTCTTTCTATCATCTTATGATCTGTGTAATACACAGGTTGGAAATGAAACTAGCTCGTAGGTTTAAATCAACTAAATGTTCAATTCATCTGATTCATGTTGCCTTGCATCCCGGTGCCGAAAGATTGGATTCCCGCCGGGTCCTTCTCCAAAACTCTCAGCGTTTGCCGATCCAGATATCCTCCCGAGTTGGTTACCGGGCCCTTCTCTGGATTCGGACAAGTTCAAGACTTCCGCCTTCCAACATGACTCTTCCGGTTGTTTTTTTTTCAATATCGAGATGTTCTCTGTCTAATGTGTACGTATTGAAGACACGATTTATAATTGACAGAATAAATTTTATCAGTTTTGACACAATTCAATACAAATTACCCATTCCGCATATTACACAGCTTACGTCGCAAACAAACAATTAATTAATTTTTGGTCGTTAACCGAATCACTGAGTGAATAGCCGCACGTGGTGTTTTTCGACAACAGACGACAATTGAGCGAATACAATCGCGTGCAGCTTTTCGCACCTTGTTTGGCAGGTGATGTCAAATCGATATATCGGATGTCAAAATAGAGGAAATTTCATAGTTGGGGATCAAAAATTTAGTCGAGATAACGAAAAAATCGAGATAAACAAATCGAGATATCCGTAGTTGATTTATATAGAACAAGAAGGGAAAAAATCGGGACCGAGAAAATCCAGTCGAGATATCGAAAAATCGAGATAACCGAAGTCGAGATAACGAGAGTCGACTGTATGTAACCAAAATGAACCAGTCATATGAACTGTTGCGTCCATGTAAATAGTCATATGGACTATACTCAGGTTAAATAAGTGATAACCATTGTGATTTTCAAAGCAGCTGTGTGGATATAAAACCTGTTTATGTGCCAAAACTTTACAGATATTTTTAATAAATTGAATGAATATACTGGCTTTTATTATGTAAATAATGTCTACATTCTTTTACTAGTCTTATTTCTTCTATGTAAGTACTGCTAATCAGTTCATTTCTGATCTGATCAGAGCTGATAATTGCTCTTGTAAACCAATTTCTTAATAGCACTTTAGTGCCTTTTTTTCCTTGATCAGTGTTTAATCTCTTGATTAGCAGTGGTTACATAGTTTTACTATGTAAATAACATCGTCGGGAATATTTGTCTTATTCATTGTCATATAGTCTCTAATATTTTTGTATAGAAAGGTTTGAATGATAGTATGTGTATATATTTTAATTTGTGATATTTTATATCATGTAATGTGAGACTTAAATAAACTAAATAAATATATCTATCGACATAATATGTTGTTACCGCCAAACTAATGTCAATTATTAGTACAGAGTAATTCTCGACCAGTGAATAACGGTTAATATTTCAATTAAAATATTTAATAAGAAAAAAAAGACTTTGTTTTCCTGTTGCACATTAAGTACTTAATCACAATTGGGGAGGAAATGTGTAAGTGGCCGGTTAGCGCACTCGGGAGAGCATAAGCCCTCACAACTCTGTATGCGATAAAGATAGTTCTTATTGTGTTATCAGCTGTCTTTATCCAAACTTAAACTGACCACACACTACTTGGGTCAAGATATTTCATCCTCTGATATTTGGCACAATCAAACCTGACTTCTTACTACCAATCGCTTTCATATACCCAAAATTGCACCGACCATCTTTTTTAAAGATAGTTCTTATTGTCTTATCAGCTGTCTTAATCAAAGCGTTAACTGACCACACGCTGCTTGGGTCAAGCTATTTCGGTAATGGAGATTATTGTTTTTAGGTGTCCGTAAGGACAACTATAGTACCTACCGGCATTTTGAGGCTTGATTCTTAAACCGAAGACTGATTATTCTCATCTGAAAGGGGGGGGGGGGGGGGGGGGGGGGGGGGGGGGGGGGGGGGGGGGGGGGGGGGGGGATGGTACCGAGGGGGGGGGGGGGGGGGTTTAAGATTGTTTATTGCCGAAACACTTCCTGTCGTTACATAATTGACGTTATAAAGTATTATACAAATGGTTAAAAGACTAAGTATTAACGTCCCAGGCAATTGAAGAAAATAGGGCAAACAATATTCACGATGGGAGGATCTACGGCAAATTAACTGCATTTAGAAATATTGTAAAGGAGAATTTTTGACTTAAATAATTTGTTAAGATGCGTCTATTAATTGTTGCACACTGTTTCTGAAATTGACAGATATGGTCTACATTACGAAAGTGCTTTTATTATCTGTTATATAATTTTTTATTGGTTTTTTTTTTTTTTAATAATATTTTTTTATAATTTTGGGTCAAATTTTACCTTTGTCCCCTCGTACCTGAATTGGTAAAAGTCAAGTCACAGTCGTACCCTACATGTATGTAGTCAACTCGTAGATTTTGTTTCAAAACTGATTTTTTCAGGTGAAAGTCAGTTATTGTCAATAGTTTGTAAAGTGCTTTTATCATAAAACATGTATATGTTAACTTAAGGCAAAAGAGTTTTTCCTTAGACGTGTTTCAACTGCTGTTACTTTCAATATGCAAAAATAAATTCTCGGCTTCGCCGTGACGTCATACTAGCTAGTCAACCAATCGGATTATTAGATCGCATTCATTTCGACACTCGGTAAAGGTGAAAACTCGGTCTTTACCATAAACGGGAGGGTGGGGGGAAAGAGAAAGCTTTGAACAACACAGACATTATACAAGTTTGAATTCTATGAGTTTAAGCTAATGGTAGACACTCTCTTGTTTCATTTTTCTTCTTTGATTTTATGCATTTTGTATATAGTGAACAATTTCCATTTTTTTTTTAAGGGTTTTTACGACCCGGGGGGGGAAGGGGGGGAATCATTTTTCCCGAATATAGGTATTTTAATCAGTGCCCGGATGTGCGAAGCCGAGAATTACTTTGTAGGGTATTTTCATTCGAGAAGTAACTTGTCATGTCAAAATTCAGTTAACTGTTACTGTCACTTGATCTGAAATTCCATCGCCTTTATGAATAAAATCAAACAGAAAATAATAATGAATTAAAGTTTGTACATAAATCAGCAAAAAATAAAACAGGAAGCAAAAAATTTTAATTTTGATTTTGAGTGTCTACAAACCAAATTTCGATGTCGAGAGGGTCTATTGTATCTTAAAAACCCTAATTATGGACTAAAAAAAAACATATTTTCGGCAATAACAAAAGTCAAAAAAAAAAAACAATTTTCAAAAGTCCCGTTATTCATTATTTTAGTAATGCTAAAAACAAATGATTACGTAGGGTATGAGTTGACTTTTTTCAAAAATTCTCTTTATTTCATTTTCTGTTGCTTTTGAAAAAAAAAGTATTTTAATGCAAATATTTAATGATTATTGATAAAAAAAAAAAAAAAAAAAAAAAAAAAAAAAAAAAAAAAAGAAAAAAAACTACTATTATCTCAAATTTTTTTTAAAATTTTTTTTTTAATTTAATTTTTATTTTTTTTTTTTTAAAAAAAAAAATAAAATAAAATTATTCCAATTAAAATATAAATTTGTTTTGGTTTGATTGGAACGATTGGTTACCTTTATAATGGCTAAATGTTATAACTGATTATTATGGCCTCAAGAAAGACTGGTAGCTTATCAACTGAAGAGGTCATTTATTCATTCAGCGTAAAATTTTCAAGAGTCAATACATGTGAATCTTTCAAGGTCGAACCATGGGTTATTGAGTTTCGAGCTTTGTATTTTATGTTTGCACAGTGGGGGTGGGGGTTTGTGTTTTGGTTTTTTTTTTTGTTTGCATCACATTTTTTCATTGTGTGTTGAAATTATATATACAGTTGCATTTATATATTTAAATGTTGTTTTTTCAGAAAAGGTTTAGCGGGGGGTTTAATGTTCCTTTTTTCCTGTTTGTCACATATCTTCCGCTGCCTCGCATGTCAGTAATTTTCTTAAAAGCGAGTAGAGTTAAAATACAAGTTACCCCTGCATATCCTCACTTCCTTATGCGTCAATGGGTGGGGGGGGGCTGAGTGTTTGGAATTAACAAGTTGATGGACATTTACATTATTAATAGAGGCATGAATGAAAATTCATGAAAATATGACTCGTAGGGTTTTTTATTGCGGGCAAGTCCAATACAGGTAATTTTCAAGGGTTTATGCTCTGGACAAGGTTCAAACCCCCTTGCCATGTTGTATACAAAGACTATAACTGTTTCTTTGGTTATCATTTTTCTTAATTCTGTAAAACATAACTTGTAAAGACTCTTTACATTCTTTCTTTCAGGGAAAAAGGCATACAATGTACTTGTATGACGGACTGAATCCAGACTGGGTCCCGTCAGTAAGTTTTTAAGCTGTACTTGTTGGCCGATGCTAACAGAAGATGAAACGCTATTGGGGACTCACTTTGTAGACTCTGGATGAAATGGCGCGACTTTGCAGATGGACATTGATGGTGATTTAATGGATGATATGAATGCAATTTTACAGAAACTAAGGACTGAAACGCCTGAGCTGAAAACTGAAGTGCTGAAACTGAAGACGAGATTCGATATTGACTATTGCAGGGACAATAATGACAAATTGAAGAACCTTTAGTTACTGGTCTCCAAGCATTTCCAAAGTTGATGTTGCTTTATCAGTTTCTTGAACCATATTATGATATTTACACAAACCAGACTAGCTATTAACAACAGGGCAATATGTTTGACTAATGAAACTAAGACTTGACCTGTCCAATATGTTCTTTAGCAGATGAATTTGATCCAACATAGCCAACTTTATCAAAACTGTTCACTGCAACTATTGCAGATGTATAAGAGAATGCGGAAGCTCATTAGATGACACAGAACATGAAACATTCTGAAAAACTATGCTAATGGAATTTCACAAATACTTTGGCAACTAATTTGCAATGATTTTCCTTTTTTTTTTGTTTTTTAAAAACCCTTTTTTTTTTTTTTTTAAAGCCACGCTTGGACAAAATAATTAATGTTTATATGTTGGGTTTACCCTTTGAGGTAGAATTATAAACAGCCAATTTACTAAGTAACTGTGTCATTGTCGTCACGGTAAAAAAAACTTAACTCATTTTTATGCAGCGAATAAACATGATAAATGACAGGGGAAATTCAGTTTTATATTTACATTATACCAAGATAAAGATAAAGAAGCCTTATTTAACGTCGCATATGATCAACAGACAACATTAGCTACAAAGCTATTGTGCGACAAACAGGGTATCCAGTAACAAGTACCTTTTTTTTTTTCCAGCCCGGAGTTTTTTTTTTTTTTTTTTTAAATTCCCCTTTTTTTATGCTGAGCGCCACCAGCCCAGCGGGAGCCTGTCAGTACCATCCATTTTTTCATCTTTGGTATTGGCGCGGCCGAGGATCGAACCCACAACCTCCCGCACACTAACTGGACGCTCTTAACCACAAGGCTACCGCAGCGGTACAGGTGGCGGTACAGGTCAATCAAGGTACAGAGTGAAACGATATCCGTATAATCCGGCGGATCCACATCACTACCTTAATTACCCTATTAAATTGTTGTAAAAGTTTTCAATTAGTAGTCTAGTAGATATGAATAGGGTTTTCACATGCTTAAGAAATAGCTTATGCCCTTGGTTTTGTTGAGGAGGAGAGTTAATACAACTCATACAATGGTCAAGCGCAATGAGAGGAAGTGCAGTGTACAAGAACCATAACTCTATCTTTAGTAATTACAGAGTTATTGCCCTTTGTGACTTTTCCTTGTCCAGAGCAGAACTTGAAAACTACTTGTTGGAATTCAATACAACTTCATACAATGGTCAAGTACATTGAGAGCAAGTGCAATGCACAGGAATGTTAACTCTATCTTGAGTTATTGCCCTTTTTTACTTGTCCAGGGCATAATTCGAAAACTATTGGTTAGAATTCAATAAAACTTGATACAATGCTCAACCAAAATGAGAGGAAATGCAGTGAAAAAGAACAATAACTCCATCTTGACTAATTACTATTTATCACATTTAGTGATAGGTCTAATTAGGTATTATTTTACCTATCTCTACTTGGTAAGGAGTTGGCCCTTTTTACAGCTGGCGGCTCAACACAGTTTTTGGGTTTATACAAGTGTACGTCAGTCCTATGCAGACTCTAATATATCATAAGAAACTTAAGTATGATTCATATTTGGAGGAAATATTCAAGATAGATACATAAAAGATGTACAATATTATGTAAGCACCACTCAGCTAGGGCAGGATTTATAAATTTAGGGTGAAATGATGTTGCAGTAAACACAGTTTGATTTACAGACCACTAGGGCCGTCGTGATTTGATACTTCATGCAATGATTGAGGACATTTAGGATATGGAGAACTGTAATTTAGATAACATAACTATTTAAATAATCTCCCTTTCTATTAAAACCTTGTCAATAAAAGTTGGATACTATTGAACACTGGGATTGAATTAATACTTGAATCCCACCATCAGGGAGTGCTGTGACCAAGAACCATAACTCTAGCTAATCCAATAATTGATGTATTTATTGCCCTTCCATGAAATCGCCAGCTGTTTGATTGGTCAATGACACGGAAGTTCATATTGATATGAATGGGTAAGCTGGTAATATACACTTGTCATATCCTGTCATTGTACCCCACACTAAACGTGGGTGTTCGCATTTAGTACATCAATGGAGCAATCATATTCAAACTAGAATGGAGCAATCATATTCAAACTAGAATGCAGCTCTGCAGTATTGAATCATCACTGTCCTCTTGTTACAATGTTACACTACCATTTAAGATCTGTATGCTTTGGGAAGTGGTCACTATTATCGTATAAAGGACACCTCCAGTGCCTTCAGCGCTTTGATTTTACCTGTCGTTACATATTGACGTTATAAAGTATTATACAAATGGTTAAAAGATAAGTATTAACGTCGGGAAGAAAAATAGCAAAAACGCAGCAAATACTGATTTTGAAATATTGTAAAGATTTTGACTTAAATAATTTGTTAAGATGCGTCTATTAATTGTTGCATGTTTCTGAGCTCTAATTACTTTTTAGCTGTTAATTTTAAAAGTAGTCACAGTTACATATGCTACACACTGAAATAACTTGGCCAAAAGAGTTTTCCCTGAGAGTATAATTTAATGAAGTAAAGGCGAAAAGTACCGTAAATGACATTTACACTTTGAAAGTTTAGAATTGTAGTCTGCTTCTTTGTATATATTCATATACAGTTTTTACAATCAATCGTAATATTGAAGCGCATGTCATAATGATCAGTGTTAATTTGCATGGTAGGTGCGAAAACAGATTAAAGACTGTCTTAGCACACCATGGACTTTTTTCGGCGCATCCGTATTAAGGTCGCTTTTGACGGGAAGTTAGTAACCTTCAACCGCCAATGGAACTTGACCTATCACTAAATGTGATTAATACCCCCGAAAGACTGGTTTATCAACTGAAGAGGTTAAAAGTATCATAATACCTTTCAAAAAACTAAAACAGAGATATTGTCCTTGGTAATAATAGTTATGCTCTGGACAAGGAAAATGAACAAAGAACAATAACTCTGTAATTTGTCAAGATAGAGTTATGGTTCTTGTACACTGCACTTTTTGTCATTGTGCTTGACCATTGTATGAAGTTTTATTGAATTCCAACCTGTAGTTTTCAAGTTATGCTCTGGACAAGGAAAATGAACAAAGAACAATAACTCTGTAATTTGACAAGATAGAGTTATGGTTCTTGTACACTGCACTTCCTCTCAATGTGCTTGACCATTGTATGAAATTTTATTGAATTCCAACAAGTAGTTTTCAAGTCATGCTCCGGACAAGGAAAATGCAACGGACCGACCGACCGCCCGACCGACCGACCAACCACCGAGTGACTCCTACATACCCCCTTACACTTCGTTTCGGGGGTATAATGACAGTAATTTTCAAGTTATGCTCCGGACAATGAAAAGGGCAATAACTCTGTAAATATTTAAGATAGAGTTGTGTTACTTGTACACTGCACTTCCTCTCATTGTGCTTGACCATTGTATGAAGTTGTATTGAATTCCAATCAGTCATGAAAAAGGTCAATAAAATACCCTTGCGTTTCCAGTCTTCATGATGGGGTTTGAGCGGATCAGTGGTCCAGTGATTAACGCGCTGGACTTGTAATCCAGGGATCGCAGGTTCGAACCCCTGCTCCTCCATTAACATAACTAAAAAAAAATTTTTTTTTTTTTTTTTTTTTTTTTTTTTTTTTTTTTTTTTTTTTTTTTTTTTTTTTTTTTTTTTTTTTTTTTTTTTTTTTTTTTTATTTTTTTTTTTTTTTTTTTTTTTTTTTTTTTTTTTTTTTTTTTTTTTTTTTTTTTTTTTTTTTTTTTTTTTTTTTTTTTTTTTTTTTTTTTTTTTTTTTTTGGGGGGGGGGGAAAAAATAATAAAAGGGGATATTTCTAGTTTTATACACAAAAACCCGTATAATTAATATGGTCTTTCGGAAGAGACCTAAAACCGAAGTAAGATGTATCGGTTGTGTACACCGGGTACGTTAAAGAATCAATTACATGTATTGATTATACGGTACCAACGATAAAACTCTAAAATACATTGTGCGGAATAATTATCAGCCATCACCTTCTAGAAAGTCAATATGACAGCAACTATGGAAACACTTCAGGAATTATGTCTTGTTTAGCAATATCATATAGAAAAACTAATCGTTTCTAAATTTACCGGCTTTGCATTTCAAGCGCAGTAGTTCTAGAACCTAGTATTTGAGTTCAGATAGAATAAAGTAACGTACACTATTGATACAATAATATCAAATTTTGTGTCAACTTCCAAACTCTGACACTTTATATAATTAATTTTGAGCTTTTTCAAATCTACTATCGTTTCATGTACATGTGTACCTGACCGATACTTAAATATTTAAAAGAAAAACAAGTTTGTAGTTATGCGATCCGTATTGGATCCGATAGTTTTCAATGTTAGAAATACAGAACATTATAATTATGTTCTACCAGACCCCGGAAATGGTATTGAAAATGTTACAAGGGGACCATATAGGCCGTATATAGTTTAAATGCAGAACCTGAGTATATCCAACATCACTGGTTTGCTATCAAACTGAGACAGAGTTGGCTCAAAATACTGTTTTTAGTCACTTGAATAAATCAAATTAGATGAATCAACCTGTTTTAAACAATCTTGTAATGGGTAACTTTGGAAACATTCCTTTGAAATAATTTCAAATTCTGATCAACGGTTTCTAGGGATTTTTTTCAAATTTTACTTGGGTAGCGAGTCATGTCCCCTTTTTCCTGATGAATCAACATATCTTAAGCAATTTGATTGAAAGCCACATAAAAACCATTTTCGTGGTATTGCATTTTGTATTTCAAAATCTGACGAATGGTTTCAGATGAAAAGATATGCCAAATTTTCCATTTAGTTATGTAAAGAAACAATTAGCCCCGTCCCCTTTAATGAATCAATATGACTTGAAAAATCACCAAGAACATTTACGTGAAAGTATTTTGAAATCCATCCCATGGTTTCTGAGAATACATGTACTTCTGCATTTTAGTTTTCAACACAAGTATTTCCCTACCGCGACCATATTGACCGAATGGGTATGCTTGAACACAATTGGTGTACCACTACAAAAATACTGCACATCAAATATTTAAACACTGGACATTGTGGTTAGAAACAAGATTTAAAAAATATTTCCTGTTAGATTTTGTATCTTTTGAATTTCTTTTGTCATAGTGTTGAAAAATATATATTTATTAAGGAATGATTAGAATTAGTAGATGTAGTACAAATGGACACAACTGGTGATACCAACTGTCATAGTATTCCCCACATATATGTTCCAAGTAAACAATATTTTCATTAAATGCATAACTATTATGTATTTTAATTCTCTGTTTGAACTTTTAGTTCAATACACACGTTTGTAAATGTCAAGTGAACAAGACGATATACAGTAAAATACATTTTAATTTCTAGTAGATTTTTAAATCATGTGAACGAGGAAGTGATGGTTTACATGTTTCAATATTTATATAAAGCACATCAAAACCAGCTGCTGCATTCATTTGTTTTATCAGGCAGTTACTTCTACAATAAAGAACGTGTATTCTTCTGCAACTTCAAAGCGTTTATCATGTACGTTACCTCATATAAGAAATATTCGTTACACGTATTTCTATCACTAAACTGTACTACCAAAGGTAAGTGTATCTACCGAGAAAGTACATATTTATTTAATCAACTTAAAAATATGTTGACGATTTATCATAAATTGTTTCATTACTAAGAAGATAAACATAGCTTATGCGTCAGTAGCAACTTGTATTTTACAACACAGTTTTACTTAAAAAACACTTTATGCTGTTATTGTACACCAATTATAGCTGTTATTTTTATCAAGTTATTGCACTTTACTATGGTGGCTGATTCTGCCATGTCGAGCTTTCGACTCGGTGGGTCGAAAACACGAATTCTTGACAAGCAGCTAATTTGTTGTGTTTTCAACTTGGCGGGGCGAAAAGTCGAATACACGACATTTAAAAATACGTCATGTTTTCTCCCCTTGTTTGTCCTGTTTTCGCTTTGCAATAGTAAGTACTATAATTTTGATAATTCTGTTCCACCGATTTGTCACTAGAGCATACATATAGGACCGCAAAATCAACCATTCTTCCGCGACAAAACAATGTGCTATATTGCCAACTATTTCAAAACAATGTAACGGGTCTTCCACTTTTATTCTCCGTATATGCAAATCATTTTAAAAATCGGGGAATACAGTCTGGTGCTTGGCTAGTAATGTATGTTCATCTATTTATATTTTGTTGAGGGTGGCATGGAAATTTTTCCATTGTGTAGATGCACATGTACAGCATATGGACTTATTTTCAAACTACCGTACATATACTAAGTGCGCTTATGTTGAATAATTAACTAGTGTCAGTTACTGGAATGTAGCTGTTAGGTACCGAATTGGTCAATATTAATTGACCCTAATTGAAGCCTAATATATAAACCGTTTCGTGACGAAATGACTGCTGTTAAGAATGAATTATCAAAAACATGTAACTTGAAATTTCATTAAATTAATAAACATATGTATAATCATTTAAACAAGGATTGTGTTGTTAATGTGCATCTGCAATGGAGAGGCAATCTAGCGCTTAGAATAAACATGAAGCCAAACATATATGCAATATACATTACGTGTCAAACACTACCATTTCTCGACTGTTGAAATAACTATTGTTATTCTTCAAGTAGAAGTAGATGACCACTCCGCGTCCGAAATAGTGAAAACTGAAATTAACGTCTTCTTGTTAACGAGGAAATGGGGTTGATTATTTGGCCGTGTTAACACAATGAATTAAATACATTTCCTGCTATACATCTGCCTGCACTGAACTATTACTAGGCGATGATGGATCCCAGTAATTAAGTCTTTGTGGAGGAGGAGGCGGAGGAGGTATTTTATGTAACAAACAATCATGTTCCGGTATCAGTTGCATTGTGGTTGGGGTCAACTGATCGCATGAATATATGTCTTCAGGCACGGCGTGGATATGAGAAGCTATTTGATTTTCTTTACTTGAGTGTGTCACTTTTTGGTGAAAATTAGTTTGTTCTGGTGAATGTTTGCTGTTTCGTTGATCTTTTTTCACTATAGCATAATCTTCATCATTTGAATTAAATTGATGTAATGAATTCTGTGAAGGCAAATTCGGTTTCCGACCACGTTCATCGTCGATTGATAATTGTTTAACAAGTTGAGAACTTGTATTACTGGAAATATTTGTATTTGGTAATGTTTGAGTAACAGGTTGTTGTTGTTGTTGTTGTTGTTGTAGAAGGATATGAGGATAGTCTAATGTATCTTCTTGTTCGTCATCTAGACTAGAATAAGCTGACTCAGCATTTTGTGATTTACCATTACTACGTCTTAAGGGTGGATGCGGAAGGAAAGATGAAACACTAGTACCCGCATCACAAAATGCTGTCTCTTCATCTACATTAGGTCTGTTAAAATGAAATATCGTTGTTTCGTATGTTGTGGAGTTTCTTTTGTCGTCAGAACTGATGCTATCACGGTGTCTATTAGATACTGCCATGTCACTATCCTGAGGTAACAGTTGCATCTCTGTACTCTGTTTGTCATCCAATGTTGTAGCTGTTTCACTTTTTGTAGCGGCCTCTCTTCTCTTTTCTCGTCCAATAGAAATATATCTGAAATTTGTTCTGAAAATTAGTAAGTACGGCTGTAAAACAAAAAATCGAGCGTTCAGCCACAGAACTAGTCCTATGGAGATTTTTTTGTGATCTTTTATTCCCAACAATTATGCAAAGACAGATGTCCAATTACAGCAAAAATGAATACAAAAGTGTAAGGTAACATTTCCTTTCTGAACTGAAGTAAAATCAATGAAATCAATAAACGGCTCAGGTTTTAGTTTTAAAAGTCTTACACAGCATTGAAAATACAGCATACCTATAGCAAACAAATGCTAGTGCCATTATTAGGGCCACTATCACCAAACCAAGGAATATATTCACGACTACCACACCTGTAACAGCAAGTGATATAAATATAGTGCATTCAAAAAATATCTTAAATATATTAAAACGATTCAATTCTTAAACCGGTCACAAAAATATTATATAAGTTTTATTGCATGTGGTAGTGTAATTTGTATTGTCGCTTACCCACTATTACTTATGTACTAGTTGAGTATTCACTTTAACTTAAAATGACTAACAGACTACTTAAACGACCGTTTTTTTTCTGATCGCATAGACACCTGGAATAAACTTAAAAGCCTTAACGGCGTATCCGTGTACACATTTCTAGTCTTAGTTTACATTACTACTAGGACCTCGTAGTTTGGATACTAGATTCTGCCAGCAGTTATACATCTTTTAAGACAACAAATTTTGATTAAATGCACATGACCTTTAACGTGGGACCATTTTCTTGTACAAAACATATAGTCTGTTATAATGTCAGAATAAGCACTTTGTTTACAGGTGAGTTAAGAAGTATTGAGTATGAGTTGGACACAAACAACTATTAGTATTACTATACAAAGTTCGAAGGTCATATATGCACCATGACCTTGACCTCTGCTATAGGGACATGGTTCTTGTACATTACACATCGGGTATTATATATATAAGAACACTCTTTATAATTGAAATCTATCAAACCCTTTAGAAAATAATGATCAGAAACCACAAGTTTGACCATAAGTCGAAATGGGCCATAACTCCTGTTATCAAAAGCAAACTTGACTTGTATTTTATAATAAAAAATCTGCATGTAAAATCTGAATAAAATCCATGCAACCCTTCAAAGGGTATTGATGAGAACCACCGTTTTGCTGAAATTTAAAGGGGCACTCCCTACATCTAGCAGATTATATTCTCGAAACATAGATAATGTGTTCAATGAATGTAAAATGATAAATAGATACAATCTCAAAGAAGAGCCTATGGCGAAAAATGCCTCATTTTACCACAATTAATCAATATCGAGGCTTTCTGTAATAAATTGCATCCATCCGTAAGTTGTACAACAACAATTCTACATAGATTATTAGATGGTTTACGGTACTGCAGTATATTTTAATCTGCTGATTTTATCGATAATGACTGGGAATGCATATCTGAAACTTTTAGGTTGAGTTATAATGCTTCCAAATATTCTATTATTTATGTTTTGGAGGTTATTTAGTTTGACATCAGTTATAGGGTATGTCCCTTTAAGTAGAGACCATAACACCTGTAATAATTTTGTAAATTGTAACCGAAATAGAACTCGACCTGAATTTTATGATCATAAACCTAAATGTAAATCTGAATTAAATCCTTACAATATCTATTTACCATTTTGCTGTAATGTAAGTCGAAAAAAGAGCCGTAAATCATATAGCTCCTATGACCATTAACCGACAGGTAAAATCTGAAGTAAATCCATACATAGTTTCTAAGCTAATGATTGGACACCATCATTTGCATGGACAAACACACAAACAAACGCAGGTACGCATGCACAGACGGACTTGGGTAACACTTTATGCCCTTCCACTATTCTTCGAATGGCGGGGGCATAAAAAAATCCCTTAACAACATCAAACACAGCACCAACCAACAGCCAGACTTACACATAGAAGAATGACAAAAGTATGAGAAGGGGCAGCAGACAAGGTACACATTGCAGATTTTAAATTAAGCACAGTTTGTCTGACGAACATAACATACATTGGGGCGTGGCTAGTTCTCAGTCAGGTGACTTAGTAAATTGCGTAACGATCATAGATTCAGTGTAAACACACGTATTGTAAATTAACGGAATCCTGGTTATGCTTCTCTTGGTTATAAACCATGTACCATACCGTCTGAATTATTAGCAAGTACAGCGAAGTTTAAGATATGGATCTACTGTGTCTGACTTCTCTTTTCATTCAGCTGTAAGACTAATCTAATCCACCATAATGTAGTTTAGAAAACCAAGAGTTTTTTTTTTCAACAAGTTCATGACAAATTCGATTGAAACATTAATTTTTAAAGCAAAAATAGCATTTTACTCATTGCTCAAAATCTATGACTTATTTAAAAGGTTGCGTTTTTAAAGCTGTTAACTACATGTATAATTGAAAGATACAGACAGCAGTATAACCAGTATTTATATGAAATTAACTTTGAGAAGATTACTTTTGCTACACTTGAAGACTTCTACATTATTGTACATATAATGAAAGAAATGGAAAATGACAAATGAAAAAGATATCCCTTTGAAAGAATCTTGATACTTGATAAATGTTAGTTGGAATGATTTGAGTATAATTGATAGATCGTGTGAAAGAAAAGCAAGAAGGAACTAGATGTATGTTGTGAATGGTAAGATAGTCATACGGAGAAGTGTAACCATACGCCAAGGGTCAAAGGATTCTCTGTCGTCCTTCACTTCTTCTGTAGGCTCAACTACAAAAATAAATTGTGCGTTAATTAAAACTACTGCCTTGCATGGGAGTATTAGTGATTACTTTCACCAGTAGAAAACTTCTCAATGCAATGCTTGATGAATATTAATCAACACTACAGATGTTTTTTTACAATTTTTGTAAAGTATTATGTCTTGAAACAAAATATTGCAATTGCTAATCACAGTTTATCTGACAAGGTATCTCGATCTCCCACTACACGTGTACAAGCAGTCCTAACCCATTTTTGTGAAATGAATATACAAGCGGGCACACGTTTTTAATTTTCATGGTCCTTAAAAGTTTGTTTATTGCAGGCCAGAAATTTGAAAAATACGACTATTTCATTTTTTGTAAGACAGTCTACTGGCCTAGAGAAAAGCTGTCCAGTTCAAACCGTAAGAAAAGCCAATTTACCCAGAAATTTACCAACACGTAAAGCAACTGATCTGTGCATCGAGTGTGTTCTTTTTATATTCGTTGGTAATTCTTATTATTTTTCTTTATGTTTTATACCTTCTGCTTCTCCTATACTGCTGTCGTTTATTGGCTGGTCCTCGGGTAAGAGCGGACGTTCTGCGGTCGGTTTGACGTATTCAGTGGGTGTAGTTGTAAGATGTTGTGGGAGGGTATAACGTACAGTGTTTACAGCTGGATTACGCTTTTCGCATTGCGATGCGTATTGCTCGTATGGTTCTACTGCCGATGAAGCTGACTTTACTGTAATATAAAATATTTGTAATTTAAGAAAAAGTATTAATCAAACACAAACAAGTTGTCCGACAGACCGACCTACCTATCGTTTGTCCGCAGTTTCGTTTCCGGTCTGTATCTTTTATCATAAATGTACCATTTGTGACAGAACTTCACAAAATGGTTATCCATATCCCGAGGGTATTTCGTGCACAAAAACAAGACACCTACTCTAAAGGTCTAATGTCACACTTATGCCTCAAAATCTATTACATGCAATTTCGTTTTCGGTCTGTATTTTACACATGCATAGACTTATTTTAGTGTAACTTTACACAGTTGTTACCTATGTGGTGAGGATGTGTCCTCACAGTCACCTACTCTCGTGGTCAAGGTCATGCTTAGGGCTCAAACCCTTTCGCTTTGTTTTATATACATGTAGCAATATTTCTTGTCCTCTCGGTAGTCCTACAATTATTGTCCGCACCATAAATAACTACTTTTGGTGTATTAACATTTGTAGTGAGTTAAAATCCTTCAAGGGGTTCAAGGGATATGGAGTGAACACGAAATATAGTCATATGACCTTTGATCTCGAATTGTGACCTTGACCTTGAACCAAGGTGGCTGTAACATGCGCTCTGCACATCCTCTCAATATGGTGAACATTTGAAGTGAGTTATTCTAAAATCCTTCAAGGGGCTCAAGAGGTATGGAGCAGACACGATTTGTGACGGACAGACAGACAAACGGTCGTACTCACTAGACAGACTTTGTGATGTTATCCCTTTGATCTTTCTTTGATCTTATTTCAACCCCACAATACAATTATTTAACGCTACAATACCATTTCTAACCCCTTAATGACGGAATGAACTGAAACAACTTCTTAATGCTAAGTTGTACTCAAACCCTAACCCCTTAACGTCTATTGGGCATGTACGGACAGATGGACAGACGTAAGGACGGACCGACAGACAGACAGTCATCTCGACCAAAAACAATATGTCTCTCCCGCAGTATATGGTGCTAAGCTAAACTTTATGTATCAATTGTAAGTAGGTATTGTCTGTACATTGCGTATGGTCAGTATTTGTGCGAGCTCTGTGAAACACTTTTTGAATGTAGGTATTGAAGGAGGTGTAATAATACATGTACTAAACTCTCGCTGGACAGACGTGCGACGTACCAAAGCCTCTTTATGAAGAATTCTGAATATTTGTCTAGAATGGACCTACAAATCATTAGGAGTTCTACTGCAAAATAGCCTTCCAGATAAGCTTTCTAATACAGGGATAAACGTGACAGAATATAACTAAAAATAAAGACGAATCCTAATACAAGCCAGACCCGTTTGTCTCTTGTTAATGTCATTTCAACTCTCACAAGGCGTAATCATCACTGATATATCCGACAAAAACAATGGACTAGAATGATAATGCCTACAATTTCCAACACATAATAGACTGTCTGAGAGTACTCCCTTGGCTACAAGTTTGAGGGCTAAAGTCAGCGTTAAAGTAGTATTGACTACCAGGAGTCGCAATTTCAGAACCAAACGACAACACTAAGTGACTGTCTACACACTTTTCTACTAACTCGCATAATCTTTTTATATCAAATATCTAATTAAAGAGGAATTCATATAGTTTAAAGCAAGGCCTTTATGTAATGAAATGCAGAAGGAATATATTCACTGCACACTTTGTGTACGGACTGCAGTATTACCAATAATTACGGCCCTACAACAATCTGCCCGACATGATACTTCCTAAATGTACTTTATCTAAAACATCGATATTTCCGTATCCCTATACTTCCGCATGTTACATTATGATAGTTTTTACGGTCTTGTTAAATACGTTTAATTGCAGGTCAATACGTTAATTTATTTATTAATAAAGCCATCATTGCTCAGGTAACTTAGTTTTCTATGGGGCTTCTTCGCATTATAAAATAAACCGTTTCTATTAACACCAAAATATATTTATTTTGTAATTGCCAGTCTTTCGTTTTTCAAAGCAAAAGTGAAGAATCTAATAAGACAGTATTGTCTTTCATTCCAATACTTTTCATCTTTGTACACTTTTGTATCTGTTGATCTGTATGTACAATTCTATATATTTCGGGATATATACTTTAAACTAAAGTAAAGGAAAATAGAAGAGGTTGAATTTACTGTAATGCATGTCTCGATATTCATAAACATGTTCTTAATAATTCTAAAATATTTACCATATATGTTTGTATTCAATAGCTTTTCCAATAATCCCTCCCTCCCAATAGTACCAAAAGCCTGCTCTAGGTGTACGAAAGAACAAAACAAGCTTTTTTGAGTTACTCATAATCTGAACTACGTTATACAGGACAAAGATATCATCTGAAATTGAATAAAACTTGACTGGCAGGTAAGTAAATTATTAGATTCAACATACTTTGTAATACGATTATCTAGAACTTCTGTAAATAATTTCCCAAAGCAACTCAAAGAAGTTATTGGGGTGTACGTTTCTGGCTTCAATACATCTCACTTTCCTGAAGCTTTTCTTCTATGCAAATAGTCAATCACCAAAGTGTCTATCCTCCGAGCGCTTAACTATATCTATCAAAGCTTCTATCTCCCGAGTTCTTAACTATACCTTTGTTTAGAACTTGGTAATGAATTATATACTGCCTTTAGCAACAGAAGAACACACCCCATTCTCTCCCATACATGATGTTATGTTCTGTTCTGTTCGTGATGTCGTGCTAGTGTAAATTTGGGAATAATATACTGCCTTTAGCAACTGAAGAACACATCCCATTCTTTACCATACATGATGATGTGATAGTGTAAACTTGGGAATATATATTTGACATAAAATAATGTGCAATATATTTTTTTTAAAAATCCGAAAAAGGAAGAAACTTAATTTGTCTTAATGTTGAATAATCTGACATCCGTGTTATTGTGACCTACTCCCTGTCTGTCCGTACGTCCGACTGGGTGTATATGTGGCTGAACACAAATGGCCCCAAAACAATTGTTTGCATTCCAAAGATTACTAGTATTTCGCGTTTTGGTTCTCAGAGGAGAGCCATCAAAGATTTCTTGTTATGTAATGCATAGGCAGAACCTATTGAATGGCATTTCAAGCAGCCAAATTGTCTCAACAGCGAGTGCTTACCAATCTGACTTTCTACTTGAAATTCGTAAAAACAATTCAAAATTTTCTAATACAATGTTATCAACATCGTCCAATTTATTTTCCTGCAAGTCGAAAATGACAAAATTATTCAGAAAGTAAACAAAATCTGGACATGGACTTGCTTTTGAGACCACATACATTCAAAGAATGCATTTTAAATGTTCTGTCAACTTTAATCTGTTGATTTTTTAAATTATTGGGACCCGGTCATTCCTGAACATGTTAGGTGGGTTATTACAGCTGTGACTCATACATGTATTTGTTACTTGAACACATTCCAATAAACCAGTATTACTAAGGAATACAATTGAACCACTACACTGATGGTCATTTAAAGTGTGGTCACTGTTACCGACATTTTGGCATGACTCTCACTGCCTGTCCTACATCTTAACACTATAATGTGCAATGGTCGTTTGGGGCACGTATGTTGTTTCACGCAGGCTAGTGTCTGTTGTTTCCGGGACCGTGCAATATAGATTGTGGGCACTCAGTATCCTGTAAGGTATAAGAAGGAATCATAAAACAAAGGAGTCAATGCGTTGTTTTCTCTCTTAATTAACAGACGCATTGGATGCTGAAGTGCAAACACCCATTCTTTTGTCATTTTTGACTCTACTTTTGCTTAGAAGTCGTTACAATGTTTTTCACTCATGTGATATGTATGTCTTAATGTATAATTTGTGCCAAAACCTGTTTCAATATTCTATATAATGTCGCATTGTAGTAATTTAACATGTTTCTTTTAGTTTTCCTATGTAGTTACTGCTAATCAGTTCATTTCTGATCTGATCTGAGATGATAATTGGTTTTTAGAATATTTTGTAATTGCGCATTTGTGCCTTTTTTTGGTATCAGAATCTTATTACTGAATTTCCTTTTGAAGTCACTGTTAGTTTTCTATTAGCAGTAATTACATAGTCTTACTTGTGTACAGACTGTATGTTTACAGGATATGCTGTGTACTACATGGTATATAACTCTTAATTAAATTCTTGTGATGTATTATACTATCTTTAATCATTCGTAGAATTACATTTATAATATAATTCATTGCACCAAATGTAGTATACTATTCTATTGTTATATGTATGGTGAGATTTAATATATGTTATAATGAACAACTGCTGGTCAGTTTTAAAATTTTATGTAAATTGTGATATATATAAATGAGTGGCAATGTACTTTTTTAAACTGATATTGTATGCATTGTATATTGTACTGTGATAAAATGTACATTGATTAGACTTTAATAAATAAATAAATATAATGGAATATATCATTTCACATTCGAAATGCGATCATATCAAAACCACATTACTGTTAAAAAATAAAAGGATAAACTATTCTCTTGCAAAATTCTAATAACACACAGTGTGTCTATAAACGTGAAGGAAAAAAGTTATGCTCTTTCATTAGCGGATAAAAATGAAAAAAATTCCGACGAACTTTTTTGCCTTTGCCCTGTCATTAAGAGATGTTTACTTTTTCAACAGAAATAAAACTATAGTACACATTCATGTATTTGCAATAATTGTTTTTTGGGGATTACATATCAGTCATTAGTCTATTCAAGAAATTTAAGTAAACTTAAATGTATTATGCTAATAATCTTCAGAAAAAGCTAAAACTGTTCGTCTGACATTGATGCACGTTAGATTGTCACAATTATTACATATTTGGAAAACGTATTTTTTTTCTGAAGATATGCAATTATAAAGGGGCTGATTTTTGCCATGTCGCGTTTTCGTTTGACGGGGCGAAAATACAATGGCGAAAATATCACAAATTACTGATTTGTCGCATTGGCGGACAAACTTAGTTTCGCATTTTCGCCCGCCACGGCGACACATCAGTTATTTGTTGCATTTTATAAATAGCATTTTTGCCCCGCCATGCGAAAATGAGACGTAGCATAAATTGTAGAAGTTGTATACTAATTTCAAATGTCGTCTGTCTCAACAAGTTAAAACTTCATACCAGAAACAATAGCCAGACGTTCTCCTATAAAAGGTATTCCCAGATACGCGCTTTTATTGCACAAGAAGTGTTTTCTTCAATATATTGTGTCTTCTTTCGATTTTTAACACAGAAAGATATTTGATTCTGTCCTAAACAGTAAAAAGTCGTGTCTCAAACGGTTAAATCAAAAAGTGGACTAATACAAAAACTTAACCGAGATTCTAAGTCGATAAAGGGCCTTTTTTGATTTTTGAGTTACCTTCTCTTACCTACATATTAGGATCATGATGCAAACAAGTATTCAGCATTATCTCAAAATGTAAAAATCTAAGTAAAAAAAGTGCGATAATTCTGACAAAAAACCTTTACAAAGTTATGTTATTTTGTCTTGTGATGGTTAATAAGTATTGTTAGTTTCAAAGCAATTTCTGTTATGGTTTTGAAAAAAAGTGGTGTGGTACGGAACACTTAACCAAATTCAGTGTAGTTTCTAAGTCGAAAATGGGCTATAATTCTGACAAAATCCTTCACAGAGTTATGTTTTTGTCTGTTAATGGAGGTAAATAAGTGTTTATTCGCGTGTGTCAAACAGTTTAAATATAATTGTGTGTTATTATTACTACAACGCCTATTTCTGCGGCTTACTTTGAATTACATATACTACTTGGAAATCCTTAAGTCTAATTAGAAACCATTTAAAAAATGTATGGCAATCTTCTCTGATACCAAACCCAACATTACCTCTTACTAGAAACGTGACTGCCCAGACCAGGTTAATTTAAAAGGCATGATTTTGACAAACTTAGTAGAAGATATCAACTATCTAAGTTCTGTGGTTCTTGATTTTTTTTTAATGTTTCCACTGTTACAGTAGTTCTGGCGATAATGTTGTTTTGCCAACTTGAAACAAATTGTAGAGATCTTTATGCTAGCATGTTTCTAATAATTTAATCAAGTTACTTATTCGAAAAAATCATTTTGAAGCAATTGTGCACGAAGACGGGTGGAAGACTGACATACTATGATACTTAAAGCTTACTATGGGTACGACGTACTAAGCTGAGCTTAGAATTAGTCATTGAACCTAAGCGACTGTCTTTGCTTATTTCCTATAGTTTCTAGTCACAAGGAGGGACACAATATAACATTTGGATCTTCGTGTAAGGCAGTTTGAATAGGATCTGCAACTGAAGCAAAATATGTCCGTTGTAGTGTCATCTTTCTCACATATGTACAGAGAACCCCAAATTGTTTGAATATCAAAATAAACTGTACGTATCCGTGGTACACATGTATATCGCCGTTCGTCCTGAATTCGCCATTGTCCAGTTTTTGCCATAACATATTTTCTGAAATCAACTTACCCCCCGAACGTGCTATGACGTCATAGCTTCTTATGTTATTAAACAGTACTACGTAATTTTACTGGTATCTATAATTAAAAGTTCTCCTGAGAAATACAGCGTAGCTGAACCATGTGTTCTGTATTTTTTCTGATCTGAATTGCAACAAAAAAGAGTAAATTAACAAAAAAATATCACATAAACAAACTTCTAGATATGTTTAAATTATTATTTAAGTTATTTAATTTTACAGTTTTGACGTAGTTAAGAAAATCGTTTTGGAACACTTGGATTAAATGTACTGTAGTTTGTGTAACCACGTGACGAAGTCAAGACATAATTTCAACATGGCAGCCTTCATTGTTGGTTTCCGTTAAAAGTAAACAGATTTACGAATCAGCATTTTGTCAAGCTTCTATTGATAAATGTACTATAATTGAGCAAATGGTAGTTTGATAGAAAAAATGCATATGTTATTGCACCATCCTTATAATACTTCTGTAACAGCTGTATGGATTTTGTGCGTTATTATGGCGAAAACTGGTCGGACTACGCTGCATGTACATTAAGTTATGCAAAATGAAAAGGTAACAATATCCTATACTGTTTTTCGTTTTTAAAGAAAATGGGACCTATCTCACTCGCATCGGCGTCACATTTGTTACGTCTACCGTACCATCCCACTTTTTCAAAACCATAAAGGATATTGCTCTGACACTTAAACACTTAATTACCTCCATTAACAGACAAAAACATAACTCTGTGAAGGATTTTGTCAGAATTATAGCCCATTTTCGACTTAGAAACTACACTGAATTTGGTTAAGTGTTCCGTACCACACCACTATTTTTCAAAACCATAACAGAAATTGCTTTGAAACTAACAATACTTATTAACCATCACAAGACAAAATAACATAACTTTGTAAAGGTTTTTTGTCAGAATTATCTTTTTTTACTTAGATTTTTACATTTTGAGATAATGCTGAATACTTGTTTGCATCCATGATCCTAATATGTAGGTAAGAGAAGGTAACTCAAAAATCAAAAAAGGCCCTTTATCGACTTAGAATCTCGGTTAAGATTTTGTATTAGTCCACTTTTTGATTTAACCGTTTGAGATACTACTTTGAAAGTTGAAATGCTTGTTTATCATCATGACCCTTATGTAAGCTAGGGAAGGTAACTTTGACAAGGATTTGTTTTGAATTGTGACCCTTTTCGACATAAAGCTACATGTCTAACCTCTAGTCCTTGTGCTTTCATATTAGAATATTAAAAAAAATATCCGGTATAATAAGGTGACCCTGGGGCGTTCAATTTTGACTCGGGGCCATAACTTGACCAAGCGTCATGGAGGTCAACAAGGCAATGCTACATGGTGAATATCAAAGTTCTATGCCTTGTGGTTTCAGAAAAGACAGTTTTAAAGGTTTTCGTATATAAGCCTATTTTACATCAAACGACCTCTCGCTCGTAGTTTGACCAAGGGGTCACGATTGAAACACTCTTGGAAGAGGCAAGACTACATGCTAAATATCTAAGCTATAAAGCGTGGGGTTTCAGAGTAGAAGGTTTTTGTTTTAGTTTTCACAACTTAAATGACCCCCGGGCGGAGTCAATTTTGCCCCGAGGGTCATAATTTGAACACTCTTGATAGAGGTCCACAAGGCAATGCTATATGCCAAAAATTTAACATTGATGCCTAGTGGTTCCAGAAAAGATTTTAAAACTTTTTCGTATATAAGCCTCTTTTCCTATATAAGTCTATGTCAAACCAAGTGACTGTGTGCTGGGTAAGCTAAAATGTTTCATTGATGTGAATTTGTAAGGAACATTTTATATTCTATCAATATGCTTTTTATTATTTCCGCTAAGTACAGTTCTATTGAAATATAACTCAGTGCGAAAAACCTTGAAAACTTCTACCAGCAACGTGTTCACTAATCACAAAATCGATGGCTGTTATCTAGTGACTAGATTATCAGACTTAGGGAAATGAATTGTAGCTTTACGTGTCAGAAAGTTGTGCTGAAAATGTTGACAAGTCCAAGTTAGTGTAAGCAGGCTCTTGAAAGCACTGCTACATGTTCACAACGACATAGGTATTGTAGTGATAAACATTAACACTTATTTGTTCGGTAGGAAATATGAAATAACTTTGCTTCGGCAGTACACAGAAGCATATCAGTACAGATATGTGTATGCACTGCATTTAAGTTTTTATCAGTATCCAACACTTCAATATCCGCGGTGATCATATTATATTCGCGTGTGTCAAACAGTTTAAATATAATTGTGTGTTATTATTACTACAACGCCTATTTCTGCGGCTTACTTTGAATTACATATACTACTTGAAAATCCTTAAGTCTAATTAGAAACCATTTAAAAAATGTATGGCAATCTTCTCTGATACCAAACCCAACATTACCTCTTACTAGAAACGTGACTGCCCAGACCAGGTTAATTTAAAAGTCATGATTTTGACAAACTTAGTAGAAGATATCAACTAATCTAAGTTCTGTGGTTCTTGAATTTTTTTTAAATGTTTCCACTGTTACAGTAGTTCTGGCGATAATGTTGTTTTGCCAACTTGAAACAAATTGTAGAGATCTTTATGCTAGCATGTTTCTAATAATTTAATCAAGTTACTTATTCGAAAAAATCATTTTGAAGCAATTGTGCACGAAGACGGGTGGAAGACTGACATACTATGATACTTAAAGCTTACTATGGGTACGACGTACTAAGCTGAGCTTAGAATTAGTCACTGAACCTAAGCGACTGTCTTTGCTTATTTCCTATAGTTTCTAGTCACAAGGAGGGACACAATATAACATTTGGATCTTCGTGTAAGGCAGTTTGAATAGAAGAAGTTTGTTATCAAAGAACAGCTATAATTTTTTTTCCCTGCAGGACAAGTTACATTAACTTATAAGTTAAAGTTTGTGCAAGGAAGTTTGGAATATAGAGCAATATAATTCTGTCGATAGAAGGAAATGTAAGAGTTATGTTAGACGATCCTGTCATTATCAAACTAGAATAATTCTGGTAGAGTAAACTGGACACTTGTACATTGATTGAAAAATTATTACGTGAGCCTAAACGAAATGTTTCTGTTTGAGAAAACACACCGATAAATACAGTAAAGTTTTGTGTTTGCAACATTCACAATACCGCTATTTATCTTTTGACAGTCAAATTTTCAGAATCTAACAGCATCACTTAGTTGATTGCCTACACATTTTATTTCTGCTTAGTTGCGAAAGGAAATTGTGAACTTTCTAGGTAAATATCTAATAAGACATAGAGTGATTTATGTAACATTCAGGGATGGTATAAATAAATTACTACGTAATACTTGGAGCATATTTATAGCTAAACTACAAATCACCACGTGTGAACCCTTAAATAAATATATTTAATAATGAAATCAACTTAAAAGTAATCTGCAAATGCATGTGCTCCATAAATGTTGATTTAGTTGGAATCTTCTGTTTTGGTTTATACTAATTATTTTTTTCTCGATTGTGAAGAAAGCTTGAAGCTTTTCGAGTCACTGTCAAGTCAGCTTCCTTGAAAAACAAGTACTTTTGTCATTTGAGGAGTTACGGTCGTGACCCCAGTTGCGCTCGAATCCGGAATCTCCGGGGTGAACAGCAGATACCTTAATCTCTACACCACCGCTCCGTTTTGAAATGGGTGCTTTTCGTAAAAGAAATGTTTCGAACAAAGTTTGCTGTAAATTCAAGACCTTAATCTTTCTCAAGAAGTTAATTTTTTCTGAATGAAGTAGTAAATTTGAAGCGATTGATATTTCTAGCATTATTTGAATTATTTCAGTCAGTATGACGTAAGAGTCTATAGGTATTTATTTTTCTTAACTAGCAAATGTCTTGATATTCCTATATAAACACCCGTTAAATGAAATTCGCTGCTTTCTCATCTTTTGACACTACATTGGTTATAAGTCATACATGACTGTTTTGAGACATGACTGGAACATGATTTTACATAATTTGATTAGAAAATCATGTGATATGAATGTATTTACTTAAATAGCGAACTTTTGAGGCATTGGCAATATTGCCCATGTCAAACTTTGGGGAAGCAGACACTCATTTAGATTGAAGCATTATGCTAAAGCTTTGTCTTTCCCAATCTTGACAAATATTAAAGAAAATTTAGGCCAAGTGCTCCCAGAAAAAGTATGAATTACAAATACATATTTCTTGTCTTAAATATAACCATTTCAACGTATATTATTTATGTTTGAAAAACAAGTACATTCACCTAATACTGGCTGAATCAGTTATAGATTAAATCAAAGAAAGATGACGCTATTTTTTTTAACCACTCTCCGCGGAAAAAGGAATCATTGACTTGATAAATATTTGGACAAGTTTGAAAAAACAATATTAGAAGAGGACCATGTTGACCCTTTATCGCTCACCTGGATACTTTTGGCAATTATACACTGAAAAAAAACCAGAAAAATATGTCAAAAGAGCAGATTTGTAGAGACAATATTCATGTGAGAAGACAACTAGACAATGTTCCATTCCAAATATCTAAGCTGTTGAATTTGTAGAAGATTCTTAAAAAAATTCATATGTTAGTCTATGTAAGAGAATCACGTCTGGCGTGTGACCAATTTTGATCCGAGTGGCATTTATTTGAAGAATCGCGGTAAAAGATTACATATTAAACATATTACGTCTACGTATTACGGTTTTGGACAAAAGATTTTTTAAAGTTCCTTATATAGGTTCCTTGGGCAGGGCCAAATATGACACAAAGGGTTAGCTTTGAACTAACTTGAAAGAAGACCACCACACAATGTTAAATAAAATTATCGTAGCTCTCTTAGTTTTACTATACATGTCCCCCTCAGACAGGGCCAATTTTGACTCAATGCATATTATATGAACCAGTTTGGACCACCCGGCAATAAAACAATGACTATCTAAACTCCGAGCCCCGTGTTTATAGAGAAGTATTTCTTTATAAAAATATATAAAGTGAACCCTGAGGTAGGGCAAATTATGACCCCGGGATATGTTTTAACAAACTTGATAAAGGATCACCACACAATGCTACACTACAAATTCAATGCCTTACGGTTTCTGACAAAAATACCTATGTAAGACAATGTTGACCCCGTAATTTGAACAAACTTGATAAATGTACAATAGACAGTGTAGAAAACCAAATATCTTAGGTGTGAGCCTTGCAGGTTTGGAGAAGAATATTTTAAAATATTTTCCTATTTGTTTCTATTGAACAACTTTGGTAGAGCGGCATGCAAGAAACATCCCTGCCAAGTTTTGTTAACATTATCCAAGTGTTTTCAGAGGAGATGTCATTTGCAGGAAATGGCTGACGCTATTTTTAAGATAAATGATATTGGTGTTAAAAGATTTCTTTTTTCACTGAATCTGAACAAGTTATTGTACGAATCAGCAAAATATACTCAAAATCCTGTTTTTACTGTAAACATGGCTGTCATAGTATTGTATTCTATGAGGTTCTGAATTTATTGGCATTTACCTTTGAGCTTATGTGAGACCAGGCAACATTATAGAAGTGTTGACTTAAAGGAAAGTACTTTTTGTCCTTATCCTGTATAATGGCCCGTTCATCTTACTTTTTGGCAGCAAAGGGAGTGGAGTCGGTAAGAAATAAGTGGGCAGATACTCACTAATAAAGACATACATATGATGGATGAATGCCAGTCAAGTCTTCCAATTGTGTCCAATGTATCTTCAAATTATCAATAAAAAAATCACGAAGATTCATGACTGAGGAAACTGAGGAAACCGTACTCTACTCTTAATCTTACTGACAAGTGCAAGACAATTATGCACGCCTTGATACATGATAACTTAAATCCTTTGACGGTTAATTTTGTCCTTTTTGAAATTAGAACATTTTGTGAGAAAGCTGTATGCAGTAAAGTGAAAATGGCGTATGGTGAATCTATCACTGTCGAAGGCAATGAGTTTTTAAGCTTTTCATTGTTATTCACACAGGTTTTAAATATTACATATTCACTATTTTCCTTCCAGTAGATATAAATACATGTATGATTATCTATTTCATATCTGAAAATTTTATTAATTTTGCAAAGATTTGATATTCCGCTACTGGCTTTCAAAATTGTCACGGTTAGAATTTCTTTGCATAACAGATAGATGTAAAATGCCACTAAATATAGAAATAAAAAAACAATTATGCATTTCATGCACTAACAAGTTCAAGCGTTAATCCCTCAATATTTGCCTATTACACACATTTCTTTCAGGAAAAAATAGTCGAGGATAGTAAAACTGCTACGATGTCTGGTAAATAATACAATGTATATACACATTATAGGCTATAGGAAGTTGTATACGAATTTCAAATGTCGTCTGTCTCAACAAATTAAAACTACATACCAGAAAAATTTGCAACTTGGGAATAACCAGACATTCTCCTATAATTGGTCTTCCAAGATAGGCGTCTAAAATGCACGAGAAAAGACTCGTTCTATACATTGTGTCTGTTTTAGTTTCTCAGCACAAACGAATATTAAGTATATTCTCAGAAAGTACAAGTTCGTGTCGCATCAATAAAACGACTAAATAAAAGCCTGAGACAGAACGACATTAACATCTTGGCCGTCGCACTTTTGTCTTCAAGTTGAACAAAGAGCAAAGTTGAAAGCAATTACATGCATGTCCTGCAACTGATAAAATGTTTAAGGTTTTAAAATGAAAGAAGGTGCAGCTGTTGAACAATTTCTTAGTTTAGTCTTTACATATACCTTTTATGGTATTCGTACGACCATGTGTATCAGGTAAACTGCTTTGTAGCCTGTAATAAGTATCATTAATTTTGCGAAATTGTTAATAACCCATATTTATAATTATTCTAAAACGAGCTGATATTTTGGTACAGTAACTAAAATATGTGTATGTAAGTCAACAGTACCTTCATAATCATTTTAATTCATATAAATATGTAACGAGCAGTGTGCTGGTGGCTTAACACTAAATATAAGCCTGCCTTTTCGTTTTTGTATCTGTGATATTTATCTAAATCTGATTTGGAACTCATTCATTTGCCCCACACAGAGCAATTCGTAACAAAACTGTCAAACTTTGGTGCAGTGCAGTAATACGTAATAGACCTGACCAGGGCACTCGCATTCGCACTCGTACATGTAAACGTACAACGTAAAAACTTCCTAATTTCGAGGATGAACTCAAAAGATTCTAGTATCACATGAAATCTTGGTTACGTTCATTATAAAAAAGTCTTTATCATTATAATTACCATTCACTATTATCCTAACAATTATCATTACCATCGTGTACGATAGAACTAATACAAATTGAGCATCGACAACATCATAATAATCATCACGAAGAGATTCATCCTTACAATTAAATGCATCAATAATCAGTTTTATCTAAATCGTCGTTTTCATGATAGTCATTGCCCATCAGCATCATTGGTGCCATCATAAAAATAAAACAAGTAACGCCGCCAAAAAAATCACCCAGTAACCTTGACCAAAAGTAGCCAGTGATATAAAAAAAAAAAAAAATTAAAAAAAACAATGACACCCCCCCCCCTCACCCCGCCAAAAAAAAAAAGATTAAAATAAATAAAAATATTCTAATTTTAGTCATAGTGACCTTGACCCCCTCTCAAAATATTTTTATATATTTATTCAGAATAAGTTGAGCTATTTTTTTATCTTTAGAAACAGTGGCATTGACACATATATGTATTTCTTGAACAATTTTAGAATTTAATAACAATATTTTTAGCAATACAAATACAGAGTACGTTTACATTTACATGTATCCCGGTGGCATCAGTTTCGGACGGTGTAGCATTAAATACCTGAATCGCTAATGAAATAAATAAAAACTGAATAAAATCTAACCTAGTTATAAAAGTCCATTCCTTCTCTAAACAATTTGCAGTAATTGCATTCTTTCAAATCATTTTATTCTCTCAAAACACAGTTCAACATGGCGTAACACACTTTCCTGTTATTTGCGTATGACGTCATCAGTTTCGGACGATGTACAGGTGAGGCACATAAAAACAGTTCCAACACGTTTTAACAGTACGTCGAATACAACTACACAAACATGAAACATGTTTTTCCCTTTTACCATTCCTAATAAAAATAATGAAACTGTTATAGTTATTTGTGATTGATAAATTGTTTATTCCGCTTGAATTTTGAGACTAAGGCACTAAAAGTGTCCCCTCTCCTAAGACCTCTCACTGGGGAGCAACATTTTAAGTAAACCCATCTAAAACAGACACCACAGTACCCCAAAGTAACAATAGTAAGACTGAGAAAGTATCTTTGCTGTTCAGGAGTGTGTCTGTTGCATACAGCCCTGTACTTTCGTTTATCTCTAGGTCGAACCTGAAATGACCATGTAAGGGCTGAACCTCATTTGCATGACATAAATTTTGCAAACGCACTGTACTAGAGACAGGATATTACGTCATTCCTAATCTATATTAAGGAATTTTACTGTCGACAAAGTTTGACGGACAAAAACTTGTTGGAAAAGTATTTTTTAGGGGATGAATTATAAGGAATAAAAAGGGATAGTAAAAATGAGTGAAATGGAGGTAAGATTAAATCAGTGTCTTGTATTATACATGTCTTATTTCCATTTTGTTTACAAATGTGCCAAACGACAAGACTCCTCCTTCTTGTCCAACTGCGCACAAGCCACGCGTGAAATCTCATCTCGCAAGGTTAAACGGTATGATTAAAAGAAATCGTCCGAAACCGAAGTACGTCCGAAACTGATGCCGCAGGGATACGTTTACAATTACGCTGGTCAGGTCTAGTTGGAATAGTGTGCATAACGTTCTGCAACGCATTTTGATGAAACACTAAATATTATTACTATATAATAACTTAAAAACAGAATCGCGATAGAAAAAAAAAACAGAATGAACAGCAAGTCCCACATGATAACTTAAAATGGGAAATGATTAATATTTTCTGAGTTTACACAACAAAATCTCGTACGAAACTACTGATGTATAAGACAGAAAATTAGAAAGAACTAAAATGCATCGGAGAAGACACAAAAGTTATTTTCCCCTCTTTTCTATTATTATTTTTTAAACAAAATACAGTCTTTTCGAAGTGTGCTTAGTGTGACTTAATACATATTAATGAAGGGAGTTGAAATCATATATTGTAGCTGTATGCAAATGATAGTATATTTCATATAATTATTTATGATGATGAAATAAATGATAAAACATATATTCTAACACTATTGAAAATTTCTCCTATATAGGCAAAGAAGGATTTGAGCGTGATACGCCTACCAAGTATATCACACTAGGCGTCCGGAACAATTTTTGACTGCTGAAATTCCCTCCCGCGTAATTTTCACACAACATCTATGAGTGTGCATGCGCTAATACGCTTGGATTTGTATTGTTGTGAATGAATTCACGTGATATGAAACAAATCGTAGTAAAACTTTCTACACTTCCGGTATCGCCAGCAATATCAGCAACAACAAAAATAAGACAAATAGAGTTTTATTTGAGGAGTAAAAAACAACGGCGAAAATGTCATGAAATGCAAGGAATGCACGGAATACTACAAGTTCAAGGCAGCGACTTCGTGTAAGCGCATTAAATATTACCCCTTCGACCATATTTTTGTTTTAATTTACGTGTTAGAATGGAAATAGATTTTACTTTTGAGTGATATACCGGTTAGTATATCACTGTGTGTCGTCGAGATGCTTCTTAATTAATCACTCAGACCTTTGGCCTTCGTGATTAGATTACTACGCATCTACACTCCACACAGTGATATACTAACCGATATATCACTCAAATGTGAAATCTATTTCCTAAATCACGGTGTGTTTTGTTTTCCGTTAGTCAACCACGTGTATATGGTCTCACTCTCCGTAAAACAGGGGTCATGTTCTTGACCTAACCACTAGGAGCTGTATACTCTGCTATTTGAAGAATGACATGAATTAATCTTGATATAACGCTATCCAGTAGTTGATGTATAAATAGCAAATGGAACTGGATAGCAAAAATATGCATTAAAGTGATATTATTCTTTTCTCCAAGAAACAAATATCATATTGGTATACTGGTATACAAAACACTTCATAGTGTATCCCCATTGTACATGAAAGATATATGAGCAACATGTGCTAGTAAAACAAATTATAAAGCTCAGATCTTCAAGCTCAACCTTTTGTTGATAATGATAATATACGATTTTCCAAGGGTAGCCGTCGTGGCGAAATGGTAGCGCGTTCGCCTCAAGATCGAAGGGCCCCAGGTTCGATCATGTCCGAAGTGTCCTTAGGCAAGACACAAATAATTCCACATTGCCTCTCTCTCTTTGATTGATTCCATCTGGAATGAGTCTCGAGAGCGATTAATATAAGTTGTAAGAACTTGTTTCGCAATCGAGAATAAATAAATTAGTATAAATTAAGGGCACTTTTCAATACTTGCAGCACACGCGTGGAACAGTTCACAATTTGAAATACGTAGTGTTGATAACATTTCGTTTTAAACTGAAGACAAATCTCCTTAGTAGCAGCCCTTAACAGGATTTGCTCCATTCTAGTTTATATCAATTGCCATTACTACTGAACTTTAAATCACTGATGTTTTATGGAACATATGGTTACTATACTGCTCAATGCTGATAAGCTTTTATTTTATTCTATTTCATTTCATTACTGTCTGATGTATGTTTGTGTAAAAGCCTGTTCATTTGTATAAATGCTGTTATTGTCTCTGAAGTCCTCGAGGAAGATAGGTCACAACCTATTCGAGTCACCTGCATCAAGAATATTATCATTATTATTATTATTGTTATTATTACTCTCCCATAAGCACAGCAAGGTCCTAATTCTTTGACTTTCATGATAATTTATATACGTACTCTACATGTTGTATATACCATTTTGTGCAAAATGGAAAGGTAACAAATATCCAATACTCTTTTTATATATGTTTCGTGAGTAGATATTTTTCTGTTCAATCAATTAAGATTGGAAAGCAAAGTAACATAGTAAAGCAAAATCTCCAGAGCCTGTAAAGTACAGTACATATGTATTCTTAAACTAGATAAAGGTAAATATCATGAAAAATAGATTTTAATAAAATATGACTCAAATATGATTTTCATAATGAAATTTGATTTGCGGAATGAAATAGGAAAACAGATATTTCAAAGCCATTTTAACGAACTTCTAGTGATATATATACTTAAGGACAAAAGTTCTGTCCGGTATAATTAAAGAAATACAAAAACTGAAAATGGATATTTTGTTCATAATTAGAAAAGCATAAGAATATCATCATTTTCGAGTCAATTAACACATTTCTAATGTTCGTGACGTCGAATAGAATGTTCGTAGGCGTTTAACGCACGTGCAACATGTGTTGTATGCTCACTGTCCTCCAGCCGACATAAAACGCGTAAATTTTTCTATCTTGAAAGCTTCGTGATAACAACATATGTTGAGTATTGGCCAAATTTTAACTTCTTTCAATGGGACTATCGTTTGGTAACAAAAATCACTTGAAATTTCTGTGATTATAAGCTTCATGTACAAAATATTTAGATAAATGTGAAATTCATGGTTTATGCCGTCACGGTTGATTGAATGCTTTTGTATAGAATTCTTTACACCTTGTAATGTAGCAAGTAGTCTCAAAACATAAATTTGCAAATAAAAAATTAAAAGCAATGTACAATTAAAATTTAATTAAACAATTTTGAACCGGACAGAACTTTTGTCCTTAAGTATACAAGTCACGTGTCTGAATTCATATATTGATGTAGAGTTGATCGATACAAACCAAAGAATGGCGGAACCACCGTAAGTTTATAGCACAATCGCGAACATCTTCTAATGCCTTGCATAAAATCGACTCGTATTGTAGTAACATCAATGAAACATCTTCGAAGTTAAATTCTAACAATTTCTTTCACATGTTCTACTACTTTTGTCTTATTTTACAGGTTGTTTATTACAGAAGACTTTTTATTGTTGTGAATTCGTAAGGAACACTTTTCAACAAGTAGAAAATGCAATTATATCTGAAAATGTCCAACTGAAAATGGTACTTACCGTGTTATACTATTTCGGTCTTATACGAGTCACTTGTTTTCGTATACACTGCTTGTAAATATACTGATCACAAAATCGATGGTAGTTATTCAGTGACTGGATTTTCAGGCTTACGGAAATAAACTGCATATTTATGTGTTTCAGTCTGCAAGTTGCGCGAAGAAATGTTCACAAGTCGAGTTCAGTGTAAGCAGGCTCTGGCAAGCGCTGTTATAATTTCATCATAGTAGTAAGCATAAAAAATTCACCACATAGTCTCTCTTCTTTTGAGTAAAACAAACTAATTGCTTAAGATTCTACATTTTAATCTGATCAAGAAATCAGTGTGTCTGAAATACTAATGTCGGTGAATGGCAAAGATTTAAATTACAAATTAGTTAAAATCAGGCTGTTTTTCATTAGATTCATCTCCAGTGTCTACGATGATCGATATCTGATATATACGCGTCTGTAAAACAATTCAAATTTAATTGTATCTTATCATTAGTACAGAAACTACTTCTGCGACTATATTTGCATCATTGTTTACTTCTCTAAAGTACATCAAAACGAGATCATTTTCTCAGTGTTTGTAAATAAAACAAAACTTTTATCAGTAAATAGCAAATCAAAATTATGTTGACTCTCTAAGTAAAAAATACAAAAATGTAATCATAAAAAGTAACATGATAATATTAATAATGATAACACAAATAATAATAATAAAAATAGTAATAAAGAAGGAGTTGCGATATTACTAAACCGTACGTTTTCCAGAAAAATTATTTGATTTAAAGAAATAATGAATGGACGACTTATAGCCATAGAACTAAACGAAAGACAATTTACTATTTTTAATATGTATGGACCAAATAAAGATAGTTGTGAAATATTTAAACTATTAAACGACGAAATAGCCAAGAATACAGATAAAAATATTATAATTGGAGGGGACTATAATACAATAATAGATATAAATAAAGATAAAAAGCACGGAAGAACAGACACTCACAAAAAATGTAGAAAAATTTTAAAGGAAATTTTAACGAAAGTGACTCGATAAGCAAACTGGCTTATCTTACCCGAGGCCTTCGAACATATACATATTCAAACATGCAAAATTATACATGTTAAACATCGTTACAATATATATAAGAAAGAAACATGATCAAGTTTACCCGACTTAAATATGTACTGTATAATAATATGAAGTTTGTTATTTGTTGCTGAGTAGATCGTTCCTGTATTTTGTACGGTAGATATATAAGCTCTTAGCTGTAATTATTTATATGTATATGCTATAATTGTCTCATATATTGTGGCTCAAATTTACTATATGGTAACTTATTTGTTTGACACCATTGGACACTATGGCTTAGTTTCAAATAACTCCTATAAGTGGTTACTGAAGTATGTGCATGATAGTACCTTTCAATGCAAAACTTTAACCAAATTTTATTTGTGAAAAATGGGCATTATTTGAATTAAATTCATACAAGAGTTATCTACAGTAACTTGACAGTCTGACATCCCTAAAGACATTAATGCGGTTTCAAATCAATATCATTAGCTGTTACTGAGATCTTTGCATGAAAGTACCTTGCACGAAAACGTTAGCTAAAATTTCAAAGTCAAACAAGAGGCATCATCTGAATTAAATTTATTCAAGAGTTATCTAACTTTACAGTCTGACATACCTGAAGAAATAAATCAAGTTTCATGTCAATGTCATTAGTGGCTACTGAGATATGTGCATAATAATATTTTGCACGCAAAACTTAAACACAATTTTTCAAATCAAGAGGCATATTTTGAATTAAATTCATACAACATTTATCTAACTTGACAGTCTCACGCCCCATAAGGCGTAAATCAAGTTTCGTGTCAATATCATAAGCGGTTAGTGAGGTATGTGCAGGACAGTATTTTCTAAGTCAAACAAAGGGCACACTTTGAATTAAATTCATATAAGATTTTCTAACTTGACATTCTGAAAACCCTAAATACATTAATTTACATGTTGTTATTGAGAAATGTTCATGATAGTACCCTGAATGCAAAACTTTAACCAAACAAGTCAAAATGTATGCATAATTTGAATTAAATTCATACAAGAGTTATCTTATTTGAAAGTCTAATGAAGTCATAAGTGGTTACTGAGATATGTCCATGAAAGTACCTTGCATGCAAAACTTTGACCTAAGCTGCATCGCCGACACAGACGCCGACGCCGACACACAAGTGACTGTAAAAGCCTTCCTTACTCTTCGAATAGCCGAGCTAAAAATTAGCATGCTACTAAACATGATGTCAGAACAATCATCATTATTTTGTATTACGGAAATATCTCGGGTGCAATGAAATTCTATAATTCTCAGTTTTATTAGACTACATTCTTTATTTTACTGCTGATCTTACCACATGTCCTTTTTCATGGAAACAGCTTCTGATCATACCCTTTTATTGATCTAATGGAACTTTCATTATTAATATATGTGAGACGTTAAGAGAAAACGCGCCATTCTGGTATCCATAAGATTTTACATAGTATTTTTTGTGTAAGTTACAGTCATAAAGAACCTTACTGTTGTAAGTTGAATGAAATCAGTACTAGTAGTTTCAGATAACAATCATTCTTAGGTTTCTATACAGAATAGCAATACACCCAAAGGACTCATTTCTAAAAGAATCCATTATTTTTAACAATTGTTAGAAACAACAAAGTTGATTACTTGTGCCAAACATAATCTAATTCTGACAAGCATGTTCAGAAAAAAAGCGTTTTTGAATATCTGGCCCTCATTCAGCATCGGATGGGGATTGGGCCATGGATGTTAGGGTTGGATATAAGAGTCATAATGTAATTATTTGAGCCAATTACAATTACATTTTGATAGCCGGTAGTAAAGAAACATAAAGTTTCTATATTGAAAACAATGTACGGACAATAACTCCAGAGATATTAAGACAATCTTGATGAAAGTTGCGCGGTATTATGATATTATATACTTACTTCAAATGTCATGGAATTCTATCCAATGGTTCCTTAGGAATGAACCCGGACAGAAAGACAACGTCATAACAATATTCCTCCGCTTTTGCGGGGGTTAAAAGCAGGAGAATAGTCAAAATAATCTTTACTCCCTGTGGGATAATTCATATGAACTTATAGATTAAAATTGCGCAAAGAGTTTTAGCATAAGAGCTGTACTTGTTTATGGGCAGCAGGATATTTAATTGTGATGTAAAATGTGACCATGTCAAGGTCAATACTGGACATATGAATATTTACTGAAAATTATCGTGTAAGCTTGATTTAATCACAAACGAAATTTCTTGTCTCAGAAAACAACCCGACAAAATAGATATTAGAAATAGTTACGTTTGTATATACAAGTACTTGTTTCGTATTTTCTTTTACATTCGAGCACATGATTGTACGGTCAAATATATGGGAGGCTTCTAGTCGAACAAGTTCTAACATATTAGGGGACTTATTCGTAACTATATCGTGTTAATATCGGTACTTTAATAAGGAAAAACATGCTAAGGTGTCCAATAATTTCGGTCGTTTTTTCAAATTTTGCGTCCTAATTTCGGAAATGTGTGGGTTGTTTCTGACCTCGCACATAATCCTTTGGCGATTTTCATATCAATTATGACTGCTCTTTGCATACTGTTCAATTTTAAAACAGTACTTCAAGACCAGGGTTTTATGTAATTAGTTGAAACTATGTTGCGAATACATTTACAGTAAATTGATGTCTATTGAGAGATGCTAGCTTTTATTGCTTTAGTTGTTTCCGCTACCGCAGTGATTCGTTTTAACTAAACAGTGCAAATCAATAAAATATATCTCACTTACTCGTAAATTTTCACGTATCAGCTCTTACATAACGACTTTTTCCGTACTCGCATTTATCAAGAATTTTTGACATAACAACGGCCAAGTTGCGTGCTATGTGAATGGATATCTTCTTATTCAATAGGTTGTCTGGCTCTCTAAGTAAGGTTTCCTTTTCCAGGCACACTTTAAGGTTTATTAAACAGATTTACACTCTCTTTATTGTAACTTAAGTGATTGGTGATCGTAGGAACTAATGAATTAATGTAGAAGACTGAAAGACGACGGAAAATTCACGTCTTCAATCTGTAAGAACTGTTTTATATACAGTCATATAAATACATAGTCTGTCCTTTTAGTCAGATTTTGGTTTTACACTTTGACAACCAGTTCTTATAGTTACTTGTCGTAATTTCGATGAAAACACTCGCTCGGTTTGTGTCTGACAATGTCTGTCTACCATCTTTCAATTGTCGATGGCTATGTCCTCCGAATTGAAACCCCGTTTGCTTCCTCAGTGAAATGTTACATGCAGGAACATGGACAGGTTCAGTGTGTGTGTGTGTGTGTGCGTGCGTGTGCGTGGGTGGCTGTGTGTGCGTGTGTGTGTGTGTGTGTGTGTGTGTGCATGTGTGTGTGTGGGTGTGTGGGTGGGTGGCTGGGTGTGTGTGGGTGTGTGGGTGTTTGTGGGTGTGTGGGTGTGGGTGGTTCAGTGGGTGTGTGTGTGTAGGTGTGGGTGTGTGTGGGTGGGCGGCTGGGTGGCTGGGTGTGTGTTTATGAGGGCATTTCATTCGTTATGTTACTGTCAGAAATACATTTGTACTAAATAAGATCAAGCAAATATTTCAATTTAAAATCAGTATGAAATACATATATGAATGAATGATAAATGTATACAAAGTCGTTCAGAGGATTTAAAACTCCGAAATATAATTTATTCCGACTGTGAAAGAGTAACAACTGTATGTCATATACAACGTCAACGAATTGTACTGTAACAGAGAAACTAATGCGCTACAATACCAATGTTGCCTTAATTTTAGACTCTGTCCACTTAACTGTATTCAAAAGCATAAGATTATGAGTATCTAGCAGAAGCTAATTTGATGGTTTAACGATGTTGAAATAGCTTAGAATTCAATAAACCATTAGCCATCTTCAGCCCCATGCCTCCAGCAACAGCGCCTCGATTTTAGTTCATCTTATTAGATAGCATGAGGCAAACTTGTCTATAAACATAGATTACATATAAAACAAATTGACTGTGAAAGATGGAACAGATTTATTTATTAACAGTTTTATAATCAATAGTAAAGCCCCTACTCTGAATCTTTTGCTACAGTCTTGTATATTACCTGTGTGATATGTCTCGGGACAAAATAAGGTAAATTGTATACCCTAGTTTTTGGCATTATTGCATACTTTTTGTTATATACACATGTTAAGCTTGTAAAATTATAATGCATGTTTTGTAATTCTACATTGCTTTTAATACTTTTTGGAACCTAGAACAAAAATAAATGTAAATAAATAGTTGCGAACATACTTATTTTAACTTGTAGGGTACTTTCAAAAATATAGACAGTATTTTTTAAGTGGGAGTAAAACAACAAAAAACGAAATTAATTTTTAATTAAACTGTGAAATGTCTTTAAATTTTGCACTCTAGTCAGTTAACAGATGTACATTATAAAAATATTAAGTTTAATGTGTTTTGGAATAGTGTCCATTAGACCCCCACTACCTTAAAATATCAAAACGTCATTTTGCGATGCTTTCTGATGACGTTTCCCACAATTTTCGACATTTTATTGAAATAAACCCAACAAAAGTAGCGTTTTAGACAAGAAATAAACAGAACAATTGTTGGTATCGATGTACTATCACGATAATTTCACTCGTGAACACCAAAAGTTGTTATTTTCATTTCGGTGAAATTATAACGTGAAATTACACCGAAACCAACAATTATCCTCTATTTAATTTGTGAATGAAGTAAACGGATAGTGTATCTAAAAATACCAGTAACAAAGCTCGCTCCTAAAATAAAAATATTGAGATCATTCACTGTAATTTCAGCTTTGTATTGTGCTCAGTGGGGTATTTTCAATTTAAGTTTCGCCTTTTCTCGTCACATGTAGACATACAAAAAGTGTTGAAATGGAAGGGAGTACAAGTATGTCCATTTTCAGAGGCTACATGTTTGAATGCCTGCGTGCGCACGTGTGCGGGGAACGTTATGTGCTGTGCTTCCATTGTAGGCACTTAACATATTTTCATGTTTTTAAGACAACATCAAACGTTAACTTCATCGTCATCTTTTCTCGAGTATGTAAAACGTTATTATGTTAACAGTATCAAACTGTATATCAATGTATTTAAATAGAAAATACTAAAACAAAAAATGCACTGAATATATTATATGATAGTATTTATATAATGTGGTTAGGTGTATTATTTTATAGCATAGTTCCTCAATAAATGATAAGAGGGCCATGATGGTCCTATAACGATCACTTTAGTACTATTGCACTTGAAAATAAGAAAGTAGGTGAAAAGGTCATAATCAAGGTCAGTCATAGGAAATTTCACAGTCATAGGATTTTGGAAATTAGTTCGCAAAACTGCACATATAGTATAAATTAAATGTCTCTAGCTTGAAAAGCAAAATCAATGTCAAAGATGAAATCAGCATTAAAAACTGAGCATATGGCTCAAATTTTATTGCTGTAGCTTTAAAAACAGAAAAGAAGGGCATAAAGTCAAGGTCAGCCAATGTCGAAGTTGAAATTTACATGCAAAACTGTATATTGATCTTAATTTCATTGATGTAGCTTCCAAAACAGGAAGTATGTCAGTAGGTCAATGTTAGTAAGAAAGTAAGTTGAAATTTTACTGCTGTTACTTAACAGACAAGTAAGTAGGTTAATAGGTCAAGTAACCCCGAATTAGGCCAACCTGTACCCAAGGGGTATGATTTGAACAATCTTGATCAAGACCAACCTGACTATCTAGTTTGAAGATCATAGGCATAATGGTTCTTCAGATGTTAAACATATTAGATCTCACCCTTACCTTTGACCCAGTGACCAAAGGCCGTTTACTTTTATTAACTGGTTTACATGTCGCGTGAGTGGTCGAAAGAAATGTCCGCTCCAGTATGTAATACTACTTTACATTATTATTCAACTTTACAATATTACAATCCTCTGTATTAGATCAATTGCACACATGATATGAAACAGGTAGAGCTAATACAAAGCATAACTGAGCCAATATGAGAAAAGCAGGGCCAATACGAGAAAAGCAGGGCCAATATGGAATTCAAGCATTCTGATTGGTTTAAAAGAGAGGGCCAATACGGAGAAGTCACTTCCGTTAGATTTTTAAACGACGCCATTTTGTTTTTAAACTCATGCTGATATCGAAAAATGACTGTAACATTTTTATTTTTGAAATAAACATAGGGTTAGGGGTATTCATTTTCTTAGTTAGATCATTTTCTATCCATCCATAACAGTTTTGAAGTAAAATTCGAGAAAAAGTTGATTTTCATTTTTTCATCCCCCTCCTGTATATCTATTTCTTCTTACTTGTGTGAAAATGCGATTCAAACGGTGAGAAAATAAATTTACCATGTCCATTGAGTTGTGGATAAGGAAATCTCACCCTCCGGTTGAGATACGTCCAAAAATACTCAGCAGAGCCTCATTTTTGTGACGTATCTCAACCCTTTGGTGGGATTTCCTTATCCACAACTCATGAACATGTTAGATTATCTTTATATTCTTGTTTATTTAGCCAATATTGTAAAGTTGAATAATAAAATTATCATTAATCAAGTGATTTCATATTGGCCTTGTTATTTGTCCGAGGGTGGTCGTATTGGCCCAAGGCCGAGGGCCAATACGACTGCCCGAGGACAAATAACACTTGAAATCACTTGATTAATAACATTATAATATTGTCTAAAAAACAAGAATATAAATGTTCTTGCAACAATAACAATTTTATTTGTATTTAACTTAGTAAAATAAGATATCAGCAGGAATTTTCAAACTATCGTTAATTGTTTGATTTACAAAATGGCGTCGTTTAAAAATCTAACGGAAGTGACTTTTCCGTATTAGCCCTCTCTTTAAAACCAATCAGAATGTTTGAATTCCATATTGATCCTGTTTTCTCGTATTGGCCCTGCTTTTCTGATTGGCTCAGTTATACTTTGTATTAGCTCTACCTGCTTCGTAGCATGTGTGCAATTGATCTAATACAGAGTGTAATATTGTAAAGTTGACTAATAATATATGTTATTAAAAGAGTGATCCGAGTAATATTCCGTATAGTGTATCACACCCCATATCCTTTTTTCCTTATATGAGACGAAACGGAGGCAGTGGGAATATATTGCACATATCATTTATTATTATATCGATTGAATTAGCACAAACATTTCAATGATTAATATTACCATTTAGAAATTATCATCCAGGTTTTAAAATTACCTCTCTAGTTACAACCATTTTCTTTTACCTGATTAAATGCCCGCAGGAGTATACATTTAATAACCTAGGAGGCTTGGCGGCGGCTTCCCAAAAGTGGTCCGGCGGGCAAGAGCGCGAAAGGGCGCCCCCACTCCCCCGTCGTAATGGGGGAGGTTGGGGGATTACGCAGAAGGTTTCAGATTTAGAATGGACAGAAAAATGGTTTCCATATATATACTATCGGCGAAAAGAAACTGTGCATGTGTAAAATGTTCACGTATTGCTCAATTTTATAAATTAAAGCTTGAAACTTTACACAGGTAAGTTGTGTATCCCTCTCGGTCTTTTGCACTGGTCAGTGCATGAGTTGTACGGGTAGTTTGTCTGTCTGGCAAACGTCTTCGTGTTCATTTTTTTTTTCGGCCAGCAGTCAATCGCAAACACGTTTGTCGCCTAAACCTGTGTAAAAGCATAGTGTTGATACCTGTAAGACACAAAACCAGCATAATTTTGAAAAAACGTCTTTGAAACGCCATGCCAAGGTTGAATGAAACTGACAGATGCCGCGCCGTAGGCATGATCGAAGCTGGTGTACCTCATACTGACGTTGCCAGACAATTTGGTGTGCACCGAAATACTGTAGACGCCTTGTGGAGATTGTAACAACAGTTTGGTACTACAAGAGACCGGCCTCGGTCAGGACGTCCACGCGTAACGTCTAATCGCCAGGATACGTACATCCGGGTCGTTCATCTCCGTGAACGACTCAGAACTGCTACTTTGACGGCTAGACGTATTGCTGACCTTAGAAGAATTAGTCCCCGAACGGTACGTAATCGATTGCTTGAACGAGGCATACGTTCACGACGTCCAGCCATACGTCCTGTTCTCCAGCAACGTCATCATGTAGCACGTTTTGCCTGGTGTAGACGACACATACACTTCACGCAACAGGACTGGGCACGTGTTTTTTTTTCACGGATGAGTCCAGGTTTCATCTCGACAGCAGCGACGGTCGTTCTAGAGTGTACCGTCGTGTTGGTGAACGTTTCCATGACAGTTGTGTGATTCAACGACGTCCATTCGGCGGAGGTAGTGTCATGGTGTGGGGTGGCATCTCATCCCGTGGCAGAACAGCTCTTGTGGTTGTGGACGGCACACTTACAGGTATTAGATACCGTTACGAAATCATACGGCCTCACGTGCTTCTATTTGTGCAGCAACGTAACGCGACGCTGCAACAGGATAACGCTCGCCCTCATGTCGCGCGGGTCGTCAACGACTTCTTGATCCAGAACAATGTGAATGTGCTGCCCTCGCCTGCAATGTCACCGGATATGTCGCCTTTAGAACACGTGTGGGATGAGATGCAGCGTCACTTACGTTGCCTCCAAAATCAGCCTTTGACGTTACCTGACCTGTCACGTGCGCTTGTTAGAATCTGGAATGGTATTCCCCAGGAATTTTTCAGCACACTTGTCGCATCAATGAAGCGTAGTTGCCAAGCATTGATGAGATGAACTTTGTTTAGAGAACGTCTCTGAAAACTGATCTCTATCCAAGACGCTGCTGATGCAATAACCATATCAATTGAGCTGGTGTTAAATAAGGTTAGATAAAACCCTGTTGAATTTTTTTTTGCGATTTCTTAAATATCTCCTAAGTTATAGCATATTATACCAATGCAAAGTTTCTTTATTCCGGTAGTATATAAAACAAGAGGGCCAAGAGTGCCCTATATCGCTCACCTTGGTACAAGTCAACTTGCCTGGTGGAAGATCACTAGATAATGTTATATACCAAATAGGTTTTCCTATATACGTCTTTGTAAAACAAGTGACCCCCCCCCCGGCAAGGTCAATTTTGACCCCAGGGTCATAATTTGAACAAACTTTGAAAAGGTCTACTAGGCAATGCTACATGCCAAATGTCTAAGCTCTAGGACCTGTGGTTTCAGTGAAGAAGATTTTTAAAGTTTTTCCTATATAAGCCTATGTAAAACTAAGTGACCCCTCGTGCGGGGTCAATTTTGATCCGGGGTCATAATTTGAACAATCTTGGTAGAGGTCCACTAGCCAATGCTACATGCCAACTATCTAAGCTCTAGGCCTTGTGGTTTCAGAGAAAAAGATTTTTAAAAGTTTTTCCTATATACGCCTATGTAAAACTAAGTGACCCATCGTGTGGGGTCAATTTTAATCCAGGGGTCATAATTTGAACAATCTTGGTAGAGGTCCACAAGACAATGATACATGCCAACTATCTAAGCTCTAGGCCTTGTGGTTTCAGAGAAAAAGATTTTTAAAAGATTTTCCTATATAAGCCTATGTAAAACTAAGTGACCCATCATGTGGAGTCAATTTTAATCCAGGGGTCATAATTTGAACAATCTTTGTAGAGGTCCACTAGCAATGCTACATGCCAAATATCTAAGCTATAGGCCCTGTGGTTTAAGAGAGATTTTCCTATATAAGCCTTTGTAAAACTAAGTGACCCCCGTGCCGAGTCAATTTTGATCCGAGGGTCATAATTTGAACAATCTTGGTAGAGGTCCAGAAGACAATGATACATGCCAAATAGCTAAGCTCTAGGCCTTGTGGTTTCAGAGAAGAAGATTTTTAAAGTTTTTTCCTATATAAACCTATGCAAAACTAAGTGCCCTCCCCCGCGGGGTCAATTTTGACCTGGGGGTCATAATTTGAACAATCTTTGAAGAGGCCCATCCACTAGACAATGCTACATGCCAAGTATGTAAGCTCTAGGCCCTGTGGTTTCAGAGAAGATTTTTTCCTATATAAGCCTTTGCAAAACTAAGTGACCACCCCCGCGGGGTCAATTTTGATCCGAGGGTCATAATTTGAACAATCTTGGTAGAGGTCTACTAGGCAATGCTAGGCAATCCACTTTGAACCAATGATCATGATTTGAACAATCTTATAGAATTTCACCACGCAACGCTACATGCTAAATATCTAAGCCAAATATCCTAGTTATGGGTCTTGTGGTTTCAGAGAAGAAGATGTTTAAATGTTTTTCCCTATATAAACCTGTGTAAAATCAGGTAAGCCATTGGGCGGGGTCAATTTATACTCGAGTCCTGATTTGAACAGTGTTGGTAGAGGTATACTAGTCAATGCTTCATGCTCAATATCTGAGCTCTGGGACGCACGGAAAGGAATTCTTTTTACAATCCAACATTGCCCACGCTGTGTAGGAGAATAAATTGTTTGAAAAATTGTTGATGGACGGACGACAACAGACATTACGCGATCACGAAAGCTCACCTTTCGGAACAGGATTTCCAGAAGTGTTTTTGCAAAAGTAATTGACAGTAAAGATAAAAAACTTTTTCTATCAAGATAAATAAGTCTGATTAAATGCAGAATTCCTTATAAATTTGTCGCGCATAGAAATATAAAATAGAAATAGAAAAATCAATACTTGTTGAAAATACTCCAAGAAGTAAATATGTCAGCGCTATTTCCCAGAAACTACTTGACGGAAGTCAATGAAACTTCACAGGAGTGATCGGTACCAATCCTATTTGTGCATATCATCGGAATCTTTAACTCAGATAATTTTCATTAAGTTTCGGTCCTTTTTTCAGCAAATTTTTTCCGCGCTACTTCTCAACCACTGGACGGAAGTCAATGAAACTTCACAAGAGTGATCGGTACAAAACCTGTTTGTGCGTATCATTGGCATGTTGCGCTCAGACAATCTTTCATAGAGTTTTGGCTTTATTTCTCAGCAAATTCAATATTTGTTGAGAATACGCCGAGAAGTAAATATGGTTTTTTTTTCTGCAAATTTGGTCTGCGCTAATTCCAATCAACTATTTGACAGAATCAATGCAACTTCATACGAGAGATCGGTACCACCCCTATCTTTGCATATCATCAGCATCTTTCGCTCAGACAGTTTTTCATTGAGTTTAAGCCCTTTGATTTTTCATAGGTACATTAGTATTGTACAAAAAGATTTTTGTCAGGCTATTTTTCAGCAACCGCTTGATGGAAAGGAGATCTGTTCAGTGTAAACAGACGTTTAGGTATTTATTTATTCATTCAAGTGTCAAACCACGACGCGGGTATTAATCACTTCCTTTTTGTTAAGCGTAATCAGTGAATTGTAACATTCTAATATATAACGCCTCAGTATCATACGTACCAAGGTCTGCACGACAACTGAGAGCTTGTAAATGGAAACAGGTACTCCTTGGAAGGAAAGACCACCTGCAGTGACCTATCCGACAGTCGTGAGTTTTTTTTAACTAGCATCGCCCAAAACGTTTAATCTCATGTAAAAAAACAAGAAGGCCAAGATGGCCCTTTATCGTTGACCTGGCTACCACAGGCTACCACTGGCTATAATACAAGGTCAACAATGGTGTTGCAGAAAGGGTAAAATGGGCCTGGGTCCTGATTTGAACAATCTACGTTGCGGTCCAATACAGAATGCTTCATTTCAAATACCAGGCCTTGTGGTTTTAGAGAGGAAGACTTTTTTAAGTTTTCCCTATAATTTACTCTATGGGAACCAAGTGACTCCCCCCTCCTCTTCAGAGAAATCGATAACTGTAGAATGGATTAATTAAAATCCAACCAAATGTTTACTTAACTACTTATGTCGCAATTCAAATATTCCAAATGAGTTATATTATAGTGCATTATGAAATGTTACAAAATCTTTATTAATGATAGCTAACCAAGTCTGCAAAATATAATGTTGAATAGTAAAAGTTACTAAAGTAGCTGTCAAATCTACAAAATTCTTAAACTCCCACATAGTGTATGCTGTCTGTTCTAATCTCTAAGAATATAGATTATAGATAAGTATTTTAGATTGTGGTAAACCATTTTGCTATTTATATCATTATATAAGCATCCTGCATTGCACTATACATTGTATTTTGAGATTACCCAGAATGTCAAGCAAAAGATAGCTGAATAAGAGATCCAAATCCTGGACTTATCAGGCTACATACTAAGTAAAAGTTAAATGTTGATATGCCGCAAATTTGTGTTTTAAACACATGAAAAAAGAACACTCAGAGCTACGTGACTATAAGGTTTGTAACTCTTACGTTAAATCGTGTTACAGCTATCACCACGAAACATTTTGAAAGTGCATTTCCCGTGTCCTTGAGCATTCAGCCATCATAGTGTAAGGATACGTTATTCATAAAGAGCCATATGATTGTAAGGCTGAATAGTCTACATGTAACGATACAGAAACTGTTACACACATACTCCTGTACATAAATGGACCAACCGGGGCCTCCATGTTACACCGAAATTATTCAAATACATTATAGTGCACTATCTCCCCATTGCCTTTCATCAACACGTGCAGTTTCATGCACATATCATGGATCCTTTAGTTATTGCTTGAAAAACCCCATTTTTCATGATTTCGTTGCCATAGCAACAAGACTTTTAACCAAATCAAAATAATAATGATGTGCACTTTATCACCCCATTGCCCTTCACCAACATGTGAAGTTTCATGAACCTATCGTGTATAATTTTAGAGTTATTGCTTGAAGTCCCATTTTCAACGATTTCGTTACCATGGCAACCACAGTTGTGATACGATAAAAAATTTGAAACGATGTGCACTGTTTCCCCATTGCCCCTCATCAAACATGTGAATTTTATTTATTGAAAACTATCAACCAACTGATGATTGAAAACTGGTAAGAGACATCCCTACTCGAATGAACTATGGCATAAGCACAACCTAATAACTGGTATGACCCACGAGTGACCTCTAACTGATTTTGTTCTTAATAAAATGAGCAAATGAGGTGTTTAATAGACTAAACATTACTTAAATGTACTAGAAATACATGAAAAAGTGCTCTAAAATGTTGACCTAAGTAGACAACATGAATACCCCAAACATGGAAATATTTCTAGATTGCTTTATAAATCTAAGGGCGTAAAACCAACCACCTGCAGCCTAAATTTTAACCAATAGATCTTGATTTGAACAATCTTGGTAGAGGTCCAGTAAGCAATCCTAAATGCTGAATATGTCGTATGGTAGTGTTATGGAATAGCTTGTGACAATGCTATTTTTAGCAAATGTAGATCTAAATTATTTTAAGTATTAAAATGATTTCTGTGGGTCAAAGGTAATTTGAACAATCTTGGTATAGCTCCACTCGGCAATGCTACATGCTTAATATCTTAGCTCTAGGCCTTGTGGTTTCAGAGAAGAAGATTTCCTATAAAGCCCATTTACAAACAAGTTACCCGCTGGGTGGGTCAATTTTGACCTGGGGGACATAGTTTAACAATCTTGGTAGAGGTCCGCTATGCACTACCACATGGCAAATACATGTATTTAAGTTCTACAGGCATTCCTGTCCTTCGAACGAATATTTTTCCCTATTTCTTGCCATAGCAACCAGCTAGAGTTCTGCATGGAATGAAATTATTTGAACAACTATGAGAGGGCTTTATGCAAGGAACACCCCTGCCAAGATTCATTTACTATAGCTTTGACGTTTCAGAGAAGATGTCGTTTGAAGGAAAATGTTAACAGATGTACGACGTACGACATACAACGTACGACGGACGGTGAGCGATCCTTATAGCTCACTCTGGTGGCACTTTGTGCCAGGTGAGCTAATAAGAATATCATAGCGGTGAATAATCAACTACAACGTATACCTCTCGTCATATTCTCAACTAACGGTCAGAGCTAAAGTCTGTCTTACTATTTGAAATGCATGCTGGGTTCGTCTCCGTACGCGGACGCATTTCAAATTGTAATACTCCGTTGGTTTAAAATATGGCGAGATGAATCGTAAAATCATCGAGTGTGCTTTCTCCCTAAAAGCTGCACTGCAGGGAAACTACTGGAAACTGGTCGCACAACACACAAACGTAATGACACTTGCAGTAAGTGTTTTAGACAGACAATGATCGACAGGTGGAAGTTATACTAGTATATGAGGAGTCACTAGCTTGCGATTGCTTATTCATCGGACGATAACGTAATTAGTTTCTGGAAATAAACTCTGGTTTAGAAAATATTTCATTAAATATACATGTATACATGTGTAATTTTTTTTTCTTCCAAGCACAGTTCTGCGTGAAACAATTCTTTATTCATCTCCAAACTTCAGCCTCGTACCGTTGATTTCCAGCAATAAATCAGCAGGATTTCTCGCAGACTACCGGCACCTATATTGTATATTTTAATTATCGTACAAATATCTTTGCAGCATAATTAGATTTTTAATTCATGACACGTGTTTCGCATTGAAACAATATTAATTTCTTTGACGGAGTGAATTATATAACCGACGTTTCCAATGATAAAATAATCAGTGCAATCTTAGAAAGCAATTGGATGTGTGCCCTCGGATATATCAATATAGTAAAACATGTCAGACAGAGAAAACATGACTGATTTGTGTTTGGATTCACGTATTGATCACCAGCAATCGGTCATTTTCTGATAAATAGAAAATTAACATTCCCTAAAATGATCACAGCAATCACAAAAGATTTTTGATGAACTTTCGAGTACACGTATCAAAGCAAAGTGAGATAGATGGCCTTGTTATTTTTTCGTGCAAACTGAAATTAGGTCAGATAAACAAGTTGCATTAAAACGTTCCATAGTCGCTCACCTTGTATTAATTTTGAAAATATAACGTCCAAATCAAATAGTGAATTTTGCCGAGGAACACAAGAAAACACAAACTAGGACCGAAAGCGCCTTTCAAAGTGGCGCTTATTGCACAGGATTGCACAATTATTCCAAAACTATGTTCCAATTTGAGAACCAAAGTCTCAAGGAGACCAGTTTCCATTGAAAACGTACGTTCTCACTTAGGACACAAGTTGAAACCTAGGTTCTCGAAATGTGCAAACGGCGAAAACTTATGAAGATCATAGGTCTTAGTGAATGATACTTTTAACCCTTGCTCTCTGATACAACGAGCAAGCTTTTATTTGCCATCTATATGTGACGTAGACTGAGCGCTTAGGTTTTAACTGACCATCTATATGTGACGTAAAGTTTTTATTGGCAATCTATATATGACGTAGACTGACAGCATAGGTTTTTATTGGCTGATTGATTATCGATTATCTGCTTGTACATTGTACTGAGTGCGTATGTTTCATACTCAGTAGACAGTGCAAAATATATGTCCCTGTAATATTGATAGAATTTTTTCAAATTTGTTTGTTTGTATCACATGATATATTAATGTTTTGATTAATTATGAGTCTAACAAAGACGCACTCCAAACATAAACCGTGTATTTAGTAGTACTTCTGATCCATATTGTCGTTGAGACGTATTTTTTAAAAATCATTTTGTGACTATGTAATCTAATAAAATGACTCTCCGTCTGTCTTTTTGTCCGTCTGTCTCTCTATCTGTCTGCTTGTCTGTCTATTTGTGAAAGCCTTCATTTACAAATTATATGTCAACTGATACGAAGTGAAACGTTTAACCAATTGTTAAGTCAGCAGCTCTCTTCGAACTCTTTAAAATTAAGATGTTTTAGAACGAATCATTAAATATAATGGCTCGTATAATCCGTGAAGCATTTCTGTTGACCCTTCCAACTTATGGAGCGTTGAAAACGCTTTGAATTTCCAAAATAATATGCTGATCAGTATATTAATGTAATCGCGAAGATCGGACTAGCTCGAATCATGTGTCGGATCATACGAGTACAGAAACGTCCAATATGGCCGCCAACATGGTGCCAACAACATGGTGCCAACAATATGGTGCCGCCAACATGGTGCCAACAACATGGTGCCGCCAACATGGTGCCAACAACATGGTGCCGCCAACATGGTGCCAACAACATGGTGCCGCCAACATGGTGCCAACAACATGGTGCCATTACATTATTTAAGTGTTATTCTTGTATCTTGTACGACAGTTCACTTTCTCTGACTCGTATGATCAGCCAATCTGGCTTCCGGCTCACCTTACTGTACTAATAACCTTTTTTATTCTATGCTTTCCGGTGAAATATAGAGTTTTCTCAGTGAAATAAAAGTGATAATCCACAGTTTTAAAACTGTTGATTACCATTTCACTGTTTCTCCAATCTTTAACCCAGGTTAATGTCAAAAAGTATACAGAACGTAATTAATGCTGGAAACCATGCGACGATGACGTCGTTACTATTGTTTTCTGATGACGTTTCCCGCGATTTTCGATATTTTATAGAAACACATTCAACAACATTAGAGTTTTAACCATAAAATAAACAGAAAAAAATGTTGCTTTCGATGTAATATCACGTTCATTTCACTCGTGAACACCAAAAGTAGTTATTTTCACTCGTGGCTGCGCCACTCGTGAAAATATCACCTTTAGTGCTCGATCGGTGAAATTATGACGTGAGTTTATGAGTTCTCAGTGAAATAAAAGTGATTATGCACGTTTTGAAACTGCTGCTTACCATTTTTATTTTCACTGTTTTTTGCAATCTTTAAAAACGATCGCTACAGTTTCATTATTTCTTTCAAGCAATGAGAATTTTATGAAATTTTGTTTGTTGTTAGGGTAATACCTGATAAGTCAGAATATACAATAAAAAAGTAAGGTCACCAGTCTAATTTATAAGTATTCGAAACTTTTTGAAGTATACCCTCAAAATCAGTGAAAAATGACCCCTATCTCTTGTTTATAAATAATAATACTCTAAATTTTGCCATTCACTATTGATTTAATTTCAAATGTTAAACAATTGATCCTTTTTCATGAAACGACATAAATTGAGATTTCAAAAGAGAAACTAGTTTCGGTAAAATATACGTTAATATTGTAGTCATTGTTCAAAGTTTTTTTCTTTAATGTTCAAGCTAATGAGTTTTTGTCTCGGATGGGAAGGTATTGGTGGTGAGAGGCAATGTGTACAACGCCACTGATATTGTTCAGTATTGTGAGTAGTCAACACATACAAATAATATGTAACAAAAATGTATCCTGAAAACGTTTAAATCTTTACTAAATACTGACTTTTTGGTGATTTTAAAGGGAGGTAATACATTTTCTTGATAAACTAATATTTTGCTTAAGTTGTGTGTATAAAATATGTTACAGCGATATAACTGCTTAAGATAGTTGTTTTTATGATTTATTAAAAAAAAGAAATTGTCTGTCACATTTAATTTAACATTAAAAAATAAAATTATTAGATATATAACCAATAATTAAACTGTAGCGATCTTCTTTAACCCGGATTAATGTCAACAAGTATACCGAGCAAAATTAATGCTGGGAGCCATGCGACGATGACGGCGTTAAAATGACTTTCCAATTTTTTCAAATTATATTGAATTTTACTTGTGTTATTGATTCTATCCATTACCTTTTATCTTTTGAATTTGTTTTACCGGAAACTGTTGACTTTAAAGCCTTAAAAGCCTTTGTCGGAACTTATGGTATACAGTAACCAGTGATTGACTTGCAAAACTCTTTTTTGTGCTGCCGTTGAAAGTAAACAAGTATTTCAAGTTTGAAAGTGATAGCCGTAATAGCTCTAAGAAAATGACCTTTTTTTTAGTGACAAAGTGGAAACAAATTTTTATTTTTATTTATAGCAGTTCCACGTACAAATTTTCCAAAGCTTGTTCTCAATATCAGAAAACTATACGTCAGGATTGGTCAGAGCACGTCATTTTAAACAAAAGTTGATAGACGTTTATTTAATTTTCTATTTTTAGCTATAGTGAGCCTAACCTTGACCTCAGTAGCTATAAATACAATACTAATTTTCCTGTTCTTAATAGCTAATTCTGTAGAAATATGTCATTCCCTGACAAAGTTCATGAGCGGAAAAAATGTACTTCATTACATAGATCCCAAAGATACAGTGCCATAAGTCGGTAAAGGCTTGTAATATACCAAGTTTGATGATTTGTTTTTCTATATGAACGAATACCCCCTGTTCTATGCAATTCGTCCACCGACACTCTTTCCTGTAATTACGTCACATCCGATCATATAAGCAGGATTTCATTGAAAATCTAGTTTAAAATAGTTATTATAATTGTAACATGTACCTCCATATGAGAGTAAGAAACGATTTCCTTTGTTTTCACCCGACAGGAATTTGTAATGCGTGACGTAGACGGTACCGCATGATCGAATCCTGACATTAACTCGCCCTTCATCACAGAAACGGTCTATAGTCTGTTGACCTGTCTCACATAACGTATACTGTACCTTAAAAATGAGTAAAAATAAATAATATTAATTCCAATAAATGAGTATAGATACATAAATTAGATTGTTTTATTTTGGTAAAAGTGTACATGGCAATAACATAATGTATGATATAACAATAATGACATTATAGTTTAAACATTACACACATATTCATGGATCATGAAACGCATCCCACTACTAGGGATAAAGCAAACAAGACCTACCTTTAAAAAAGATAGTCGGCGCAAATTTTAGTATAATATAAATTATGAAATTATACACTTAAAATTTACATTAATTTTGCTGTAACAACATATTATGTTGATAGATATGAATTAATTGCGTACTCAAATCATTAACCCATTCAAGAATGACTGAAAACGCAAGAGTATTTTATTGTCTATTCTCATTCAGTATTATCCAATACAGCGCAAATTTTTCCTTTCAAAAATTGTTATCCATTTAACTTGTCATTTCATTGTCGGTTGAAGAGGTCAGACCTTGTCCAGCGATCATTCTAGACCTTGTCCAGCGATCATTCAAGATCTTGTCCTAGACCTTGTCCAGCAATCATTCTAGTCCTTGTCCTAGACCTTGTCCAGCAATCATTCTAGACCTTGTCCAGCGATCATTCTAGACCTTGTCCAGCGATAATTCTAGACCTTATCCAGCGATCATTCTAGACCTTGTCCTAGACCTTGTCCTAGACATTGTCCAGCAATCATTCTAGACCTTGTCCAGCAATCATTCTAGACCTTGTCCAGCGATCATTCTAGACCTTGTCTAGCGATCATTCTAGACCTTGTCCTAGACCTTGTCCAGCAATCTTTCCAGACCTTGTCTAGCGATCATTCTAGACCTTGTCCTAGACCTCGTCCAGCAATCATTCTAGACCTTGTCCTAGACCTTGTCCAGCAATCATTCTAGACCTTGTCCAGCGATCATTCTAGACCTTGTCCAGCGATCATTCTGGACCTTGTCAAGCGATCATTCTAGACCTTGTCCTAGACCTTGTCCAACAATCATTCTAGACCTTGTCCAGCGATCATTCTAGACCTTCTCCAGCAATCATTCTAGACCTTGTCCAGCGATCATTCTAGACATTGTCCAGCGATCATTCTAGACCTTGTCCAGCGATCATTCTAGACCTTGTCCAGCGATCATTCTAGACCTTGTCTAGCGATCATTCTAGACCTTGTCCTAGACCTTGTCCAGCAATCATTCTAGACCTTGTCCAGTCATCATTCTAGACCTTGTCCAGCGATCATTCTAGACCTTGTACGGCAATCATATTAGACCTTGTCCAGCGATCATTCTAGACATTGTCCTAGACCTTGTCCAGCGATCATTCTAGACCTTGTCCAGCAATAATTCTAGACCTTGTCCAGTGATCATTCTAGACCTTGTCCAGCGATCATTCTAGACATTGTCCAGCGATCATTCTAGACCTTGTCCAGCGATCATTCTTGACCTTGTCCAGCAATCATTCTAGACCTTGTCCAGCAATAATTCTAGACCTTGTCCAGCGATCATTCTATACCTTGTCCAGCGTTCATTCACCAAGTTAAGAGGTACAACATGTTCTCGTGACCAACCTTATTGTATGTACATGGCAGAACTTAATCTGATCAACTCTTTTGGAGTCTCTCTGGTCAGCATTTGTAGAAGAAAAAGCTGTAATTTATCTAGATACACACCAGAAGGGAACGTCAATAAATTATGATAATTGTCATTAATTTTGATAAACATTTAATATTAATATTGTATGTACGTCAAGTTGAATAAATTCATATTCTTGATAAACTCTACCTAGGTCATTTAGGAGACATCAATTTTTAACAGGTAACAATTTATAATGGGGTGAAATGTTCAGCTATTTATGCATAAAACTTTTATAATAAACACAAAACTGTCCTAAACGAAAGAGGACATGTTAAAACTTTTCCCGCCTTATGTCAAACGTCACATAGATTGTGTGTGACTCATACTATAGTTAGGATATTATTAGCTATCAGCCAATGGAGAACCTGCCAATCATTGTAGTGGCACATTCAAATCGTGTAGCAGATAACAAACCCTTTTCACGGAAGTAACACGTATAGAATACAAATGAACTTTATTTTGCAGACTTTATGACACTTATGTTAAACAACATTTGTGCTAAATGTCAAACAAATCTATACTTTAATTTCATTAAAAGTTTGATTTAAACATCAGATTCTGATGTTGTTAGTCAAAGCAAGTGGCCATTTCGTATCGTATATTGAGGCTTTATCGTTGGTACCGGTTTCCCATAGGACCAACGCCTCCAGAAGAGGTTAGTTATTTTAGGTTTCGGAGGATAGTGCAAGATACAGAAAGCCTCCCAATTCCAGAGACACCCCTGGTTCTTATACATGCCAGGTGTATAGCACCCATACATGGGACCTCGGTTTTAGTCTCATCCGAAAGACTGTTCGTTATTTTAGTTGGTCAGCCCCGGGAATCTCTTTCTATGGATGACCCGACACGCTATAATGGACGCACTGTTCCTTATAAACCTTCAGGGGATTTCATCTTAACCAGTGGCATTATTAGCACTATAGCTATTCAAATGCTTAAGAATTTTGTTCTCAGACACAACAGTAAATGCAAAACTATTTTGAAAATGTTTTAGCGGGAAAAAAAAGTATTAACAAAATTTTTACCATATTTAGAACAACTTTCTGGCAAATTTCATAATTTGCTAAGGTAGTGTAAAAATACTTAAACTTCACTGCAACAGTCAACACGGCAAAACAGATACCACCATCAATTTTAAACCAATATAAATAGAAGAAATAACACCTTTCTTATAATTATGGTAAACCAAGTTGTTACAGCCGTGGTCATTATTCTGCAGCATTTCATATTAGTTTCACTACGCCTATACACCTTTTTTTCTGACAAAAATCCAATTTATTCTCAGTGTCATATGCTAACCACGTCCGTCATTATGATAGTAATTAGTATTACAGTTTTATGACATATCAACTCACCGGCTGCGCGCAAGGCAGTGAAATCACAAGAAGTTCACAGAATTACTTCATGTATCAATATCTTGTATATACGAGTACAAAAAACAAACAAACACACATGAAACAGAAGAATAACTTTGTAGTCTTTCGATCACATTTCGGGGAGCTGCATATTAAGGTTCCTGTAGACACTCGTTGATATCACTCTTTTAGCATAAGGGATGACTATTCACACCATGCTCGTAAAAATACCTGTATAGATCTATTTAAATCTGTCCATTTTACATTGACGCCATAAGGATGGGATTGTAATATTATCGTTTTGACGTTTGAAGTTAGATTCTAAATTTTCGAGATGTGCGATCTTATTCTATTCAGTCACGGAAAGTACCTCTATTTCCGTTTCAAATTTGTTACGAGTTTACTATGGACGATTAACAGCATTGAGATGTATTTATTTATTCTAAATACTTTTTTAAACAATGCAAATCACAATTAAGGTCGGGTAGTACACTACTGACGTTTTATTTATAAATCGATACCTGGCTATTGAGGTATATGGTACATCCCTATTTTAAGCGGTTATTGGGCGGCGGCCTATTATGGAATAGTTTTTCCGGAAGTACATGGTAGGAGCGGTTATTAGAATGCGAAGAAAAATTGTTTTAACTGTATGCTAAAATAATACGAAATAGTCATTAAAAGATTGATTATACACATTTCCTTCATTAAAACGTAATTGTTTAGTTGTAATGTTCCTTTTCATATCTTTTAGAAAAAATACAAAAACGTAAAACAACTTCTCCCTTATCGGTTTTGCAAAATTAAAATATGAGCTTATTTTTTACCAGGTGCTTTAAAGTCAGTCTCCGTGGTGTAGTGGGTAAGCTGATGACCGCCTAATTTTACGAGTGGAGTTCAAATCCCGGTCAAACCCAATTCTTTTAAATAATTTTTCTTCCGTTTTTTTTCAGCTTTAAAACCACCATGATTTTAAATGTTTTCTCCAAATATTCATAAATTTTTTATTCAAATCAAACTAATAATGATTGCTTATCCAAAAGCTAATTTGAGCTATTTAACGCCACACATGTACTAAACTATTTTCGGCGCCCTTTGATGCTTTGCATCAATAGTATTCTTGTTTATATTATTTGAATCTTCCACTTAAAGTTGTATCGGATTTTAGCTAGTGTAAAGCGTCACGGGTCGTACCGCTTTAAGGGTGGACCAAAAACAAAGTGTAAAGCGTCACGGGTCGTACCGCTTTAAGGGTGGACCCAAAACAAAGTGTAAAGCGTCACGGGTCGTACCGCTTTAAGGGTGGACCCAAAACAAAGTGTAAAGCGTCACGGGTAGTTAAGGGTGGACCAAAACAAAGGAAAGGTCACGGCTCGTACCGCTTTAAGGGGGGACCCAAAACAAAGTGTAAAGCGTCACGGGTCGTACCGCTTTAAGGTTGACCCAAAACAAAGTGTAAAGCGTCTCTGTATGAAACTATACTTTCGGGAAATGCTGCAGAAGAATGGCCACAGCTGTAAATGACTTCCACAAAAAAGAGAAAGCTTTGTTTAGTTCTAGATTATCAATAAAACAGTTCTTGGCATTAAGAATAAGATTCTGAGTTTAATTTCTAAGATCTTAAAAAAATTGAAATTCTCTTCACTTTAATAAATCAATAGCTCCTAACGCTGTTTGATTGGAACTTCCTTCACTGGTGCATTACTACTATCTAACATTTACATTAAATCATTTTAAAATAACGCCGAGTTTCATTAACATTGTAATAGATTAACGCTGAACTAAATATCTAGTGTTCACAGTATGTGCATAATGTTTTCCAACAGAAGTACGAGTTACTTTGTGAGTATTAAATGTCATTGAATGGTCACTGCTTGAAATGTCAACTACTCCACTACAATACATTTCCTCAGTCTGAAAAACATATGAAGTTGATTGCAGTATTTTGATATTCTTGTAGGATCTTTAATTAACCGAGAAAAGTGAAAAGACCCACAAATGAAGTTAAAATGTTTACAAGAGCTGGACAGAATGGTATTTAAGTCACTAAGAATCATAGATTCACGTGAAATAAAATGTTCACACGAGGAACACAATGACTCTTTAAACACTACAAAATTCAATTATTTCGGTGGTCTATAAATCCCACTATAAAGTGTCTACCAGTGTAGCTTCCAGTTCCGGATTGTCAAGGTAAGTATTGAATGCGAAATCACTCCTGACATAAATACACACGCCTCTTCCCTCTCGATTTCAGTCCTAATTTTATAATTGTGTGAATTTCTAAGTCTTGACTTCGGAATCATGCCAATTCTCTGACAAACACACGCATGCTTGATTGTAGTCACTTGCAAACAAATGAATTTCATCAAGTTTCGAAATTAAACTACGAACGTTCAGATGTATAAAATGAAGACCAATGTTTATTCTTAATTCAAAAAGATGATTCATTCCTAAGACTGGTACATTTAAATGGAATAACTTGTAACATAGTTCTGGTAGAAGAGATTCTCGTTTATCGAAACCGAAAGTACAGAGGCTTGTTGCTACAAGTTGGTGGCGCACTATCCATTCCTAAATGTTTACACACGATAAAATGTCAGTTGGTCTTCTTAAGATGATGAAGACGAATAAAGTCGATCTCAACATGTCCATGCTTGATGTATACACCGCTTATAGCATTATAAGGAATGCGACACCATTGGTAAGGAATATCTAACAAAGTTAACCATTCTTTTCTGTAAAGAAAGGGGTTCAGTCGAGAAGGGCATACTATCATACTGCAAGGTGCAATCTAGACTCTTTCTGGCCAGTTCCATCTTAAAATCTGAACAAGAAATACCAACAGAAATCTTATTTTCATTTTCGGTCATGTGAATATCAGCCGAAATCGCGATACACAAGCCAAAACATACCACCCAAATAACGGAATGAAATACAAGAAGGTTCTTTGATATTGTAAATGGGTTGTATGACAGTACAAACAGACATGTTAGTGCCTCAAACAGTGGCAGAAATAAGCTTAGAACATATTTCATCGTTATATCACACTATTGGGCTGAAAGCTATTGTCAGATATTAATGCTACCATTATGTAAGTCTACATAATTGAAACTGAAAGACATTAAGATTTTGAACGAATTTTGTCAGAAGATAGATAGGAAATGTAGTTGAATCAGAAATACATTTGATAATACTGTCTTCTTGACATACTGACACTAGATGTAATGTGTTTGGTTTTGAAAGCGTTATCTATTAATCCTCAGTTTGAAAATATATCAGAGTTTGTGAAGCTTGCATTCCTTTCATTAAAATGGAGCTGTCAGAACCTCTGCTAACAGTATCTCCTTACTCTTACCATAAGTAATGTCTACCTCTGCCAAACGGTATCTCCTTACTCTTACCATAAGTAATGTCTACCTCTGACAAACGGTATCTCCTTACTCTTACCATAAGTAATGTCTACCTCTGACAAACGGTATCTCCTTACTCTTACCATAAGTAATGTCTACCTCTGCCAAACGGTATCTCCTTACTCTTACCATAAGTAATGTCTACCTCTGCTAACAGTATCTCCTTACTCTTACCATAAGTAATGTCTACCTCTGCTAAACGGTATCTCCTTACTCTTACCATAAGTAATGTCTACCTCTGCCAAACGGTATCTCCTTACTCTTACCATAAGTAATGTCTACCTCTGCTAACGGTATCTCCTTACTCTTACCATAAGTAATGTCTACCTCTGCCAAACGGTATCTCCTTACTCTTACCATAAGTAATGTCTACCTCTGCTAACAGTATCTCCTTACTCTTACCATAAGTAATGTCTACCTCTGCTAACAGTATCTCCTTACTCTTACCATAAGTAATGTCTACCTCTGCTAACAGTATCTCCTTACTCTTACCATAAGTAATGTCTACCTCCGCTAACAGTATCTCCTTACTCTTACCATAAGTAATGTCTACCTCTGCTAACCGTATCTCCTTACTCTTACCATAAGTAAGTCTACCTCTGCTAACAGTATCTCCTTACTCTTACCATAAGTAATGTCTACCTCTGCTAACCGTATCTCCTTACTCTTACCATAAGTAATGTCTACCTCTGCTAACAGTATCTCCTTACTCTTACCATAAGTAATGTCTACCTCCGCTAACAGTATCTCCTTACTCTTACCATAAGTAATGTCTACCTCTGCTAAAAGTATCTCCTTACTCTTACCATAAGTAATGTCTACCTCTGCCAAACGGTATCTCCTTACTCTTACCATAAGTAATGTCTACCTCTGCTAACGGTATCTCCTTACTCTTACCATAAGTAATGTCTACCTCTGCTAACAGTATCTCCTTACTCTTACCATAAGTAATGTCTACCTCTGCCAAACGGTATCTCCTAACTCTTACCATAAGTAATGTCTACCTCTGCCAAACAGTATCTCCTAACTCTTACCATAAGTAAGTCTACCTCGCCAAACGGTATCTCCACCTTACCATAAGGAGTCTACCCTCTGCTAACAGTATCTCCTACCTACCATAAGTAATGTCACCTCGACAAACGGTATCTCCTTACCTTACCATAAGTAATGTCTACCCCAACAGTATCTCCTTACCTTACCATAAGTAATGTCTACCTCTGACAAACAGTATCTCCTTACTCTTACCATAAGTAATATCTACCTCTGCTAACAGTATCTCCTTACTCTTACCATAAGTAATGTCTACCTCTGACAAACAGTATCTCCTTACCCTTACCATAAGTAATGTCTACCCCTGCTAACAGTATCTCCTTACTCTTACCATAAGTAATGTCTACCTCTGCTGACAGTATCTCCTTACTCTTACCATAAGTAATGTCTACCTCTGACAAACAGTATCTCCTTACTCTTACCATAAGTAATGTCTACCTCTGACAAACGGTATCTCCTTACTCTTACCATAAGTAATGTCTACCTCTGCCAAACGGGATATCCTTACTCTTACCATAAGTAATGTCTACCTCTGCTAACAGTATCTCCTTACTCTTACCATAAGTAATGTCTGCCTCTGCCAAACGGTATCTCCTTACTCTTACCATAAGTAATGTCTACCTCTGCTAACAGTATCTCCTTACTCTTACCATAAGTAATGTCTACCTCTGCCAAACGGTATCTCCTTACCCTTACCATAAGTAATGTCTACCTCTGACAAACGGTATCTCCTACTCTACCATAAGTATGTCACCTCGCCAAACGGTATCTCCAACTCTACCATAAGAATGTCTACCTCTCACAAACGGTATCTCCTTACTCTTACCATAAGGATGTCTACCTCTGCCAAACGGTATCCCTTACTCTTACCATAATAATGTCTACCTCTGCCAAACGGTATCTCCTAACTCTTACCATAAGTAATGTCTACCTCGCCAGGTAAATGCTAACTCTTACCATAAGTAATGTCACCTCTGCCAAACGGTACTCCTAACTCTTACCATAAGATGTCTACCTCTGCCAAACGGTATCCCCAACTCTTACCATAAGTAATGTCACCTCTGCTAACCGTATCTCCTTACTCTTACCATAAGTAATGTCACCTCTGCCAAACGGTATCCCTTACTCTTACCATAAGTAAGTCTACCTCTGCCAAACGGTATCTCCAACCTACCATAAGTGATGTCTACCTCTGCCAAACGGTATCTCCTTACTCTTACCATAAGTGATGTCTACCTCTGCCAAACGGTATCTCCTTACTCTTACCATAAGTGATGTCTACCTCTGCCAAACGGTATCTCCTTACCTTACCATAAGTATGTCACCTCTGCCAAACGGTATCTCCTTACTCTTACCATAAGTGAGTCACCTCTGCCAAAGGTATCTCCTAACTCTTACCATAATAGTCTACCTCTGCCAAACGGTATCTCCTTACTCTTACCATAATGAGTCTACCTCTGCCAAACGGTATCTCCTTACTCTTACCATAAGGATGCTACCTCTGCCAAACGGTATCTCCTTACCTTACCATAAGGATGTCACCTCTGCCAAACGGTATCTCCTTACTCTTACCATAAGTAATGTCTACCTCTGCCAAACGGTATCTCCTTACTCTTACCATAAGTAATGTCTACCTCTGCCAAACGGTATCTCCTTACTCTTACCATAAGTAATGTCTACCTCTGCCAAATGGTATCTCCTTACTCTTACCATAAGTAATGTCTAACTCTGTAGATCATGTGTTCTACATTTTACAATATCCTTCAATCGTGTTATTAAGGGAGCAGTATCTGGCACTCGTTGCTTCTTTAATGTAATTGGGGTGATACTTGCCCTTTACACTGTTTCATAGTTTGTACTGGCTTCAGTGTTTTATTCCAATTTCTTATTGTCAACATTTTATTGAAAGATAATTTACTGCTATTTAGCAATAAACTGTTTTTTTTAAAGCTTGCTGTCTAACTTTGTGTACCTTTTTAAAATATTTTATAAGATGTAATTTAATCTGTTGTTACCTTAACTTCAACTATAAGTTCATGTATGTGTTTGAACTTTTGACTTTTAAAAAATGTTTGTGAATGATTAAAATATGATAAGGCATTGTATCATTTCGCCTCTATATACGTTTTGTATTAGTTTGCTCACATTACAGGGCCACTATATATACTTAAGGACAAAAGTTCTGTCCGGTTCAAAATTGTTTAATTAAATTTTAATTGTACATTGCTTTTAATTTTTTATTTGCAAATTTATGTTTTGAGACTACTTGCTACATTACAAGGTGTAAAGAATTCTATACAAAAGCATTCAATCAACCGTGACGGCATAAACCATGAATTTCACATTTATCTAAATATTTTATACATGAAGCTTATAATCACAAAAATTTCAAGTGATTTTTGTTACCAAACGATAGTCCCATAGTAGTTTACGATAGTAAAAATTTAGACAAATACTCAACATATGTTGTTATTAAGAAGCTTTCAAGATAGAAAAATTTACGCGTTTTATGTCGGCTGGAGGACAGTGAGCATACAACACATGTTGCACGTGCGTTAAATGCCCACGAACGTTCTATTCGACGTCACGAACATTGAAAATGTGTTAATTGACTCGAAAATGATGATATTCTTATGCTTTTCTAATTATGAACAAAATATCCATTTTCAGTTTTTGTATTTCTTTAATTATACCGGACAGAACTTTTGACCTTAAGTATACATGATGTATTATTTTGCTCACATCATTGTTAGGCAAATTTGTCATTATAAATCATAAAGCAAGTAAACATTTGCTGCAGAAACAAAATGTAAATGTTAGATACAGATAGATACTTCAGTGGATCAGATGTCCATTTATTTACTAAATGAGTGCTATACATATCGTAAAAGGAGTGTACAAGAATCAGAGAGAGAGAAGAAAGAGAGAGAGAGAGAGAGAGAGAGAGAGAGAGAGAGGGGGGGGGGGGTGGAGCGGGAGAGAGAGGGGGGAGAAAAAGAGAGTGTATTCAGAGGAGCTCACTTGTGTCTTTTACCATCGATTCAACCGACTGGAAATCCAAAATTATTCACGAACAACCAAAGTAATAAAATTAAAATGAAACGCTGAGAAAAAAGATGGGGTAGTAGAGGAGATCATACTAGAGCGTCGTAACCAGCTTCTGTATACGAGAAAAGGTTTACAAGAATCGGGAGAATTTGGTTTTTTCCAAACATTTAGGATTACCCCTTTGGTCACCTTTTCCAACCGAAAACGTCCTTGGCGTGTTACAAGTGAATCGGGTAGTAAAGTTCGTTGTTAGTATTCAGTTGACATACACCAGTATTTAAGTAATTAAGAAACAAATAAATGTGTCTTAAAGTATAATTTCGTAGACTATCATCATGTACATTAGTGTTGATCATGATCTGTAGGTCAATCTGATGTCTTCGAAATTTCACCTCCCCATCAGTACTTTTAATTACTTTGATTCGGAATGGTATTATTCTAGCTTTTCAAAAGTTTGTGATGTAATACAATCAACTGATGTTAAGCCCGATAAAGGGTGAGTCTGTTTTTCAACCACGGTGCAGTTGTGTCTGCTGTTGTCTGTATACTTGACTAAAAAGTTCATAAATTGGTTACTGCTATCTTAACAACATGTACAGTACAAAAATCATTGCTACAGTGACATGTCATGTTCATTGAGTAATGCTAGTCACTATTTTCTCAAGTATTCATCGCAGGATAGGCATCCGTGGTGTAAATTAATTCAATATAGTGTATTTGCAAAAGGTCGATTCGTCGCCTATCTGTCGAGAACGCCCGTATGATAACTGCACAATGCTTGTCACAAAAGAGAAACTAACATCAATTACCGTGTCGCTTTACAGTTCCAAACGAAAAAAATATCAGGTTAAAAAGATTTATTGGGAAATACACAACCTGATTAGCGTTTTGATGTATTTTAGTTTAACATATAACACAATTAAAAATAGAAATATGTAACAGGTAAAGTCTTATTCTTTTACTTCATTATTAAAGACACAGCTAAAAATGATAGAAAAAAAATCCAGAAACCTGCAGGTATTACCTACATACTGACTTAAAAAATGTAACGTAATTGACAATTCTTGGGGATTTTGTTCTGTCTCGTATGAAGAGATTCAAGTAGATTAATTCCGTCTGAATAAAAGGGAAGAAAATGAAATTTTGATTGCCGAACGTTTCTATCAAAATTGTACAATGAATACTTTTATTATCCACATGTTTTTTTTCTAAATAGGAAACAATTTCTTTTCAAATGAAGTTTAGACCAAAGTTCAAATGGCCTAGCTTTTAGACTAATAACTTAATTTTCAATGAAGCCTTCAACTTTAAATCACTGACTTCACATCATAAAGAACTATTTTCATTGTAATACACATGCGTTATAATTTATTTTAAAAACGTGTACGGATGAAATTGTCAAGAAATTTAGTGCTAAATCATTCTAAACTAACATCCTTATATAGGAAAATGAATGTTTAGCAAAGTCTGTTTTAGATAACATATGTTTTAAAACCCGTTTCTGAGACGATACTAAATTATTAAGACAGTTTAATGAATTTAAATATATATTCTAAAAGATAGTACTAATTTTTCAGACAGTTTATATAAATCAAAACTATATCCAAGACCCATATTATGCACGGCTTTATAAATTTGGACGTCAGTATTGTACGTGATCAAAAGAGAACAAAACGGAATAATGTCATACTGTATTTTCAATAGAAATGTTGTTAAGAATTTTCTTAATATAAAAATTGTTTGACCAACCGTTTTAGAAAGGTAACCAGAAAGGTAACCAGAAAGGTAACAATAGTGAGGATGTATTATCAGTTTGTTGGAGTGCACGGATTGGTTGATTGAAACTATTACATACACGCAATACACCTTCCTAATCAATTATAATTTAAGAATTCATAACACGCTATGTTTAATACCACCCTTATACACAGGACGGGAGTGAACGGGTAGATTTGTAACGCCACATTTATTGCGCGCCGCATACATCAAACAAAAGTGTACGTTATGTGTACGCATACAGCATATAGAAGATATAGTTTTATGCGACGGAAAGGTGTGATCACACCACATAAAGAGTAAATGGGCCTTAGCATCCCGCCTCTTCCGAAAGTCTTAAGGTGTGATGAATTTCAAGGGAACATTATATGCCCTGACTAGCTGACATGTGGTGTTGTTACTATTACCTCTTGATACTACTACTGCTACTTTAACTGCTGTTGTTTCTGATCTGTTATTTTCGGCTTCAGTTGGTGTTGCTGCTACTACTTAAGTTGCTTCAGCAGTCAATAATTACAAAATCGTCCTCAATGTCGAACCATTCAATTTCTTTAGTCATATATCCTGTTTCAGACTTTAAGACATTGGTTTGCTTTCTTTCAATTCCATCACTATCATTTAATTAACAAGAGACTTGTGATGGTCCTATATTGCTCGGCTGGGCACCATTGCTCTAAAGGACAAAAACAAGTTAAAGGGTCAGAAAAAGGTAATCCAAAATAAATTGTAATTAATTTGCAAAACACAGTCCAGATTTCATCAATGTAGCTTCAAAAACAAAACCGTATGTCAAAAGGTCAGGGTCAAAACCATTTAGGTTACTTCTGAAAAAATCTGTTGACAAAACAATACATGAGATCAAAATTTCTTTGCTGTAGCTTCAACAAATATATTCTGAGATATAAAAGGGTGACTGAGAAAACTCGTATTGGAACACGCCTCTTACTTCATCAAAGTATTTCGACCAAGCATATTGCAGATCCAATGAATAGTGCAGCCTGTATTAAATACACAAGATTTTTTTCGGTTTGAGTGTGTGTACCAGTGTGCATGCATGCAGTGTGACAAGCGTTCTTTGACATGTGTATTCTTTATTTTATCATGTAGAATCCTTATTTTATTACATACTTCCAAACTTGGTCACGCGGGTAAATAACTAGATCAAGTCAAAGAAAAACCTTGTGAACACACTAGAGGCCTTATTGGATACCAACTCAACAAAATTAGTCAGAATGTTTTCCTTGATAACTTCTAGTTCAGATTCGAAACTGGGTCAAAAACTAGTCTAGCTTAAATCATACTGTAAATGGACACTGTAGAGGCCACAATTGACACCATTTCATCAAATTGGCAAACGTGTTTGTCTTAATTACTGCTACATCAAGTTCAAACTGGGTCATGTTGGGCCAAATATAGGTCACTAGGCCAGATAAAAGAAACACTGCATATGCCACTGGCATCATCATAGAAGTTTGTCACAATGTTTCTCTTAAAGATTTCAAGGTCACTATTGAAACTGGGTCACTCAGGGGTAGAAGGTAGGTAAATGGGTCAAATAAAAGAAAAGCCTTGTGAATATGCTTCACATTATGTGCCCAGCCATCATGGACATTTTAACGGTTATTTGTATTTGGGTCACATGAGGTCTAAAATGAAGCCATAATTATGTGAGTTATTGTCTTTGAATTATTCATAAATGTCATAGTTAGTTCTGTCTTGCACGTGGAATATTTATTTCAATCACCATCCCTCTAGTTGATCAGTCTGTGCCCTTGATTTGCTTACTAAATCCTTATACTTATAATTCTTCCTGTAGTATGCAATATTAATAACTTACTCATATGAGCTTACCGGGCCACTATAACCCTCTTCTGTACAGGTCTATATGAGCATACCGGGCCACCATAACCCTCTTCTGTACAGGTCTATATGAGCTTACCGGGCCACCATAACCCTCTTCTGTACAGGTCTATATGAGCTTACCGGGCCACCATAACCCTCTTCTGTACAGGTCTATTAGGGCCACCATAACCCCTCGTACAGGTCATTGGCTTACCGGGCCACCATAACCCCCGTACAGGTCTATATGACTTACCGGGCCACCATAACCCCTCTTACAGGTCTATATGAGCTTACCGGGCCACCATAACCCTCTTCTGTACAGGTCTATATGAGCTTACCGGGCCACCATAACCCCTTCTGTACAGGTCTATATGAGCTTACCGGGCCACCATAACCCTCTTCTGTACAGGTCTATTTGGTTGTGACACACTATATGAATTGACAAATATGCTGTTTTTTTGACATGATACATGAATATTCAGTTTAATGCAGTAAAGTGACTTGAATAAAATTGTACTAAATGCTTACTGTTCAAGTTTTAATTTCGGAAAATATGCATTGTACAATAATAGCTCTTGATAGCAGAATGAAAACAAACACCTAACTAAATGGACGGTAAGGGTGTTTCACATCTGTACAACTTGAAATAAAATTAATACTAGTCATAAGCCTTCTAAGGATGAAATTGAAATGAACTTTATAAATACAAACAAGTAAGCAATAACCTGACTAAAATAGAAATGGAAGACGCTTGCCGATGCAAGTTTAAATTTTACCCGTGTACAATTACTCGCTCTGACATAATATAATAAGACTGGCGTATGGTTGCTGATTCTGGTTTGTTGGCGCCAACGCCAGTACGACAAATACCTTATTTGGCGTACCGGTGCGCTTGTTTGTCGTTCTGGTGTGACAGCGTGTTGACGGGACGCCAGCACGACAAAATAATATCACCAACACGACATTTCTAAACGCGCCCCGCCGACACGCCAAATTCAAACTTTTTTGTTTTGGCGAGATACCACCTCAAATTTGTCTTTCGGGCTACCATAAAAAGAGATACCGTATTTAACAAAGAAAAATGCCTACGTGGTATAATAAACTATAAATTAAATGCTAAGAGGAATTTTAAGTTTAGTTTTATTAAAGTAAGGTTAGACATTTTTTAAAGAATCTTTAGACAATTATGTACCTGTAAAAACTGTGCATCACAAACGTGTGATCCTTCTACAGAATATGCCTCGTGGACAATGACTTCTATTTCTTCAGTTTTATCTTTATCACAATAAATAACCCAGTAACAACCATGTGTGTTTCCGACAGGGTTGTTCGGATATCCATTGTTCTGTAGGATTCCAAACCGTGGTTTCTGGTCGATAAATGTACCTGTGCATGTTGATGTTACCGTACTTTCTGTAGAAAGAAAATAAAACTAAACCTTTTAGTTAATATGATCTATACACCCTCATCATTGCTTTGATAGTGAGCAAAGTCCCTTGCCAGAAAACAGTAAGATTTGTTTAGGGACATAACTTTAAATTGCCTTGTTTAAATCTAGAACAAAAGCTGTGTCACTCGTAAGTGACGATTATCCCCAAAGTGGTATCTCAGTCTGTGACCTTGACCTATATATGCACGATTCTTAAGTTATATGTGTTGACAAAATAAAAATCCTTTAAATTTATAACAGATCGAGTTGCAGTCTGAACAGATAACAGGAGCTGTCCATCAAAAGTGGCAAATGCTTTCACAGTGGTGTCTCACAGTCTGGGACTCATAGTCGATTACATGCACATGGTATATCTCCTTCTATTGAATATTTGTGCAAATTCATTTTACAATCCTTCAAATATAACAGATTTACAATCCGGACATGAACGTGAGCATATAACATCTGACCTCTAAGTGTGACCTTGACCTTAAAGGTAAGAACGCATGACACGTCATCTCCATGTGCTCAACAATTGTAACAAATGTAATTATGCATGTATACAGGAAACTCGAAGTGGGTCTTGTACGCGACACATCATTCTTATTTGCTGAACATTCGAACAAATTATTTTAAGAACCTGCAATGCATGAGAGAGTTACAGCCCAGTCACGAATGTGTGCATATATGCAGGATTCCATTACCTATAAACTCTAAATATGACCTTTAACTTTATGATAGAGACGTTAGTGCTGCATACGTCACGTCGCCTTTATATTCTGAATATTTAAACTGTATGATTTGAAAATCACCTCTCGCATGACAAGCTTACATCCGGGACACGAACGTGTGCGCATATATATATATACAGGATTTCGTTACCTTGTAGCTGTACGTGCGACTTTGCCATTACAGGTCGTTTCCATGTGCTGAACATTTGTGTCATGTTATACAAACATCCCTTCATGCATGACAAAGTCTCAGACTGGATACAAAAACTAGATGCCCACTTGTAACATGTCGAGCCCACCATATGTCAAAAGGGCTAACTCCTTACCAAGTAGAGATGGGTCAAAATACACCTAAATTTTGGATGTAACATGCATGTTGTACCACGATTTTTCCCTACGGCCGGTAATAAAAAAGTTACAATATAAGCTATTTATAGTAACAACAAAGGGAAGTAATTCTAAAAACAAGGGTAGCCCATGGTGGTGAACATTTGTACAAAGTAACATCAAAATCCCTCTATGCATGAAGAAATGCTCCAGAAAAAGATATTCTTGACTTTGAACTTTAACCTCTAAGTGTGACCTTGACCTTACACCTTGGGACCTGGCTCCGTCTCATGATGGTGAACATTTGTGCCAAGTTAAATTAAAATCCCTCCATGCATGAAAAAGATATGCTCCGGACAAAGTCATTCTGAATTTGACCTTTAACCTCCAAGTGTGACCTTGACCTTAGACCTAGGGACCTGGTTCTTGCGCATGACACTCCGTCTCATGATGGTGAACATTTGTGCCAAGTAACATCAAAATCCCTCCATGCATGAAAAAGATATGGTCCGGACAAAATCGGACGGACGGACGCACGCACGCACATACATCGAACCGCCAAAATTGACAACTATGTCGAGCTCACCGCAAGCGGGCTCGACAAAAACGGGACGGACGCACTTACGGATTTAATATGCCCACCTTTTGAGGCAGACTGAGAAAAAGTGCGCATCGCATTTGTGCCAAGTTATTTTAAAACCCACCAATGTACGCTAGAATTACAGTCCGGACTTGAATATGTTAGTTTATACAGGTTTCCATGACCTTTTAAGTATGGACACAGGACTTGGACGTAACATATCGTCTTTATGTGCTGAACATTTGTGCCATACGATTAAAAAGTCCAAGTGTGCAATTTGTCAATACAAGCTTAATGTAAATTGCTGTTAAGTCTTTGCCAAATAAACTATAATGAAAAATAAGCATCATAAATAGGAGCCGCATTTTCGGACGTGGAAGATAATAGTTGACATTTCGTATATTTAGTCCGTTAGCAGGGTTTTGGGAAGGGGATTATTATTTGCTCCAAAATCAACGGCATTCTGCCTAACATTCATACTCAATTTAATATAGTTCGATGAGATGCAAAATAATCTTACAGCGTAGATCAATTAATTCCACGAGATTTAGGTATATTTAGTTGTAAACCTGTTTTTTTTTTTTCAGATATACAAAAACGTCTTTTTCATAATTTGAAACTAATATCAATTAACAGCGATTTAACAAGAGCTGTTTGGAAAACACGTATGCCCTCTTTGATGCAAAAGTAGCTCTATGAAAGGTACAGTTTTTAAAGCAAAAGTCAGTGTGAATTCGTGAAAAGGGTGTCTGAAGAAATTGTAGAATTAAAAAAAAAGATATTCTACAAAGAAAATTAAACAGTCATCTCCATAAAACAATATCAGAATTTAACACTGACTTTCACCCCAGTGAAATAAAAAGTCACCTTGACTGTTTCAGGTGTGTTCTCGGGCAAGGACATTTGCTTAAAACAATTTAAAATCTGAAGAAAAAAAATTGAAAAAAAGGTTTTTTAGTAAGTGACCTTGACCCTCCAAATTTTTTTTTGAAACTGTGACCTTGACCTAAAAAAGGTTTTGTTTGCTTAAAACAATTTCATAATAATAAAAAATTGAGAAATATATTTTTAGTAACTGACCTTGACCTTGACCCCTAAAACATCTTTTTGCTGAAAACAATATAAACTTTAAATTATTTTTTTAAAAATTCACATTTGAGTAGTGACCTTGACCTAAAAAAGTTTCCCTTAAAACAATTATATATAAAAAGAAGAATTCGAACAAAAATCTAAAATAAAAAAATACATTGCTTAAAACAATATAAAATTTAAAAGAAAAAATATTTAAATATCTTCCTCTCCATGCAAGCTGTTGGTCACTCTTTACTAATGTGATAAAGCGGAAACCATTTTTCTGTTTTTAGAAACAGGACCTTGACCTTGATCCTAATGACCCCAAATGCAATCTAAGCTTTCTCTCCCCGCAAACTACCTACAAACCAAATTTCATTGCAATTGGTAACTCCTAACTAAAGTTATTGAGCGGAGACCATTCTACAATTCCGGGTCACTGTGACCTTGACCTTTGATTTACTAATCTCAAAATCAATAGGGGTTCTCTACCGGTTATGACCAACCTCTACATCAAGTTTCAAGATTTTAGGCTCAAGTGTTCTCGAGTAATCGTATGGAAACCGTTTTACAATTTCGGGTCGACGTGACCTTGAAGTTAGACCTACTGACCTCAAAATCAATAGGGGTCATCTGCTGGTCATGACAAACCTCCACATCAAGATTGAAGAAGCTGGGACAAGCGTTTTCAAGTTATCATTCGGAAACCGTTTTACTTTTTCGGGTCATTGTGACCCTGATCTTTGACACACTGACCTAAAAAACAATACGGGTCTTCTGCTGGTCATGACCAACCTCCACATCAAGTTTCAAGATCCTAGGTCCAAGTGTTCTTGAGTTATCATCCGGAAACCAGTTGGTAGACGGACGGACGGGCGGACGGACGGACGGACGGACGGGGACCGACCGACCGACCGACCGACCGACCGAGTGACAACTGCAAACCAATATACCCCTCATGTTCGAATGGGCCATACTCATTAATGCTCAGTAATGAGGGTACTACCTATTGTAAGTGGAAGTAACGCTACTGTCTGGAATTCAACAAACTCTCTCAGCAGATAACTCTCTTTTAAATAACGTTGAACTTCACAGACTGAGCATTCCTCTTAAAATGCTGTCAAAAACCATTTGAATTAAACATGAGTTTTGAACGATCAATATTTTTATCAATTTCTGTTATATACAGTATACATGTACTTGCTTTCGAGCCTTCACTGGGCGCCGCCATTATTGAACTTTGCATGACGTACTGTACAGCAAGCCAGTACAACAGGGAACCAGACAATGAGAAATGTTGAATTCTAATGTGACAAGCCCAATACCTTTCAAACAATTACTGTAGCGTCAACATACTACGCTTTATAGCGAGTGTATAACATACAACATCTTCTCGTTTAGTTACAACCATTATTTGATCGAAGGTTCTCCTCAATAATGATTACTGACTGAAGAACACAGGCTCATCATATTTACAGATATGCACTTGTAGGGGAAGAATGAAAAGTCCCATGATCACTTCAGATGTTAAATTACGTGTAGCACTTATATTACACAAGACATGTCCTCCCGGCGACACTGTCTGTTATTTGCCCTAAATACTTTACTAACATTGCTAGTTAAATCGAACATTATATAAATATAGCACAGTATTTTTTTTCAATGATATTGTAAACAAAAGGGGATAGATGTCCCTATATCGCTCACCTGGCTTCCATTGAATATAATCAAGGTCATCAATAGCAAAAAGGGTAAATTTTGACCAGGGGACATGATTTGAACATTCTTGTAGGAGTTCATATAGGCAATGAATCAATAATTCATGCCAATATCTAGTAAGCTCTAGGCCTTGTGGTTTCTGAAATAAAGATTTTCCGATATAAGCCTATGTAAAATCAAGAGACCCCCAGGCGGGGTCAGACCCAGAGGTAATAATTTGAACAGTCTAATAAGAGGTCCACTAGGCAAAACCACATGCTAGAAATCTAAGCTCTAAGCCTTGTGGTTTCAGAGAGGAAGATTTTGAAGTTTTTCCTAATTAAGCCTATGTAAAAACATGTGACCCACTTGCGGGGTTACTTTTGCCTCGGGGGTCATAATTTGCCACATCTCTAATCCTTCCTGTTCTTAAGAAGATCTTCAAAGTTTTTCCTCCGTTGCCATGGCAATCACAGTTCTGCATTGAATTATATTATTTGAACAACTATGAAAGGACTTCATAAAAGGAACATTCCGGCCGAGTTTCATCATCATTGGCCCTGTGGTTTCAGAGAAGATGGACATACGACGTACGACGGACGCCAGACGATGAGCGATCCTAATAGCTCACTCTTGCACTTTGTTGTGCCAGGTGAGCTAAAGATAAAAAACGCTTTCTTACAAAGGTTTTTCGTGAAAAGGCAACATAAATAGAAAAGAAATGTGGACGTAAATAGAATACAGTTGTATCATTATTCTATTCTTTCATTTACTATTCTATATACATGTACGAGGAGTGATAATGGGACTTTAAGCGTTCTATATACTACAGCTTCTCACATATTTTCGAACATGCAATCTATCGATTAGGCGTCATGAACTCAGTTTTTATACATAATATGTTTAAAAAGCATGTACTTACTGTCAACGCATATGTAATCCATAAACAGATTCTGCTGCCTAAACAAACTGTCATTACAAATACTCTGTGGTATCTCTGTCCTTAGTTGTGGAAGCTGACATAGTCTTTGTCCCTCACATGATCTGTATATCGATGTTATAACCTCGGCAGGACAGTCTTGTTTCATGCTAAAACATTTAGTCCCAATTAAATGAAAAACATTTCCTCGTCGACATTTGATCAAGGGGTTGTCCATGCTGCAGATATTCGTGCGGCACACAGGTTTCACACTGGCTGAAAAGATTCACAGGTTTTACACTGGTTGAAATGTGATCAGGTTTTACACTGTCTGAAATGTGATCAGGTGTTTTACACTTGCTAATCTTTTTAGAGGTTCTACAAGATCTGAATAATTACATTGTTTGAGCACATTTAGATGAGTTACCCTGTCCCAACATATTCAGTTATTTTACACTGGCTAAAAATAATCTGAGGTTTCACAGATTTGTGTATAAAATAAGTTTAGAATCGGATCTTTAAACTTGGCTACGATCCCGATTTTGCAATAGTTTGCTTCATTTACTGATATCCCATTCTTTAATGTGCTATTAAGCTCATTTTATTTTCATCGATATGTTCACAGTATTTCATTAACGATGTTATTTTGAATTCCTCCTCCTTCATTATTTTCGTCATTATCAATTTCATATCGTTATGTTCCTAGCTTAATACATTGCCACATCGGAAGAATTACTGTCGCATTCCTGCTTCACAGAATGCTCTAGATTTCTATGTTATATCGCGTTAGCTGTATAACACGAGTTTTGATATACCTTTTGAACCAATCAAATGTTACGCATGAAAGCGCGGTGAATGAAATGAATTATTTTAATTGGAGGTTTTCTTCAAATATTTTTTAAATTGTTGTATGAAAATGACTTTTCGTTCGTGCTCATCCAAAAACGTCCGTCTTGATCACGTGATCGCTTCACTGAAAATATATTGATTCAAACGCCTGACTGCGAGACGCAAAATTGGCCCGTTATATTTAATACGAGGTGCGTAAAAGATGCATAGAGACTTTTAAAGTACTAGATCGAATATATGCGTCTCCTTTCATTGAAAATTGAGGTAATTCTGAGATCAAAACTGTAGACACAGTCTATTTTTCTGGAAACGCAGGAGTTGTCGTTCGTTATTTAGATGCGTCTCTCATTATAAGCTTGTTTTTTCCTTCACTATTATAGTCAGTCTCCATAGTGTTGTGGTTGAGTCGTCTGCGATGTACTTTTACGAGTGAAGTTCAAATCCCATCCAAACTCATTTTTTTTTCCTTCTGTTTTACTGATCTTTTTCAGCCTTTTAACTATTTAAAATGTTTTACGGCAAATAATAATAAAAATCTTCATTCATGTGAATCTAATAAGGATAATGGCAATTAAAAATTTGGACTATTGGAGGTATAAAAATAAGGTAATGGCTGAATTTAGAAATGGTTAATTGAAAATCTGGACGGTAAAAGCCTATCTTCTTTGCCATCACATTAAGAAAAGTAAAAAGACAACATTTATAAGAGTGGTATGGATGCCCCATTATTAAAATTCGCATTTTCTTTGAGTTTAAACCCCTTTACCTTTTTTATCATTTTTTTCAAATAATCATATACATGTACATCACTATCATTTGGTCAGGCTCATAAGTGAATGTGTTGTTACTGTATTTCTACAGTGTATTGTTTAATTGTTATATAATGGTTATTGAATATTGACAAATTATTCTTGCTGGTATACCGTTCAGTTAGTTATATACAAGATTGGGCTAGGGTATAAAATTCCATATATCTTTTTAATTAGACGGTAAATTTCTTTTAACATTTGAATATGAAAGCATTGAAAGGATATAGTTAGTGAAAAAAAAAATGACTGTTATGGGCTGAATATCCTAATTTGCTTTTCAACATATCATACTTGATATTAGATCTACTCCGGATTGGTATTTGCTTGAGGTATACGTTAAGCAGTTGATTGTAAATGCAGACAGACAACATATGGTGAGATTATGCTATTTTACGAACTTTAAGGAAATGGTGCTTGGCGAACAATAACAACTTCGCACGTGATTAAAGTCCCCAACTTGAAAGACAAAATAGGAATGCATGTTATTTCTTATAATATATATATTCTAGGTTTAAGACAGTGGGGTATACATTTGTTTATAAATCTTTAATAAATGGATGCATATTATTCGATACATGTAACAGTAAAGTTTCGATACTACAGGCCTGTCAGTAGATGTGGTGTCGTGTCAGTTTCTGTTTGTTCAACCAGAATTGGTTTTGTTAACAACTTTCCAAGAAACATGCATATGTATACACTGTATTTGTTCGCCTTTAAAAATTGATGAAATACGGTTGACGAGACAAAAAGTGCACGAAGAGACAGAGTCAGGCAAATTTTTCTGCCTGGACAAATTCCAGTGATCTTGGCAACCCGTAAACTACATCAAAACAAACTACTTTTATGAATGAATGCGCAAGCTCATACGCTACTACATTATTTTTGATTGTTTAGGATACATATCAAAGAAAATAATCTATATCAATTATTTTGAAGATATTTATGAAATAACTTCCGTTCCAGCGGTGTTAGTTGTTTAATACACAATGATTTGGAGTACTGATACGCAGTAATTAGCCACGAAGGCCGAAGGCCTAAGTTGTTTATGACTGCGCATCAGTACGACAAATTATTGTTTGTTAGACGCTTACAACGCTAAAAAGGATGCTATTTCGATTCTAACATAACCAGATATTGCAAAAGGTGAATAAATGCAAAGCGTTATTTTCTACGCGAACGCTCATTTAACGTCATGCGGCGAAATATGACGTCATAACATAACATTTCTACTCTTTGTACATAGAGACGAAATCGTGAGCCATGTTAGAATTCTTGTTTTAATTTATATAGACAGACATTACGGTGACTTTGCTGTCTTGCAACAATATTCTCCTTGTTTTCATGCCACTATATTCCGCCATGTGACCCGAATCAGTCTTACAAATACTAGAACTAGGCTATCACTGACGGCCAATACCGCTCTGACACATTATCAATTTATGTAACATTTATTTTTTAATTACTTGACCAAGCACAACTAGGTATGGTACTGATCAGTTCTATGAAATATCATAAAATTCTGACCAAGGGTTTTTGGAGAATCAAAGCGCACACGATTTTATTATTCTAGGCCCTTGTGACCTTGACCTTTGACCTTTTTGACCCGAAACATGGACAATGGACAACTAGGCATGGTACTTATCATTTCTGTGAAATATAATTAAAAACTGACCAGGGGTTTTGGAGATAAAGAGCGCACAAAATTTTACTATCTCGAGCCCCTGAGATCTTGATATTTGACCTAGTGACCCGAAATATTCACAACTAAGCATGGTGTTTATCATTAAATTGTTTTGGAGATTTAGAGCGCACAACATTTTACTATCTCGAGCCCTGTAACTTTGACCATGGACATATAGACCCGAAACTTGGTTATGTACAACTAGGCATGGTTACCTATCATTTTTGTGAAATCATGACCAGGTCTTTTGAAGATTAAGGGCGCACAGGATTGCGCCTACAGACAGACAGGCAGAAAAAGCTCCTTACACTTTGTGTGCGGGGGTATAAAAATAGTGACAACAAAGATTGTCCCTTAGGGCGACACTTATCACTATTACCAGTCCAGACCTCGGTGAGGGAACCTGCTACATTTGTAATCCAGTACCGTTGGTGCAGACGAACGTTCGATGTGCGGGCTTCCGGAAACGGAATTGACAGAAAGATAAGTGAGCTTACGTTTTGATTTTTTAACGTTTGTGGCTGCTGCATTGACAAAAGCGAACTGTGATACGATGAGAGGGAAATTTGTCCACAAGCGAAACATTATGTTAGAAATGTTGACAGATATTAACGTGTGTATCGTAGATTATTTCCTATTTTGTCCATTTGTTTCAGTAACATTTCTAACATAAATCTTCGCAGGAGAATGGACATAGCTCATTCAATTTTAGATAGAAGTCTCTGACGCATCATGTGTTTGGGGACGAATTATCCAAAGACAGCCACAAACATAAATCAGAATGTAAGCTCACTTACCTTTCTGTCAATAAATTTAGACACGCACTACGCAAATCAAACGCCTGTTCGAACCAGCAGTACCGGATTTGCTGGTTCCCCTACCATGCACATATAAAGTTTAAATAAGCAAATTTTGGCTTACATGCATTACTCTTGTCCAAATTTAGTGAACAAGGGGCGTTCCCCTATCCCCTTGGAGGAAAACTTGTACAAAGAGTGACACAAACTTGGCTGCTGACTATTTCTTCAAATACAAATATACATTAATTTGAAAATGCACATTTTACGACAATAAATAAAAGGGCCAACCGGAATAACAACTTTTCCCTTGAACGCTTTTTTATTCCATTTAGTTTACAGATAATTACATTTTGTTTCCTTTGGAATACAAATGTATATGCTTACAAGTCATTCTGTCAATAGAATTACATCCTAGAGGATGCTGAAGTAAATATATTAACACGAATAAATTTGGAAAATGTTGTCTGGCTTCAAACTTACGAATATTACATTTGTGGTTCTGTGGTAAAAGCACGGTGGTAAAGAAAACGAGTAAATTGTGAAGTCACATTGAAAATGTTAACAGAATAGTATGGTTGTCAGCCTAAATACACTCACCACAAAGAATGGTCACGGTCTACACCATCACCGCGGTCGCGGCAATGAAGGATGCTGTCTTTTTGAGGTGCCACATATTAAGTTCTTTTCCAGGGTGGTTCAAACAATTTTTCTTGACTTTTCATAGAGGGGACATAACTGAAGTAAATACTCTGTTGCTTGGTCAGAAAGGTTACATGCGCATTTTGGTCACAGTTTTGTCGTGTGCGAAGCCTGAATAGTATAAATGAATCCCATCTGTATAGTAGATTTTATGATGATTGTGTGCCTTTTCTGTTAGACACGAGCTGTTCACAGTTTCAGGCAGTTAAAATAACTTCTCCAAAATGATCTACTAAAATTTAAAAGTAATTGCTAGAATCGCATGATTTTTTAAATGTTTGTTTCCGTTTTTGCGGGGTAATGTGGCAAACTCTGTTGTGGTGTATTTGGATGTATTCAAATGACAAACGTGCAATCTTTTGAAATAGAATGGTATATATATATTGCTGCAACATCAGATTGTGAAATGTTTTACGGCTGCTAGAAGTATTTTAGCATCAGTTCAATAATGTTCAAATTATCCGTCAAACCTGACCTGCCTTAGTACAATATGTTTTTCAAAACTTGATGTATACAAAACCAAAGTCAAAGTCTGTTCATGTCATATTTTATGGCTGTCTAGTCAGAAATTCTCATATGCATAAACAGTGCACATCAAGATATGTATGTTGTAAAATAATTCCCAATATAGATGTAAGATCGAAGTCAGAATCAAAGTCTAGTCTGCAAGTTAAACGGGAGGATTTTGTTATATCTCAGCGAGAATGTGAGGTATTCTGGTATTCTGGTATTATGTCCCCATCCGTAATTAGAAGAAGTTGCGGTAAGTTGCATTGCAGCTGTTGATCAGTTGGTCGTTAGATGTTAGATTTCAGGTAACATGTAGCAAAGACTTTGACCAAATGTTTCAAATTTGGTACGGACATTGGACATGGACAGTAGATGAATCATTTTCACACGTTATTGTTTCAACACAATAACATCATAAAGCTTTAACCTACAAGCCTCAAATGTAATGTGAACATTGTTCATTGACAGTAGATGAACCCTTTACAGTTTGAAGTGCATTTAAAAACCATTTCCGCTCAATAAGTTAACAAGGTTTTAATCCAAATCTTCAAAACTTGGTAGGATTAAAGTAAATGAAGATTAAATGACCCCTATAGATTTTGAGGTCATTTGGTTGAAAGCCAAGGTCAAAGTGACGTTGCAGAAAATGGTCTTTGAAAATGAATACGCATATCGATATTTTTATTTCAAAATTAATATTCTACAGTCATTGGTAAGTGAACTACATAAGCCTGTCTCGGATGACTTGTTATTTGTTTTATATATAAAACAGAACTCCTAACATATTCGTCATTCATACAGAATACGTATCTAATTTGCAGAACAAATAAGATAAGAATATGTTTATAGCGATGATATGAGGTATAGGCAGTTTAAAGTCCTTGTGAACACCCTTTAATCTTAAATAGCTTAAAAGTAATGCACAAAATTTAATTAGAATTTTGTACAACCTTCTAAAACAACATTTCCAACTCTCACAGAAAAGACAACAACAGCAGTTTCCATCAGTAAAAAAGTGTACTTTGTATATACATTTAATGCAAAGTTTCAAGCACTGAAGGAAGCTAAATACACATGGGTTAGTGTAGTGACCAGAACAGCAAAGTTCAACAAATGTTTTCAATATAACTGTACATTCTGTGGCACATCACTGCCCATTTTCAGTTTGATATGAGGCCCATACATGGATATAAATTATATATATTATTAAATGTCACTTTTTGGTTTCTCATTTGATTTTAACTAAAACTAGTGTTATAGAACCATAAAGATTTTGTAAAATATCAGTCTCTTGCTAACTGTGTGTAAGTTATAAAACCATACATATAGATATATCCAAGGTCTATTCGTGGTATACCTGAATAATGTATTAAAGTGTTTGACAATATAGTACAACATAGACCACATGCCATGTACAAATTAAAATATACATACATTGTTATTATTATAACATAAAAACAAGCAAAGATTAAAATCGAGAAAAACTGGCAGTGTACTGTAAAATAAGAAGCAAAATAAGATATTGAATATACTATCTTTTATGTATCTTCAAGATTGGCCCCAGTACTAATCCTTTGCAGTTAAATCGAGATTACGTCAACGTTTACTGTACTATCCAAGCAATGTTTTAACAAGCACAAAAGTCACACATCTGTTATACTATTGCACCAAATGGCAAAACATTTACATGATTAGAATGGCTAACTTAGAGTGACTGTAAACTCTCCGAGTGAAACAGGGTCATGGGTTGGAGCACCATAACCGACAATGTCTCTTTATGAGGAAAAGTAGCCCGTGTCTTACAGAGAATAAGGTTATAGCATTGGTCCTTCCCAGGAACGATACTTATGTAAACTGTCAGCCTGTAAGAATAACTTAAAACTGGCAGTAACTCCGGGAAACAAGGAAACAAACTTACTAAAAGTTTGACTCGAAAACAAAGGAAGATTACTCCATTATTTTACATAAGGCGAAAAAGCGAAAGCCCGAAAGGGCCATGAGATAAAACTTGTCAGCCTGATCTTGAGTAGACACCACCCAATAGTGATGCAACTGACGTGTTACTATGATCTTCTAAATTATGTAAAGTTTGGCTGAAAGTGTAAGTAAGAAATGAAAAGTAAGAAGTTATTGTTTCGACACAAATTAGTGGGCAGCTTTATCTGTTAACAAATGGAATAATTGTATTACTGTTATTTTCTCTCTGGTTCCAAATTTCATAAACATCTATAATCCTGTAACATGCTGAAATCAGTTTATAATAAGTACCTCACTGTATCAAATAGAATTCGCCTGGTGGATAAAATAGTAAAATACATGTTATGCCTTTGAATTGGATGACAAATTAAGCTTCCCACTTACATGTTAGTGTTTATCCATACATATACAGTGACAGGAAAATAGAAAGTCTTATGTTGCTTTGCTCCCATTAATCTTTCTATTTTCCATAGAACAGTATATGGATACATACTAACACATACTTATACTAATCCCATTTTCGAGGGCATTCAATGGCAAGTTTAAATTGACCACATTCCTATTCAAGTTTCTTTATGAATAGAAATTACATGTTGAATATAGTTATAGCAGATTTATATAGCATATACACGTATGTTTTCACTAATATCAAAAAGATGTGACTGGCAAACCGGAATCGGTTCTCTAGACAAAAACATTAGTGAACCGAAATGCTGGTCCCGCATGGTGCAAACATGTGTTTCTTATGAGAATATTTTACTGGTTGCACGTGCAGATTGGAATATATGAGGCTCTGCCGAGTTGCCATCATAACAGTTAACCGAGAGCCGGATATTTTCAGCTGCACGTGCAGCAAGCGATATAATTTTTATGTTTACAATTTTCTGCTAAAAGTAGCAGAAATAAAATACAATAAATGCCGAATATTTACGCTATATTTTCTTGTAGTGACGTACAAATTTACACATTCACTGCATAAAAGTAAAAATAGTACATTTGTAGTTGGTTTTTACGTCATTACACCAGGGGTGTAAGATTATTAGTTTCTTTATTAATTTAAATCCAAATTTCAAACGATGACTTAAATTTCAACACTGTTATTTCTATGTCTCGATCTTGTAGCACTGTCTGCGATCCGCCACATTCTGGTTCACTAATATCGTTGTCTAGCGAAGAAAAAACTGCCATTTCAAAAATAAGAAACAGTTTCTGTAAAGCAGCACTTTGTCCTTTGTTATCGTGCATATTTGACATAAAAACGACAGAAAGTCTTAGAGACAGATTTCCCGTTGAATGACACAAATCATCGAAACGTTTACTTTCGACAAAAGTATTAAATTGAGGATTCTTTTTTTCAGTTGGGTGGAGGTCGCTACATCTGAGTCTTTGCGCGCACATGCATACATGTACTTGAATCGCTTTTGAGAGTCACTCCTGATAGAATCAACCAAGAAGAGAAGCAAAGTTGGAAATATCTTTGTCTTTTCTGAGGACACTACTGCCATGGCAAAGATAGCAATCGAACCTGGGACCCCCTAATCCTGAGGCGAAAGCGCTACCACCACGTCACGGCGACTTAGGGCACCCAGTTTAAATGTAAGACCAGGCCCCTATTTCACGAAAAATAGTCTGTAACGTAACTTTTCGACACTTATATCAAATACATGTAATCTGTAAAGAATCAAGTTGTCGAATCGATTACCCATTTATTACAATTATATACACTTGTTAGATTGTGGAAAATTTGTTTTTAGCACGTAATTTACACTAATAAATTCTTAAATTCTTAAAATTTTAACTGTACTCAAATATTTTCGCTCAATCTGACTTGCAATTTAAATTTACAATATTTTTGTTCTTTTAACATGTAATTTCATTAAAAAGTAGACTATCGTTAGAAAGACAACAAAAATATTCTTATTTTTAGAGACAATTAAACTTTAAAATAACGTTCTCAGCTGAGCAATTACTTAAGTATTTTCGTGAAATTGGGGCCAGGTGTTTTGGCATCTGAACGAGAGCGATTGACGGTCACTTGGAATAAATGTTAGAAGGCTATTTGTTTTAATTTATATGTTGTGAAATAAAGATGCTCCCGGAAACTTAGCTCATGCCTCTACTCCATTCTTTCTAGAAGTGTTCACTGTGCAAAAGCTCATACGGGAACACAAATCATATACATGTACAAATCTGAATCATCTATACACATTGGTTATTATATGATACTCATCACATGAGGATTCTGGTAAATGTCACATCGTAACCAATGTCTCGACAATCCATAATTGTTTGTGTTCATATCATATATCAATAAATAATATCTCATTGGTCCAGAGCAAGGTACTGGAATATGAAATATATGTTGCTTCGTTGATCATGATCTGGAGCAACAGCATGTATGACTTATTGAAAGATTACATGTATGTGATAAAACAGTATCCAGTATGGTACATCAAAACAATAATACAAAATATATATACCTGGAATACATCGAAATGAAGTGAAGACCTGTTGTTCGGGATAATTCTGGCAATAATAGAACAACTGTTTTCTGAGATCAACGAAGGAACATGAATTAAGTCCATTACAAAGACCTGCCACTATACTTCGCTCCATACTGGAATAATTGTGTGGCATGAGTCTTACATCCACGATTTTAATCACCTCACCATCATCACAGAAGAGAGCTTTGCGTCCAGTTTCATCACACGTGTTTATATGATACATAGGAAGAGCGGAATCTGAAAATACAAACAGGCGGAATTGAAATATCATAACAGTCAATTAATGTTGAGTCGTATCTTTCGGGTTGGCTTCGAAGATCACACGAAAAGATTTTGTGTTATTTACACAGATACACGTATCATGTTGATGTGTTTTTATTTGTAATATGTACAGTTACTGCGAATGAACTTATAGTTTATGTTCAATCAACCATCTTTTACATATTCTATGTCATTGTTTTTAAATTATAATTACTTTCGCACATCTTCACGTGCGTCACCATTTAACACAGTACTGTTCAACATATAAAATGAATTCAATAGAACATGATTACCGCTCTCTTTTAATCTGTATGAAGTACAAAAACTAACGCAGTCTTTATTTTAAACAATACGATAATCATATTGCCACTACATAGTTTAAAGAGGCACTCCCTACATCTAGCAGATTATATTCTCAAAACATAGATTATGTGTTCAATGCACGTAAAATGACAAATAAATACAATTTCAAAGAAGAACCATGGCGAATAATGCCTTATTTCACCACAATTAATCAATATAGAGGCTTTCTGTAATAAATTGCATATATCATTAAAGAGGCACTCCCTACATCTAGCAGATTATATTTTCAAAACATAGATTAAGTGTTCAATGAACGTACTATGAAAAATAAAAACAATTTCAAAGAAGAACGTGTGGCGAAAAATGCATCATTTTACCACAATTAATCAATGTACAGGCTTTCTGTAATAAATCGCATTCACCTATTAAATGAAAAACAACAACTCTACACAGATTATTGAACGGTTTACGGTACTGCAGCATATTTCAAACCGCTGATTTTATCGATAATGACTGGGAATGAATAGCTTACACTTTTAGGGTAAAGTTATAATAATTCAAAAGATTCCATTATTTATGTTTTGGTTTTTATTTAATTTGACATCAGTTATAGGGTATGTCGTTTTAACATGTCTTTTTAATGAACCTAGTTAGTGCCTAAATATGTTTTGAAAATGTTTGTGATTTGTTCCCCATTTTAACTTTACAAGAATTGATTCCAAATCTCTATAGAGATTATGAACGACATGGGCTTTGAATGTAATTTGAAATTTCAGTTGACGGACCGACGACAGGAAACCAACTAAGACTACTGAAATCCCAACTTCCTCAAACGTGTTACAGTCGCAAAGTAAATGGTCAAGTGTTTGTTTGCTGTACAATTGAATATATTATGGCACACGTTTCCATAACGTTTCACAAACTACAACACTATTTTAGACAGACTTTTTTGTGAAAGAATCAGGGGTCATGTGTTAAACATTATTTGTAGAGGTCAACCTGGCAAAGCTATATGAACATGCCAAAGATCTAAGCTCTACGCCTTATGGTTTCAGAGAAGCAATTCCTATAGAAATCTATCTAAAATAAGTGAACCCCAGGCGGGGTCAATTTTGACTCGGGTGTCATGATTTGAACAATCTTGGAAGATATCCACAAGACAAAGGTACAAGGAAAAAATCAAAGTTCTTGCCCTTGCGGTCCTTGATAAAAAAACAAGAGTTGTCTCTCATAAGTGACGAATGCCCCCCGAAAGAGGTGTCTCAGAGTCTGACCTGTCCATGTGCTCAACAATTGTTCCATGTAATTTTAAAATCCGTTCATGCATGACAGAGTTACCATGCATACAGTATTCCTTTACCTTTAAACTGTTAGTGTGACCTTGACCTTTGAGGTAGGGTCATGGGTATTGCACGCGACACATCGTCTTTATGTGCTGATCATTTGTGCCAAGTTTTTTTAAAATCCTTTAATGCATGACAAAGTTACAGTCCGGACACTAATTTATATATATATATATATATACAGGATTCCATTACCTATAAAAACTAAGTGTGGCCTTAACCTTCGAGATAGGGACGTGGGTCTTGCATACGACACGTCGTCTTAATGTGCTTGTAATTTATGTATTTCAAAATCTTTCTATGCCTGACAAAGTTACAGCCCGGACGAGAAAGCTGACTAGAGACCTATGTACAATCAAGCGACCCACCACCCGTGCTTAATTTTGACATTTTAACAATCTTGATAGAGGTCTTCTAACCAAAATTACATGCTAAATATTAAAGTTGAAGATGAGGTCATAAATATGACCTCTAGACTGTTAACAAGGATTTTCTATAATTTGATATGTGAAAAGTTTTTTACCCTAGGTAATCTAGTGTTAAACACGACCTTTATTTTGATATAGAAAAAACATTCTTATCAAGTTTCTGCAGTTTATACCAGTGCTGAAAAATCTCATCTTACACCCCCCGTGTAAGACGACTTACGTGAATTACTTATGACGTAACGTTATAAACAATGTGACGTCACTTTCCCATACAGAGCATCTAAAGAACGTTTGTTTTTATACCAAAATGCATCATATCGATACGTTTGTTTTTGAATATATATTTCAAAGTGCAAGACGGTATGTAAGAAAAAGTTTCTTCCATGAGATACTTGGTTCAGATGGAAATATCCGTTACTTTGGGTAACTGTTCCGCGGGAACTCAGCAGAGCCTCGTTCCCGCCAAAACAGTTACCCTCAGTGACGGATATTTCGATCTGAACCTCTTGCTCATATGAGAAACTAATGTTCTATCCCAGGTGATCCACAAACACTCTAACTAAATTTCAAGACGATTAGGTATTAACTGTGGCCTCAAGGCTTTTGATACAGTTGTCCTTACATTTGTTTAATTGACTTTGTTTTGACCCTAAGTAACCCAGTTTCAAACTTATCCTATAGTTAATTAGACTTAAAAAATCATTAAAAAAAATCAGACCCACTTACAATACGATTGGGTATTAAATTTAGCCTCCAGAGTATTAACAATGTTTTTATTTTATTTGTCCGTGTGACCTAGTTTTTGACTCCACTTGACGCAGATTCAAAATGACCTAGTCATCATTGCTACAAACATTATGACAAATTTTTATGAATGTGGCCTCTATAGTGTTTTAAAGTTTTCCTTTGAAATGACTGTGTGACCTAGGTTTTTTCTCTGATGACCTAGATACGCATTAGACATAGAGACCTTTTTTATCCCAAGGTGACCCAGATTCGAAGTTTTCCTAGAAATCAATTTTAATCAAAATTTTAATGACGAGTTGGATGTAAATTTCACCTCTACGCATATACAAGGGTTTTGTATGATATGACATAATTACCTAGATTTTAACTCAGATAACCCATATTCAAACTTGACCAAGTTTTTAACTAGACACTTATTTGAACCAAGTTTTATAAAGATCCAATGAAAAATGCAGATTCCAGTATATACACAAGCTTTTTCTTTAACCGAGTGAATCTTTTTACCTAAGACATATATTTGAATTCGATCTAAATCTTATCAAGGCAATCATTCTGATAAATATCACGAAGATCGAGTGAAAAAATGCAGCCTCTATAGCATACCACAATGTTAAGCGTAGATAGACGACAGACGGCGGATATAAAACAATCACAATGTTTTCTGATTAGGTGAGCTAAAAGGCACTTTGCCCTTTTAAACCCAAGCAATTATCCTTAAACGGTCTAAACCGTTTCTCTCAATGATGCATGTACTCTACTGCATAGGAAGCCTTGCCAGTGACCCGCACACCCGGCCATCACAAAACCGATATAAGCTTTGTCTTTTTCAATTTCCAATGCGACTTATCTACTGATAACTTATTTTTGTTTACATGCATATAACTGCAGTTTCAGAACTATCGGAGTGTTTATCAACATTACAGCGATAGTGCCTTTATTTCCAGAATTTATTGTACTTCAGAGAGTTGTAAATGATTATTCTCATTTCCAATTTCCAGTGTACTGATTTGGGACAGATATGGCGTGAAACTAGCTTTTTACGCACATTCAATGTGCATTTTTCCCGTTTTGGAGAGAAATCATCATATAGAATAAAAGTGAAAAAATACAAGAGCCGTTCATCGCTAGAAAAGAAAGATCAATCAGTATTTTAATGAAAAGATTATCGCACCGCTTCAACAAATCATGTTGCATGGAAAGAGTTTAATCATTCCTGAATTTTTTATGACTGCATAAATACTTAAATTTGTAGATACGCACGATACAAAAGTTTTGACGGACAGACAGAAAGACAAAATAGCAAAACCACAAGTGCACAACTTCATATACTGATAATCATTTCTGTATATTTCTATGGCTGTAGCTAAAATCCTTTTTAGAATAAAACTGACACAATTTGAAAATTGCCAATTTACCCCAAGTCAAGGGTTACATATATACCGTCTGTATAGGATAAAAACAAATCTGTACTACAAATTTTAAAAGCTGCGTTTAGGGAAACCATAGTTACGGAATGTTTGTTTTCTAACTTGGAATTAAAAATAGCATTAAAACTAATTTTACTCAGTAGCTTTGTTTTTCCACGATAGGGTTTAAAATTCGGAACGAACAAACGATTTGGTATGGCATAGACTTTGCTTGAAGCATCCTTCCAATTTACGAGTCTTGTGATTTGCATGAATGCATTGTACATGCTTTTGTTAACAGTAGCATACCGACCGCAGTTATCAATTCTATGAAGAACATTAAGCTATGTAAAGTGAAACTACACACTGCGGCATCAAAGTTAAAGTTATGACTTGGACACAAAATAGCGGCAGCTTTATTTGTCACCCTTGTCATCTAATGAAAGCATTTTATTACTGTTTTTTCTCTGGTTCTAAACTTCATAAACATCTATAAATCTGCACTATGCTTAAATCAGTTTATAGTACCTAACTGTATCAAAAATAATTCGCCTGTTGGATACGATAGTAAAATACATGCATCACCTTTTCATTGGATGACAAATAAAGCTTTCAACTAAGTATCTTAGTGTTTTTCCATAAACATATTATACTTTGAAATATAGAGTAAAAGTCTGTTGTCACGTTTTCTATTTTCCATGAAACTGTATGGATAAACACTTAACATATACTTACAGCATTGTCTCAATAACTAATCCCATTTTCGAGGGCATTCTTAAAGTTTCTTTTTTAAATTGAAATTACGTGTGGAATATATGGCCTAGTAATTTATATTGCTAAAATAAGCTCTTTCTGTATAACAGTGCTATCTCCTTTGTTATTGTAAAATTTCCAATTGTCTTCCATGACTTGAATGACACAAATCAGCGAAACGTTTTCTTTATTAAAACAATATCAATATTAAACAGAGGAGACTTTTATAAGATACCCAGAGAAGTTGGATGAATGTCCGCTTGATGAACAGTTTATACTTGGTATGCACCCGATATATTTTAACCTCGCTGTGTCAAAAACATCGGTTAAACCAACGTTTACACCTCTGCTACTAAGTATGGATTCAGCTCAGCTTGCACATATCTAAACATCCGTGCAGTATCATATCTAAACATCCGTGCAGTATCATATCTAAACATCCGTGCAGTATCATATCTAAACACAGTGTTCGCATATCCGTAAAACACACATTGCGCAACATACAGCAGTAGGTTGATAAACATCGCGCTAACCACGGATACTTTAAGATGGATCATAATATAACTACATGTATTATGGCCCAGTTTAAATTCTAGTCTCTATCGGTCAGTTATAAATAAATACTTCCACTCATATTTATTAGTTTGTGCTCTAAAAGCAATCTCAAGTGATCATTAAATGAAAAGTGTTTCATTACTTATCGACTGTTTCGGCGCTGAAATGTACATGAAGGCAAAGTTTACCCAATGACACATGGGCGGTACTTCACTGCTACTTTGACAAGCGCGTCAGCAATGCTCAAAATTCGTAAAACTCTTTTGATGTTTGACGTAAAGCTCCCAACTCTTCCCATCTGCTGGATTCAGCATTCCCAGCTTACTGTCTTTACACAATTTACTAGTATATGTTTCTCTGACAAGACCCTATTTTTGTTTGGTAAATGAATGGCAACAAAAGCCCGTTCTTATTTTGTAGCATATGTTGAATAAAATAAGGAAGGTCTAGTATAAATATAATTACCACAAACTAGAAATTCGCATGCACGCGTCTTATTCTTGTACGTACGCGTTGAATTCTTTTACGTACGCGTTTATGTGCACATTTAAAATTCGTACATATTTATTTTTTCGTATGTGCACGTTTACGAGAAATATTTACTTTTTTGTTCGTTTTTATTTGACCCTTTTCGGCTTCCGTTAGAAATTGTCAATTTCATTTTAAAATACATGCACAAAGCCACGGATATACACTGTGCATATAGGTCCATGACAAAATGAAAGAATGGTCTAAAGATGTACTGAAATATTTCTTCTACTGAAATGCAGTTTTTGTTTCATAATCGAATATTTTTACACTATTCACAGGTTGATTTTTGCACCGAAAGAAACAGCTACATACTTAAACATCAGTGTGTATTATCCGGCACAAATAGTCATAAAACAAAAATAGATTTTTTTGTCTCCGGCAACAGTTATAATAATATTACAGTGTCATTGTCCCTACAAAGCAGAAAATTAAATCTATTGATTTTGTACATATGCTTTGAAACTCAATTAGATCGTGGTAAAACAACATCTGCAAATAAATATACATGTAACACCTTCAAATTTCTATGTTTGATTAAGAATCTAGATGTAAGGCATCACACGTTGTCAGTTTTATAAATTAATTAAGTTGTAGCTAATAGACTTTTCTAAATAAATTAAGTGATTTCAGCAGGTAGTTTTAATAAACAAAAGCTGTCACTTTTTCAGTGATTGCCAATAAAACAAAACTTTGTCAGTAAAAAAAACCCCAAGGATGTGTATAAATAAGGGCCACAAGTAGCAAGAGATTAACTCAAAAATTATAAAACTTAATTCTTTGATATCCCTGAATACTACAGCAAAGTTTTAGATTAATACTTCAAGTGGTTAATGATATATGTGCATGACAGTGCCAGTTGCACACAAGACTTTAACTATGAATTTCTATGTACAAATCAAGAAACATTTTGACATGGTTATCTTCTCTTGCTTACAGACAGGTGTCATAATGGTAAATAAGTATTCCAACTTTTAAAGTAATATCTAAAATGGAAAAGCCAACAAGTGGACAATAATGAAAATTTTGAAATTTGAATGAAAAGTTGAAAAGGGCCATAATTCAAATAAAATCCTTGACAGAGTTACCTTCTACTGCCTATGTTTGGGGATCATGATGGTAAACAAGTATTTCCACTTTCAAAGTAATATCTCAAACAGTTTAATCAAAAAGTGGACTAGTACGAAAATCTTAACCAAGATTCTAAGTCGATAAAGGGCCTTAATTTTCTTTTTAAATCCTTGACAGAGTTACATTCTCTTGCCTACAAATGGGGGTAATGATATAAACAAGCATTCAAATATCTCAAAGGGTTCAGTCTATAAGTGGATTTTACCCATATTCAATGTATTTTCTAAGTCAAAAAGGGGCATAATTCTGTCAAAAACATTGACAGAGTTATGTACTCTTGTCTGTTGATGTGGGTAATGATGATTAATAAGTATGATAAGTTTCAAAGCAATACCTCTAATGGTTTTGAAATAAAGTGTGGTGGTACGAAAAACTTAACCAAGCTCAATACACTTTCTAAGTCAGAAAAGGGCCATAATTCTGACAAAAACCTCGATAGAGTTATGTACTCTTACTTATAGATGGAGATTATAATAGTAAACAAGTACGGTAAGTTTCAAAGCCATACCTCTAATGATTTTGAAATAAAGTGAGGTGGTACGAAAAACTTAACCAAGGTGTGACACCAACGCCGACGCCGACGCCGAGGCCGAGGCGAGTAGGATAGCTCCCCTTTTCTTCGAAAAGTCGAGATAAAAAGAAAGACGTTTATTTGAAAATCTGAGCGATTCGATTGATGGGCAAACGGGGTCAAACACTAATGAGCATGTAAGTTTCAGTACAATAGGGAAATTTAGGCCAACTGCTAGTAATTTACACATTCTTGGAGATTTTAAACAGCGAGTAGATTTACAGTGAAATGCCGCATTTTAAATGTTTGATATACGAGTTACATTTATATTGGAAAATATTACATTTGTTATTGTTAACAAATCGAACATTTTTTCGACTGCTAATAGACAATGTCACAATCTTGGCTTTGTACATCTCTGCACATCTGGAAGTTATGTATTTCGAAAAATAACTAAATAATCAAATATTATGTTACATAGTTGGAAACATTAAATTTGATTTGTTTCATATCTCCTTCAACTAGCAATGGAGTCTATCTTAAAACCTAACTGGCATCTACCCTTAATCTGTTATATACATTCAATACTTAACTAAGCAGAAGCTAAGCACAATTAAACTAGTATGTCTTCCATCCCTATGACCTTGACCTTTGAGCTAGTGACCCGAAATTATTATATGCACAACAATACTTCATACTGATGCTTCTGGCAAAATTTTATGAATTTCCAGCAAAGGATTTTGGAGAAAAAGACCAGAAAGAGTTCATTTTATATCAGTTGTCATCTAAATACGCCAAACATCTTCAAATGCCTGTAACTCATACGAAAATCAATGAAGCAGAAAATCTTCAAGACATGCACAACAACACTTGGTACTTAATATTTCTAACAAGTTTCAGTAAAATCCATCTGAGCGTGTAGGATGTGTTACGCGGACTAACTTTGTGACAGACAGACTGACATACAGCATCAAATCAATATGTCTTCACACCACTTCGTGGTGGGAGACAGTATAAAAATAGTTTAAGCCAGAAAATTCAGATCCAAGATTTTTAATTAACACCTTCATCGATCTTGCTTCTGTGCACCATTGGCATTCATGGACATCTAAAGTTAGAATATTTACCGAATTTCTTAAAATATATTTTTGCTTACGGATGTAAGCAGAAGCTGCAGAGGCATAGAAGATCATTGTACCGGGTAATGCCATAAGGGTCAAAACCCAAGAGCCTTCAAAGATTTGTTATTTTCCTCCAAATATCTAAAAAAGAAATTACGCTGGTTTGATTGGTCACTTATTTTAAAATGATCTAGATGATATGCAAGTACCTAAAATCTGCACCAAACATTAAGTGTGACACTACAGTTCAATAAGTTTTATCATCATTTATTTAAAGTTCTCTAATAAAACACTTCCTCTCCTCCCAACAAAGAAGGACATCAGTCTCGGCAAGGACTCTCCATTATTTAGCTGTACTCTCAAACACTCAACAGCTAATGCTTGACCATATAAGCGCTGTCGAGGCGGGTAATATATCCCCATATACACGTATCACGCCAAAACAAATAAAGGTTGTAAAACCCTTTCCTTTCTTAAATTTGATTCAATGCCCTTATAATACCTCAATGTTACTTCGTGAAACGTCCAAAACAACGTCACAAATACGTCCGCCATCTGGTTTTTTAATTAAAAACGCAAGACTTTTCCTTCGAATGAAGGTTTGTACTTCGAAATGTGAAAGGCTCGGGTAATATAAATCTAGGCGGATAATAAATCCCCATATACCACTTTGAAAAACCAAATTACATTTAATACAGTACATGCAGAGGTTAGTCATATTGCTACATATTGAAACAATAATACCAATTTTAGATATTATTGACTGGCAATTTATTTCTAGACCTACTTTTCACGTCCAGTTAATAATCTCCAATGTACATATTACTGTAAATTGGGCATTTTTTGCGTGACGAATATTTAGCGCTATGTGAGAAGACAGACTTATTCGCGAAATTTGAATTTGTGAAAGGAAAAATCTCTAAAAATAAATCTATGTGAAATGAATCTCGCAAATAGAGAAAATGAATCTCGCAAATAGAGAAAATGAATCTCGCAAATAGAGAAAATGAAATAATCGCGAATATTAACCAATTTACTGAAATTTAGTACATTGTAAATATGTTTATGGCAGATCTTCAATCTTTGATTACCACGTGTTCATAGATATTGTACATGTTCCTCGTTCTCAATTATTTTACTATATGAATTTTTTCAGAAGCTTCCACGGTAAAACCTCTTCCATTTGAATTTATATGCATAGTCATGTCTTTTGTCACATATTTGTTTTAGATTCTGAAGCTCTTAAGAATATCCGGGGACAATGGCTTTAGTGGATGCACTATACTATAACTACACACCGTAGCTGCCATACGTCTCACACGCTGGAGATTTTGCTCTTTTAATAGATAAAAGTAAATAACTTGTTTCTTGGGAGGATTCCAAAATACATGTTATAGTAAGAAAAGCTACATGAAAATATAGCGTCAACCACATACTGCTAATAACTCAAGACTAAAAAATCGTTTTTGCGTGGCGACATAACTGCAAATTTTAAAACAGCCGTCGTGGCTGTGGCGAAAGAACAAAAAGAAAAACAAAAACAAGCGGCCCAAAAGGGCAAGGAAGTATTGCTTTACTTTACTATCTGGATGGTTCAGAGTAACTTTTTTTGGTGAAAATATTTTAAAATGTTATCAAAGAAAAGGCAAGTTTTATGAACGTTGAATGAAAACTGTAACCTGTAGAATGTTATCAAATAAAGCTAACTAAGGTCACTGTCACCTGGACACACTGGCCCAAAAAATAATAGAGATAATTTGCAGGTTGTAAGAAACTTCGTGAGAAAGTTTGATGAACGTTGAATGAAAATTGTGGCCTGTCGAGTGTTATCAGGTAAATATTAACGCGGTTCACCGTAACCTTGACCCTTGACCCACTGACCCTAAAACAACACGGATCATCTACAGGTTACTGGAACCTTATGAGCAAGTTTTGTCCAGTAGAGCTAAAACACTGGACAAGGAGAGCATTTACATGTTGCAGGGAATAATTATCAAGGAAAAGTTGACGGACAGACCATCATGGCATATGGTCTGCTGGACTTTGTCAAGTAGAGCTAAAAAAAGCATACAGATACGGAAATATGACGTCTTTGTTGCCTATGCAACAGTCGCAGAAATCACACGCCATAGATGGCAAACTGTGAGAAACAGCTCATATTTGGTTCGATTGGCCTTCCGTGTAGACTTGTTGTATTTCGTGAAATTCTATAGAATCGTTATTTACGAGCCGTCAATTAGATTGTATTCCAATAAAGAGATAATCTTCTGCAAAACTTGCTTGAATTTGAAGATAATCATTTATTGAGGGGCGAGTTTCGAGGTGCAAGAATCCAGTTTCAAGTGAGCAAACTTGAGATTTAGTTTCTAGTAACTAATTAAAAGTCAGAGCTCAGTTTCGGTTTGTGACATATTTCATGCAGGAAAATAGTCACAGAGCAAAGCAATGATATACATTGTTATTCATGCATATATACGAAGCATGCATGAATGAATGTATTACTGAGTTAAAATTTACAAATCAGTATAGCAGTTCTGAGACAAAAGGACAACGCTATCATTTTTCTAAAAGGGTTTTACGCTTTGCAACAGTATCTAGGAATTTTCCTAACAGGTATTTTGTAGATTCGGGTAAGGTGATTTTGTCTCAAGTGTTTTGCCTGTTTACAGTTTCGTTGTGTCCAAATTGCTGAGTTTATTCTATACTCTCACAGAACTTAAAACAAAATAAACTTCTACTTAGGATAAATGTGCCAAATCTAATTGATAATTAACTGCTCCCAATGGAATGCAGTGTATCTGGTATGCATCTTGATCTACAAATTAACTATTGTTCTAGATATTAGAGGGACAGTTTTAGTGAATACTGGATCAGGGGGAAAGTTTTAGTGAATACTGGGTCAGGGGGAAAGTTTTAGTGAATACTGGGTCAGGGGAAAAGTTTTAGTGAATACTGGATCAGGGGGAAAGTTTTAGTGAATACTGGATCAGGGGGAAAGTTTTAGTGAATACTGGGTCAGAGGGAAAGTTTAAGTGAATCTGGGTCAGGGGGAGTTTTAGTGAATACTGGGTCAGGGGTGAAGTTTTAGTGAATACTGGGTCAGGGGGAAAGTTTTAGTGAATACCGGATCAGGGGAAAGTTTTAGTGAATACTGGATCAGGGGGAAAGTTTTAGTGAATACTGGGTCAGGTGGAAAGTTTTAGTGAATACTGGGTTAGGGGGGAAATTTTAGTGAATACTGGGTCAGGGGGAAAGTTTTAGTGAATACTGGGTCAGGGGGAAAGTTTTAGTGAATACTGGGTCAGGGGGAAGTTTTAGTGAAGACTGGATCAGGGGGAAAGTTTTAGTGAATACTGGGTCAGGGGGAAATTTTTAGTGAATACTGGGTCAGGGGGAAGTTTTAGTGAATGTTGGGTCGGGGGATAAGTATAAGAGGAAACGTTTTAGTGAATATTGGGTCAGGGGGTTCTACATATTAGAGGGAAAGTTTTACTGAATACTGGGTCAGAGGGAAAGTAAAAATCACAGAAAGCAATACACATAAAAAGAAATATGTACTCGACATGACTCAAGAACACATTGGCTACTATGGTAGTGTTTCGTTTTTGAAACCCTTCTTGTTAATAAGTCATAGAGCTTGAGCAGTGAGTAAAACTGCTCTTTTTGCATTCATGTTCCGATCAAATTATACTTGAAATTTATAATCAATATGTTGAATTAAACTAAGGAATAGCAAAAAAGCATAATTTTCTTGAATTTTCCAAATTTCACTTGCAATATTACGCCAATATATTCGCCAAATCCCTGGTTGCGTTTTTAAAGTTGTTAAATATATTTTGAATTGGAGCATTACACGAGCTCAATCATAGGATCAGTGCGAGCTTTATTTCATTAGATCATAAATTACAACAACCTACAAACTGTAGAATTACTGTCAAACTTCATTCTTCAATGCATATGGAAGCATTCGTACTGGCATCAGGAAGCATTATGTCCATATTGTAAACACTCAAACTCTCTTCAAAATACAGAGGAAATTATTTTGGTTTTTGCATTATATGCTGTCTCTCTTTATCAAGTTGTAAATTTTATGTTATATAGAAGTCTGGCTGCTATCTCGGACGCCATCTTTTAAACTTACCGTATTGTCTTAACTTTAGTTTTGTCTGTAGTTACAGACATTTCTCTATGCATTTACATAACAATTATTCTTAGACTTTAAAAGTATAAATAATTATGGCCATTAGCAATGACTTTTCTCTCTTCTTTTGTTTTTTCCTCCTCTAATTATGTAATATGTGAATTATATTCATAGGAAAGCCGCAGACTATTTCCTGATGACCTTCTTATTGCAAAGAAAATGGAAATACGGAGTGTTATTTGTAACATTATATATATGGTAATTTTCCTCCGGTCTTCTTCTCAATATATAAACTGTCACCAGGGACAATAAACATCATACAGCGTCAAGGGGAAAAAGCTCAAAATAGGAATCTTTCTATTCCATCCACATAATGTGAATCATTACTGCGCTAT